>CM018696.1:59031022-59433556 GCA_009363875.1 Mikania micrantha
GGTTTTCACGCTTATCAAGTTTTATGTTTGAAGCTTAACATGTTTTGTTCAAAACATATCAGAATATTCTAGATAAGATAAAATCATACAACTTATTTAAACATGTTAACAACTTCTAATAATCTATTTAAACTTGGTTAGACATCTATTTAAGCATATTAACAACCTGTTTAAACATGCTAACAACATTTTTTTTAATTTGTTTAAAGACGTATTAATGACAAGTTAACATGTTAAATTGTTTAAACATGTTTATATTTTTAAAGTTAATAATTTTTATCGTGTTCATAAATAAGTCTTATTGTGTAACATATTTTTTAAATGGTTTGTGTTCATAATGAATGACACAATTAGTTATCACGTCATACTCGTGTGTTATTGTGTCGTATTTAAAGTTCTATACTAGCATTTTCTTTATGATAGCCCTACCCAAACGCTAATAAAAATATATTTGCTTTATGGTAACGTTATTCAACAACAAAACTTTTTGATAAAAAAAAGTTTTTGCATTTTAATATATAAAAGAACAATACTAAGAACCATTTTCTTCGTCTCATCTCTACATGCTTAAAACATTTCTTATACATTTTCTTTTAAAATGTATTCAAACAACTCAGGGAACCCATCTCAAAATACATTTGATAGTAAAGGGCGTCAATTTGGGTATCTAAAAGAACGAAATTTGAATCTTATCCGAAATCTGAAAAAATTGATCCGAATTCTTTTTCGGGTTATTTTGATTGGTTCAAGTCGAATATCCATTTTTCTTATTTGATCGGATCGGATATCATATATGCGAAATCTTTCTTATTCAGATCGTATATCCGAATTCAACCCGAACAGGTCATCGGATTTTAAGATGTAAAAACCAAACTTATCCGGATTATTCTGATAGATTCGGATAAGATATACATATCTCTTATTTAGGTCAAATCAGCTTTCAGATGCGGTCTAAAAATTTTCAAAATCAATAAAAGGTGTTAGGAAAAGCTAAAGTTACCAAAGACATTATAAATTAGCGGTATCTTGGTTGTGGGATAAGGCTAAGGAAACAAATGGTCCTGTGTTCGAATATCACAAGGAGATTTTTCAAAGTATTGAGCTTCCTCCGAAACTAATGACTTAGTGGTAGATATGATAGGATGGTACTACTGGTGGCACGATAATGATCTAAAAAGTAGTCGTTAAAAAAAATCGGAGAATCTGGTAACTTTAACCATCTCATTCAAAATTAATGATTACCATAATAAAAGTATCAGCAACATAAATTTAACGAATATTTTGACGAAGGCAAAGAAACAACTCCAAGTGACGTGACACGAATAAAAGCGGTTGAAAATTGGTTATGTCACGCTTTTGAAGTGGTTGAAAATTGGTTAAAGAAATCAAATGTTTTTTTTTAATAATTGTAAATTTGTTTATAAAAAGTATCGTGCTTCAAAAATATTTATCAAATTAGATTTTTAAAATTTTATGTACATTACAATTAAAAGTGTGTGATATTTGCAAAAATCACCCTTTAACTTTAATATATAACTTTAACCTTCTAAATAAAATTGCAGATATAAAACTACGTCAAAATGGTTGTCACTCTAATATAAAACTATAAAGTGTACTCGTTGTCACATTTCAATCAACGGCGCAATATGTTGGGCTTCAGTTTAATTGTTCATTTACTCATGTTGCTATTATAACATTTCGATATTTAAAGCATCATTATTAACAACATAATTACAACATTCATTGAATCAAGATAAAACATTACATGAATTGAATCTCCAAAGTATAACAATGGAAAATTTTAAACAACATTTAAAGAATTGACTAGGTTAATCATAATCATATATCTTCACTTTAACCTGTTACACACGTAATATAAGAGTTTGACAACTATATGCATAGTTGGCGATATCACACACTTAGTCTAAGAATACATAGAAAATAAAGATGCAAATTATAGCCTAAATTGATAATGTATCATAAGCATTGCATGTATGCAAGATTGTCAAATAAAAATGAATAACCAATAGTGTCCAAACAAATATTCATATAACATATTAATTCAAGTATAGTGATACTATAAATTAACATTTATAATTCAACAAATTTGGTAGGTATACTTTTCACCTTTTTAACACAATGACAAAAGTCAATGCAAAGATGATATCTAACACATCTTAAGCTACTAAGAACCAGTTTGCTTGATTGTCAACACACATAGAATCAACACATTCTATATGACATAGCATCTAACACATAAACTAACTAGGTCTAAGGCTTGCTTCATATTTTAAATAAATGCTAGAATTGAACAAGTTTGAATAACTACGAGTGTAACATACCTAGAAACAAAATATGTAAAGAGGGAGTATGAGAACTCATTTGATTGTATGCTTAGTTAATCCATAATGTCATTGAATGATGAATGAGGAAGCAAAGACTTACTCTACATTTGTATTGAATTCTTAAGAATAATGTTTGAATTAATTTATTTTATAATGTATTATATTCATTGTTTTTAGGAAGGTGACTTTAGGAAAGAATTTTATAAAGGTTATATGTGATTTAATAAATATTAATATTTTATTTAATTAAATAAAATATTGTTAGTAATGGAAATAAATATTTTAGAATAATTCTTAAGGAAAGTTATTCCATAAAATATTTTTACAAAAACTTAATTTTGAAAGGGTTATTTGATTTGAATATTGACAGCTTTGACCTCTTGGTTTAGAATGGAAAATGATTTATTGTTTAATTGGCACTCAATTATACTAAATTTTTGAT
Source organism: Mikania micrantha (assembly GCA_009363875.1). Lineage (NCBI taxonomy): Eukaryota > Viridiplantae > Streptophyta > Magnoliopsida > Asterales > Asteraceae > Mikania > Mikania micrantha. The sequence continues at coordinate 59,033,810 of CM018696.1, forward strand.
GACGTGGCACATGTTATGAAGTGCCAATAAAAATGTGTTGAAAGTTGGGTGTGTAAATAAACATTTTCTCGGTTGAGATTATTGCCGGCCAAGAGGTAAAAGTTTGGAGTATTTTAAACCAATAACCCATATTTAAAAGTATTTGGATTTATCAAAATTTTGAGGGTTTTATTTATATAAAATAATTTTATTTAAATGATTTATTTTCTGTTGCTAATAAAAATTCAGAATATATAAAATATATTTTTCTGAATTTATAAAATTTATATAGATTTTTATGTAATATTAAACTAGTTTTATAATACATTAGTTTGCTTAAAACTAGTTTATATTCAAAAATATTCATTTCAGAAAATTGCAATTTTCTAAAGTATAAGTATGTTTTATTTCTAGAATTCATAATTTTTTTTTCTGAAATTTTATAAATGGTGAAATAGTTTTCTAAAATGATTTTTATAGTTAAAATAACATTTTCGTTATTAATTTAATTAAAAACTTTCCTTTAAATAATAAAAGTTTACCAGAATGTTAAAATTTAAATTTTATGATTTATAAAGTCTTTTATTAACTTTTACAAATTTTTAAAAGTATTTAAAATGATTATAAAAGTTGATAATTGGTCAAAAACAGGTTTTGCATGCGCCAAGAGGGTTTCGAACGCTGGGCTTTGGGACCTGGGTAGTCGTTCGTTGTTACAACCCATTCCATGTTATACTTAGCTTAGCTTGTAAATCGATCCCTAAAACTCAAGAACCCTAAGTCATATCTCGATTTAATTAGGACATTTGACAGATCCAGAGCCCTCATGGGTATAGGGCTTTTGATCTTTATGAGTTCACAAGTGGATTGGTATAGTTTGTTACCTCGTTAGTAGTTGATTCGAGTGCATTCGAGTGAGCAAAAGATGCCAATGGTTCTTGAATCCAACTCGTGTCTCATATGAGTTCGTGAGTGATGTTTTTGTATTCAGAAAGGTTCGCAAGGTTCAAAGGAAAGAATTGTGATATCTTAATTTGATTTTTATACTCGTTTGGTAGCAGTTTGATTTTAAAGCTCATAATGGAACTTTGGGTGGTGATTTACAAGTTAATCATGTTTAATATATTAAATTGATGACTGAACTTGGTTACCATGATTCTTGGGTTACCAAATTTAGCTTCGATCAAGCTGTACCAGTGAGGCTATTAGGTATGCCTTTTGACCCAATCACTCCATCTATGCGCCACGTAGGCGTCACATAAGCACTCACCACAACCACTCACCCCACCATTTTGGTGGAAATACCTCATTACCCACTCACTCTACGTCATCATTCCTTTTTAAATTAAATTGAGATATAATTAATAAAAACAATTACAAACTAATAAAAAAAATTAATAAAAAAATTACAAACTAATAAAAAAAATTACAAATTAATAAAAAAATTACTAATTAATAAAACGATTTTTCCATAAATGTTCAATCAAATCGGCTTTGAGGTTCGCATGTGTATCCTCGTTGCGAAGCATTCGACGGTTTGCTTGTTTTTCTTCGTCGTTGATCTCCACATGCTCCAACAAATTCGGATCGTCTTCTTCATAAAATTCACATATCGCTCGACCGTTATCTTCAATTATCATGTTGTGTAGTATCACACATGCGTATAACGCGTTTCGGATCCGACTTGGCTTCCAAGCTCTAGTAGGGTGTTGAATCATATGTCACTTATGTTTTAGAACGCCGCATGCTCGTTCAATATCCTTTCTTGCCCCTCTTGACGATTTTGGAAATACAGACGTTTTTCATCTTCAGTTCGTCGTGTTGTAACGGATTTCACGAAAGTAGCCCATTGCAGATAAATACCATCGACCAAATAATACCCGTATTTGTATGTTGTGTCGTTGCAAATAAACTGTTGACCGGGTGCCATGCTTTCAATAAGATCGTTGTAAATCGACGACTGATCTAGAACATTTATATCATTGTTCGATCCCGATGCACCAAAGAAGGCATGCCATATCCAAAGATCTTGAGACGCAACAACTTCTAGCATAAAACTTGGTCTTGGATGGTCGCCTCGTTGGAATTGACCTCGCCATGCTGTTGGGCAATTGTCCCATTCCCAATGGGTGCAGTCGAGACTACCTAACATACCGGGGAAACCATGAACCTCTTCATGAAACGTATAAATCTGCTAGATGTCATGGGAATTTGGTTTCTCAAGTATTTCTTTGCGTACAATCTAATTACGCATTTACAAAATTTATAAATGCATTCCCGCCCCATTAGCTCAGATATCTGTAAATACTCATCAAACGAATCGCTGCTAGTGCCGTAGGCTAGTTGCCGTATTGCAGAAGTACATTTCTGAAGACCGGAAAACCCGATCTTTCCTTTTCCGTCACACCTTTGTTGGAAAAAATAATAGTTTTGTTCCAAATCATTATGCACTCGTGAAAAAGATTCCGACTCATACGAAACCGACGCCGAAATAAATGTTCGGGGTATTTCGGATTTTCTGAAAAATAATCTTCAACAAGACGTGCGTGAGCTCCAAGACGATCTCGATTAATTCGTGCTATTCTAGTTAGAACAGATCTTTCAACTTGTTGTCTGATGATGTCGAGAGTAAGTTGTGCGGCTTCGATTAAAAAATCTTCTCCTTCGCTAAAATCGTCATCTTCCCGTAGAAACTCCATTTTTATAAAAATACTGATTTTTTGTTTGATTTTTTTTTTGTGAGATGTGAATATTAAAGAGTGTGTGATAAAAGAAAAATTAGTGTGTGATGATTGTATATATAGGTTTTATTTAATTTTTTTTTTAATGGCTAACGGTCACAAGCCCTCCACAACCGTTGCTCGACTCACGCCCCATCAACCACGCCCCTTTCACGCCCCTAGGGGGCGGTGTGCCACGCCCTCCCACGCCCCTATCACGCCCATTCACTTGACATACCCGGTAGTCTGATAGTGAGCTGTTGCTCAGCCGGGTTGACAAATAGAATACTCACATTAAAAACCTTCTTAACACATATATAAAGTCCACTGTATGACAATTACATGACAATAGTTCATATCAAACTCTTTAATTAAACTCATAGAACTAATTTTACGTTTAAAACTTGTTTTTATGTCTCAAAGGCACGTGTAGAGGTGTACAAAAAAACCAGACCCGGAACAGACAACCCGAACCGGAACCGGTCATACCCGAACCGGTGGGTATGAACGGGTACGGTTTTTCAGACAAATTAGAACCGGAACCGGAACCGAAACCGGAACTGGTTCCACCTGAACCCGGCCAAAACCCGAACCGGAACCGGTTAAAACCCGAAACTGGAACCGGAACCGGGTATTGACTTTGTTGACTGGAACTGGAACCGATTGGAACCGGAACCGATTGGAACCGGAACCGGTTCAAAAAAAACCCGATTTGTACACCTCTAGGCACGTGTAATAGAGCATGAACTTTCACGTGACCAACCCCTCGTTAATCGTTGCCTAACTTTGTTGGTTACGTTGGAGTAAAACATTAACCGTCGAACAATCTCCTTTTTTTTTTTTTGAACAGTGTGGGAAACCCCATAGCTCAACCTATAACATTTTTTTGCTCCAGCAGAGACTCGAATCCAAGACCTTATATTCGGGAAGTCAAGGTGGTCGAACAATCCCCTATCTCGGATTGCCAACATGTAATATTACTGACCGTTGGATTAAATATTAAAAAGGCGACTTGCCTATCAAGGAATGAGTGGAAAGTCTCGATTACGGATTGCCAGCGTGGCTTCCTACTCAACCGTCAGATTGTTTGGATCTTCATTTTGAATTTAACGAAACAACACGCGCGCTATATATGCATAGTCATCTCCTCATTCCATCGTGCATCACATTTTCAAATCAAGCACACAAATTCATAATCGTTTCAGACAACCAAGCTTTCATCAATGGAGTCCGTGAAGGTAACCAAAGGCGCCGGAGGAAGAAAAGGCGCCGGCGAGAGGAAGAAAGCGGTCACAAAGTCGATCAAAGCCGGCCTCCAGTTTCCCGTCGGAAGAATCGCTAGGTTTTTGAAAAAAGGTCGGTACGCTCAAAGGACCGGATCTGGTGCTCCGATCTATCTTGCTGCTGTTCTTGAGTACCTTGCTGCTGAGGTTCGCCGCTTGAATATGATTCATGTTATTCTATTCTTCCGTTTACAGATCTGTTGTATTTTGACTGATGTTAATGTTTTGATTTCGGTTATAGGTTTTAGAACTTGCTGGAAATGCAGCAAGGGACAACAAGAAGACGAGGATAAACCCTAGACATGTTCAATTGGCGGTCAGGAATGACGATGAACTCGGAAAGCTTCTGACTGGTGTTACAATTGCTAGCGGTGGTGTTTTACCTCACATTAATCCGGTGCTTTTGCCCAAAAAATCTGCAGCAATTGATGGTGAAAAGAACCCTAAATCTTCCAAATCGCCCAAAAAAGCCTAGAATTTAGTGATTGTATCTTGATGGAGAAACAGTTTAGGTCAAATCGAGGCAAATCTACGTTTTCTTTTGATTTGTAGTGTTCTCATAAATCGTAATTGTAACTATTTGTTGGTTTTGAATTCATGAATAGACTTTGTCGATGGCAGTTCGTTATTGATTAGTTATACTATTGACATGTGAAAGTGAAAATTGTCATAAAAGGTTATAATATAGTTAGTTTGTTTTGTTACTAAGAAAGTGAAAATTGACAAAAGATTATAATATAGTTAGGTACTTGTCAAATAAATAATTAACATCATTACCCGTTTATTATTTTACATAGGTATTATGTGTGTTATCATGATCTTCTCATTACTCTACCATTCATCCTCTTTTACCTTTTCCTTCTTCATTCATGTTGTGACCATGGTTATGTATTTGGTATAATGGCTTTGTCAGGCCTTGATGTGTTATGGTGGTGAGAGGTATGACTGTGTGATGGAGGATGGTCAAGCCTCATATGGCTTAAGGGTTTTACAATTCATTTTGATTGATTGGGAACGTTGTAAACTAAATTTAAATGTTTAAATTAAGATGGAACCACTCTAGACTCTAGAGTGTTAACAAGGGCTTGGTTTTGTGGTTTAAATGTGTACGTGCTAATCGCTTAAAGACTTTATAGTACATTAGCATATCAGTTGGCATTGATCTTTCTAGACAACGTTTTGATATGTGGGGATGACAGGAAAAAAAGTTAGGTTACGTTGTGTTTGATCATAAGGAGGATAGGTAAAAGCATAAACATTTGCTATCAATAAAGCATTAAACATAACTCAAATCATATTATATTTTATTAAAATTTTCCCTTACTTTAATACAAATTTATAAAGTAAGATATTAACGAACATAAACAAATAAAAAGTGATAAATGATGAAAAGAGAAGTTTTGCAAACTTCTTTTTCATCAAACACTTACATTAGTCTTAAACAAAAGTGTGCTCTTAAGTAAGGAGCAGAAAATCCATTAGTCATATCACATTTTCAAATTTCTGGGAAAAATAATAGATGCATTCTAATGTGGTGATGTATGATAGTTTGGGAGATTTAGAGGATATGCCACGCCTATTTAGTGCCAAATGTTTGTAGAAACACTAATAGGACCAACGCGATTGAGGTTTAATAATTTGCCTGATGAAAGTGTAGATGGTTTTGAAGATATGAGTAAGTGTTTTCTAGCCAAAATCATGTAACAAACGAAATACACTATGAACCTGTCACCCATACGCAACATAAAACAAAGAGGTATAGAGTGGAGGGCCTTAGTTATAATGTAAGTTCATGGATTGTTGTCGCTCACTTTACACTTAATCCTAATGACCCGCTTCCCTGATGTACATACTCGTATAAAATTTAATTTACTTACTCTGATGACGTAACAACTGTGTAGCTCCTCACACTTCACCACATCCGCTCGTCGTCGTAATTCCTTCCTATACAGGTGGTATGTGAAGGGCGAATAGGAAAACAATATGTGAAGATCAAATCTCTTAGTTTTGAAAAATAGAAGAAAAGAGTGCAATGATGAATATAACTAAAGATAGGGTGAGCAAATAACCGAATGAACATAACCATAACTGAAATAACATACTTAACCAAATTAAACAATTAACTGAAGGTTCTGTTAAGCCATAGCCATTAACCAAAAACTGTTGTTTGATTTATGATATAATTGAATTAACCAAACCAATCTAGCATTTTAGTGTAGCAAATTTAATAATATTATTCTATCTTTGGTTTTTGTTGTTCCTTTTTTTTTTTTTTTTCAGTTCTATCATAATATTGAGGGCAAAAAAGCTCAATAGCATTTTCCAACAAGCCTTCGTGATTATATAAACACCAAAAAAAAAACAATAAAAATGCAATTGTTTATTTTTAAAATTCAACAAACAAAGCTGCAATTGTGGGCCCTTATTTAAGTTTAAGTTTGACAAACAACTTATTAATTTATTAGCTTTTTCAATAATACATTAATAATATAAATGTAACTTGTTATAACGTTTTCCTTTTTTTTCCTTGTATTATGTTACTTGGATTGAGTAATATAAGTTGGTTAAGTTTTATTTCACTTTTTTTATTATTATTTCCCTTCTTTTTAGAATTATAACTTTAACTATTTTTTTTCTATTTTTTTTTTAATTTTTATCTTAGTTTGCTTTTACACGTAACATTTTTTTAAAGGTTTAATAAAACTCTTAAAAACAGAAAAAAATAATATTGATCATACAAATAAACATACAAAAAATTATTTGATTTATTTTGATTACTTAGAAATATTAAGTTTAAAATTTGAAAATCAGATTAATTTATTATTAAGAGTAAATTGCCATTTTCTTCCACATGCTTTGAAAGAATTTGCCATTTTCATCCAAATTTTTATATTTTGCCAATTTGACATTGTAGTTTTTGTTTTTTTGCCATTTTACTCCAACTTGTTAACTTTATCTAATTACACCACTAAATGTAAGGATATTTTTGTCAATTTATATTAAACTCATAACAAAAAAAAAGAAGAAAAAGAGAATATTCAAATATTTTTGTGAAAAAAATAACAAAAAAAATTTCAATATCAATATCCAACATCAAAAATATATTATAATAGCCTCTATATTATAGTCAAATATCTTCAATTATATAAGTTTTATATATTCTTAGTTCAAAAAAAAAAAAGATTGCAACATAATATAAACAACAAAAATAATTTCAAGAGCAACATTCAACTTTAAAAGATTGCAAAAACATGCAAAAGTACATTAATTTGTACAAACATTAAAAAACTAAGAATTTATATAACTTATAGTATTAATAAAAATAATAAATTTATATTTAAATTTGGTTTAATCTATTTACCGAATATACCAAACAAATTTGGTTCAGTTTTTTCGGTTACGGATGTAGTTTGGTTTTTGATTTTAAACGGTTTTTGGTTTTTTGAACACCTCTAGTTGGATGCTTACTTTGTTTATAACCTATAAAAATAATTTTTGGTTGTTAGTGTTAGATGTTTACTTTTATATATATATAACCTATACAAAAAAAGAATATATATAACCTATGCAAATAATTAAGGTTGTTAGTATTGGTTGCTTACTTTTTTTATGTTTAGTTGGGTTAGCATACGCATGCATATTTTTGCAATCTTTTGATGTTGCATGTTGCTCTTAAAATTATTTTTGTTGTTTATGTTATGTTGTTTTTTTTAGTATGAATATATATATATATATATATATATTATACATATACCTATATAATTGAAGATGTTTGACTATAATATAGAGGCTATTGTAATATATTTTTGATGTTTAATATTGCTATTGAAATTATTTTTGTTATTTTTTCACCAAAATATTTGAATATTCTTTTTTTTTTTTTTTTTTATCTTTTGTCATAAGTTTAGTATAAAATTGACAAAAATACCCTTACATTTAATGGAGTAATTGGATGGAGTTAATAAGTTGGAGCAAAATGGCAAAATAACAAAAACCATAATGTCAAATTGGCAAAATTTAAGAATTCAGATGAAAATGACAAATTCAACCAAAGCACAGGGAGGAAAATGGCAATTTACTCTATTATTAATCTATCTTTTCAATTTTTAAAAGAAATTTACATATAAGAAATTTATTTACTTTTCTATAACAAAAATAAATTAACTCACATTATTTATTTTAAGAATATAATACTAAATAAAAAAAATACTTTTATTATCTTCATACATAATTGTTAATAGGAGAGAAACATTTAGTTAGAGATATATTACGTCATTTCAAGTACACTTGACATAAAATTTTTAACAGTTATTCAAGATGAAAACATTACTTGTAACTCGTTGGCATCCTATTAGAGCATTTTTTTTAGTTTGTTTCACTCCATAATATGGCTTTCATACATTTTTTAGTATCTATGTTTCCATTTGTCTTTTTTTAATATAATTGCCCTTGTATTGTTATGTTATGTCATATCATTGTTTTAAGTATATGCCCTGTTATGAAATAAATATAAAAATGAAGTTACAATATGATCTCAAATTTAACTTCACTTTCCACATAAAACCTATATTTTTGCATTTGTTTTTTATTTTCAATATAACTTTTACAATTTATAATATGATAATTTATAAAATTTCAAATATATTGTTCTGATTTACTTTTTATAATCTACCTTGCACTGTAAATTTTATCTAAAATGAAGTTGCGTGTGAATTGTGATAATGGACAAGTCATCAAAAGACACACGTACAAGCTGCTTCAAACTTTCGTTTTTTACAGGTGTTTACACTTTTTTAAAAAATGAAACCCATCGATATAACTTAACAAACTTTTCTCTTGACATAAAAAACTTGTAAAATAAATGCACGTGACATGCACATGATAGATTCAAGAACAGTTAGTTAGGGGAAGGTTCCTCTAAAAAGTCTTTTTTGCCTAAGAAGGCTAAGAAGGATATTTAAAAACTTGAAAACCGACTCAAACAAACTCCGATCGAATTCACTTTTACATCATTGGAACCGGCTTATACTTCCCTACAACCTAAACCATAAATCATAAACAATAAACCCTAATAATAAAACCAAAATTATAAAAACAAACCTTAAACCTAAAGATAGAAGTATATAACATAAAAGCTAAAAAAAATGCCCTAAAATCCAAATTTTAAACTAGTTGTTAAAGCTAAAACCAAAAAGCAAATATTGTAGTGTTCAATGATACGGTTCAAATGTCATCGAAATGAGTTCAATAAGAGTTCGTTTATGTCGGTTTTAGAGATTTTAAACATCCTTTTTAGCATTCTTAGGCAAAATAAACTTTTTATTTGATCATTTCACCAGTTAGTTATTAGTCTAATGACTTTAACGAACGTTAAGTCAAGAACCAATGTGATACTTAAATATTAGTGTTAATCGGGTCATATAACGTTTTACTAATATTCGGATTTGAAAACTATAAGACATTATCTGAAACCCGCCCCGACCCAAATTAGGAATGCGGTAATCGGATCCAAATCTATATAAATAACCCAAAAAAGCCGAATAAAGTTATTTATATGTCCGAATAATTCGAACAACCCAAATTAACATGTTTAAGTCGGGTTATTCGTATTATCCAATCCGAATAAGAAAAGCGGATATCCGATTTGAATCTATTCGAATATCTGAATCTCGAATTCGGATTTTTTTATTTGGATTTTGGATACGATTCGAATTTTGGATTTTTTCGGATTTCGTATTTTACGAACATGCTCTAAGAAAAAAGAAAACATAAAGGGACATAATAAGAAAAGTAAGGAACATTCAGGGACTCAAACTAATATTTTATTGGAAAAATTCCCCAAATAACCATTTTTACCCAAAATTGTTCAAAAATGTCCACAACTTAGCAGGCGCCGACGCCTATTTATAAGCGTGCGGACGCCTGTTTAAGATCCAATTAAAAAGTGACATATGGCTTATACGGGCGTGGGCGCCCGTTAACTCTGACGCACGCCCGTAATTTCAAAAATATTGTCATGGCCGTCGGGTCCACTCTGACACACTTGTCACGGGCGCCTGCCCGTTGAGAAAAAAAAATTAAACGGTCGTCATTCTTATAGCCTCCTGTTAAAAAAACCCTCTGATGTCCTCGAAAATGGTCTAAGAAAATAACTACAAACACTAACCTAGACTCAACTTAATTACAACGAGTTAAAACCGAAAATCCTAACTAAACCACTACGACAGGCAAGTGTACCTATCAATTGTAGAAAAGATAACGAAAGTCCGGATATCGAACCCACGAGACACTGACTTAACAAAATAAGATTAGAAAATGATTTAACCAAATAGGGGGGTTTTGAATAAAAATGAAAATCAATTAAACTAATTATCCTAATTAAATTATAAAAATAAGTTCAACTAATAATTAAACCCTAAAACAGATTAATGATTTTAATTTAAAGAAATGGTTTATAATTTTAGAAAAACCTAAACAATTAATAAAAACTCTACTTAGGTAGAATTCCTGTTTGTGATTATTGACACTATTGACTTTATTTGATATGATGGAACTAGGATCTTAAACAGCAATATATGTGTAATCTAATGGATTCTGGATCAATTACCAGATATTACCAATTAAGAAAACCTAATTTTGCAATAAACACATTAGTTAATTGAATCACCTCCCGGATTTTTCCAATAACACTTATGTACTCAAATGAACAAGTCACATTCCTGATTTTCTTGTTCCAATACACCAAAGATGCAAGAAGTAATCTTAGAATGTCTAAATTGACACGAAATGACAATAACACTAAGTCTTTCAATTAACCAACCCTCCCGGGCAATTATTATGAAAACCCTAATGCTAAAGATCACCCGACAAGTCTATCACCTTCAGGATTTCTAAACTTAGATACACAAAGAACCCTAAAAACATCAATTATATCTTCTCTGTAACGACCCGTTTTGTTTAAACAATATCATATAAACGACCGGGTGAAATTTTGAGTTAAATATTATTAACTAAGATTTGAATTGTGTTGTTTGATAAATTAAATAACTAAGTTAGTTAACATGATTATATGTTTAGTTAAGTTGAAGGGTTGAACTTGCCAAACCTTCAAACTTGAAAATGGGTGGATAAAAACTTTGACTTAAGTCAAAGTTGCAAGATATTTTGTTCATATGTTTGTGTGTGTTTACGTGTGTGGGTTCAAGATAGGAAGAAGAAGGGTATTCAATCTAGCTTTCAAAATTGGTGGTGATCGTAAGGTTTAATCCAAGTTTGAATAACTAAATCACTTCCTTTGGTGATCTTCAACAACTAGGTAAGTGAATTTGGGGTTTTTCTTCTAGTTCTTGTAATCCTTGAAAGATGAGGTTAAGTGGGTTTCATCAAATCATGAAATTGGGTGTTATTACTAACAAAATATTGTTAGTTTTGATTGTATAATCAAGATTTAAACACCCAAACATGGATTCTAGTGTAAAGAATCATTTGATGGTTGATATGATGGTGGGTTATTCATATGGGTTTTAGCTATATGAAGTGAATTGTAAATGGGTGCTATATTGACATTTTGAATGTAAGATGTTGGTCAAAACTCAACAAGTATGTTAAACTTATGAGTCTAATGAGAATGAACATAAAAAAAAATGGGAATTTGATGAATCAAAACTAACAAGATAGTGCATAGATGAAATCTTGCATGTATGTTGTTTGTTGAAATGCCAATAATTGACTTTTGGTCAAAATTTGGTGAAATGATTCATGAAATCGATTGTTGATGATTATCACTATAAACCTTGGTAATTGATTGCCAAATTGGTCAATATAGATAAGTTATTGTGAATCTTAACTAGAATTGTAGTTAAGAATTTACTGGTTGTAAATAGGTGGTGATAGTGGAACTTCAAGAGGAAGTCAACGGGAAGGCAAAGCACCAATTGTTAACCCGTGATTAAGAAGTTCTAAGGTAAGTTATCTAACTTACTAAACACCATATATATGTAGTAGTAATAGCCTATTACTTGTATTGGATTGATTATAAATGTATGAGTAATTGATGATGTTGAGTTGATTATGCGGTTTGACAATTTAAAAAGTCAAACTGCTATTAGATTGAAAATTTTGATTTATAACTTGATGCAATCGAGTTAAATGCAAAATGGTTATGTAGTTCTACGATAGAAGTATCATAAGATATATATATCATAGAATCATGATCTTATATTTGGTTATAAATATGTGAATTGTTGGTTGGAATTGAAAACTATGATGGAAGGACTAGAGTGTGAACATCATAGTTTGAATTGATAATTGTTGATTACTTCACCACTTGAATGTGGAAGTAAACTTTGGCAAGTTATGATGGAAGTACTTGGGAGAGAACATCATAATTATATTGGATAGCAAGTTTCCACCTAAGTGTGGAAAATTGGTTGTAATTGATTAATTGATTTGAATTGGTTTGAAATATATAATGGAAGTACCTGATGGTGAACATTATAGTAATTATTGATGAATTATGTTTGGTTATCATTTGTATAACTAAATTTATTGATATAAATAGAAGTTTATGAATGAAGCACCTCTTTGGTGACTTTGATTAGTTTTGAGGATTTGATGTCCAATTATGTTTGGATATGAAATGATGTAATTTGATGATTTGAATCCAAGTAATATGGTTGAATAGACCTTTTGGATGTGTGAAATCACTTTGAAAAGTGAAAGAATGAAAACGGGCCTTCGAATGGGTCAAAACTGCACAAAACAGAAAAATCTGCATTTCTGGTGCAGGAGACCATAAGCTACGGCCCTGGGACCATAAGCTACGGCCTGGGGTAGCTGAACTCTCTGATTTACGGCCCTGAGACAGTAGGTTACGGCCTTCCTTACGGCCCTGACCAAAATTGATGTGTTTTGCCATTTTTGGGTTGGGGGACCATTGGGGATAATCTTACTTAGTTCTTATGAACTAATGGTGAAATTATATGTGGTTTTTCTTTGTAGGTCGAAGGTAGATGCGCATGAAAGCTTATGATCGGGCCGCGTATTTTGGAAATATCAAACGTTATGCAAATTTTGGTTGTTGGGTTGTCATATACACTATGGTATAATGATTGTGGGATGTAATTAGTAACTTGTCATGTTTATATTACTTTTGTAAATATTTTTGGCGCTTCCGCATAATCTTTTGATAAAGTTTTTGTGATAAAACCTAACTGGGACCTTACTTTGACACGTGTAAGCGTGTAAATGTTTTGGGTGTTACATTCTCCTATGGCTAGTGATATCAAACAAGTCACAAACTAGTCATAACACCAAGTCGATGATCTAATACGTGTCTAACACCGAAAGACATTCAATAAACACGTATGGAACATGATATAAACTGATATAATCAAGATTAGATATGCAAAACTCATCAAAATAACATACTAAAATCTGTTACAAAAGTGTTTTCCATCATAATTCGAAACAAGAGTCAATAGTCATCAATAATCATTCAAACAATCATTCTAACCTAAGTAGAATCAAACAACTAGCCTAATAACATCATCATCATCAGTCAATAATACTCAGAAACAACAGAACAAGATGAAATATAATACTAAAAATTAAGAAAAAATGAGAACAAAGAGTAACCAAGATGATTTCACATGTAAACAAGGTCTTCTAGCCCTCCAATGCTTCCCAAATGCTTCCTCAAGCTCCTGGAATGCTCTCCTGCTCCAAAAATGATCGAGAATGGTGAATGAAACGGCTGGGGAGCGTTTCCTATTTAATCTCGCTTGAATCTTGACTTTTTTCAAATTTCAAACACGTCACGTACCGCGAAGGTCCATTCAAAAATATATCGCGTACCGCGATGACAAAACAAGCGGGGAACCCCCGAAATCCTTCGCGTACCGCGAAGGTGATATTTCTCCTCATCGCGTACCGCGATGACGTCATAATCATTAAAACTTGTCTTTTTCTCTTGATTTCAAACGGGGCTCGATTCCTTCGGGTTTCGAACTCGATTTCCGCTCATTTCATTCGACAAGCCTGTAAAAAACATAAACATGTAAAAAGAATCTAAAAATAAACAAAAACGACATATTTTCAACTTAAAATCAACTAAAAACTATTTAAAAACCGGATGTGTTTTACAACCCATCAAAAATACCCACACTTGAACATTTTTCGTCCTCGAAAAAGATTTGCAATGGAATCACAACCAGAAATTTATCTTTAAACTCAAAATTTTAAACACATACGCATTAACCACGATTGTCAGTATTTATATCCATTTAAACCAACAACTGATATATAGGTTCCCTAATCTTGATTCATTATCTTTAATTGATTCAATCAACTATAGGTATTACATTCAAGTCATATAGATCAACCTAATCCTGATAAAAGTTTTCAAGTTACCATTACATTCGAACAACCTTAATGAATTTAAAAATCAAACCTTAGATGGAATGGATAAAGATATGGGCATTTTGCTTCTAATTTAATAAGCATAACTTAGTGGTGTTTCACTCGGTTGCCATCCGGGGTATGACACATAAGCTGCAACTCTTATTTTATTTTTTTATTATTTTTTTTTCTGCAAGCTCAGCCCATTTAGTGGATTGATGGATGATTTTTCTTTTAATCAGGCGCCATAAGTCTCGAATTTATTTTCATAAAAAGAGAAAATATGTGCCAGGTTTAATTTTAAAAACATTAAGTTGTTTGTTTGTAAAAGTTCCTCTAATCACAATTAAACAGTTTCAGAATCCCCATATTTCCCAAGGCAAAACCTATTAGCATCATGAAAATTAAGTAAATTATATCAATACTAGAGAACCTTTCTATCAGTTAGGCCTACTAACATATCCCAAATTAGATGCGTACTTTTAAACTTTTAAGAAAAACATAAAATTCCTGATTATACTATCATTTTCCATTTTAATGCAAAACCTAATTCAAAGACTTTTACAAAATTATATACAATATTCACAATCTAACCTAAAAAAATTTAAAAATTCAAACTCAATTTACAATTAAACAACTAAAAACCTAAATAAAAATGAAAAAGACAAAAATAAAGAAAAGAAAATAAAAATTTGGAAAAGACTTAGCTGATTTCATGTAACAGCCGTGCTTGTCAAATCCAGAATAACACAATCGTATAGCATTCCATTCGCGATCGGGTTATTTGTAATCCTGTTGATTGCCTTTCTACTACAATATGTAAGTTATCACTACCCAACTGATAAGGGTAATTCAAACTAAACTGTAAATGAAGCTCTAAACAATCCAAACAAAGATTAACTATATAAAAGAAAAATTAAAAATAAAAGACTCAAACCTAACTAAAACTGACTTGATTATTTACAAATGACTCAAATTTAAAAATGAAAATCTTTTTGAATTTTTACTGATTATTTTTCAAAATTTACTAAAAATTAACAACTTATTTACTAAAATTTTCAAAAATTTACAATTTTACACAAATCTCATACCCACACTTAAAATCACACATTGTCCTCAATGTGGAATATGAAATAATGAACAATTCAACAAAAATATACAATTTACAATAATTACAACTTCCCTGATATGTGACAATTCCTCATAAGTCTTATCAACCGCCATCAAATCCAATCGCAATAACAAATAAGTTCCAACTTTGCATTCCGAACATTCACGATGAATTTGGCAATCTACTAACACTCACAACAAACCATCAACATATACATGGATAATAATGAAAGAAAAACTGTACATACAATAATCAACCAAAACAACCATAAAATATATACAAACCAGTAATCTAAATACATCTGATTTCAACAAAATATAATCCAAATATATACAGTCCATTCAAAAATATATCGCGTACCGCGATGACAAAACAAGCGGGGAACCCCCGAAATCCTTCGCGTACCGCGAAGGTGATATTTCTCCTCATCGCGTACCGCGATGACGTCATAATCATTAAAACTTGTCTTTTTCTCTTGATTTCAAACGGGGCTCGATTCCTTCGGGTTTCGAACTCGATTTCCGCTCATTTCATTCGACAAGCCTGTAAAAACCATAAACATGTAAAAAGAATCTAAAAATAAACAAAAACGACATATTTACAACTTAAAATCAACTAAAAACTATTTAAAAACCGGATGTGTTTTACAACCCATCACCCTCGAAAAGCAAACAGGCGCCAGCCCGTTTCCGAAAATTTTCCCTCCAATGACGACCGTTAAATTTTTTATTTCCTTAATGGGCGGCCGCGCGTGACAAGATTTTTGAAATTACGGACGTGCGTCAGAGCTAACGGGTGCTCACCCCGTATACGCCAGATGAAATTTTTTATTGGGTCTTAAACAGGCGCCGACGCCTGCTAACCTGTGGACATTTATGAAAGGGAAAATTGCCATAATAATCATTGTTGACCACATGTTTACCAAAATGATCACACTGATTCCGGCGTCTAAGACGCCCGTTTAGACGCCCCTTTAGACACCCATTTTGTGTACTTTTTTACAACATACGGGCCCACATGTCGGCGGCTTTGTCGGGGTGTCTAAGACTCCTTTTCTACCGGCGTCTTAGACGCCTTTAGACGCCCTTTTTCTGTAATTATTACAAAAAAGGGCGTCTAAAGGCGTCTAAGTCGGCGTCTAAGTCGCCGGTAGAAAAGGAGTCTTAGACACCCCGACAAAGCCGCCGACATGTGGGCCCGTATGTTGTAAAAAAGTACACAAAATGAGCATCTAAAGGGGAGTCTTAGACGCCGGAATCTGTGTGATCATTTTGGTAATTTTTTGGTCAACATTGATCAAATTGGTAATTTTCCCTTTATGAAAGGGTAATGTAAAATGGATATTTTGAAGGAAATCGTGGTTAAAATGGTCATTTTCGTAATTTTCAGGATTTTATTTCATACTTTCCTTCTTGCTCACGTTCATAGAACAGAGCAGCCGAAGGGTTTTAGTTAGGGTTCTACATCGAATATCTGAGATCCAATTCCTGTATTTTGCTCTAATCATGAGACATCTATTGGTAAGATCCAATCATCAGATTCATTTATTTATGTTTGATTTCTTTGAATATATTTTGCTGACTTACAGATTTGGTAACTATCATGTTAATTACGTTCATTTTTCATCAATTTGCAGAGAAAGTGTTCGTTGATTAAAGATAATTCATTCATCCGTGTAGTAGCATTGGCTGCTGCGGGATCTGGAGTCGCCTATGAACTTGGTAACAACAATTATGGTTAGTGCCTATCTTTTCTCCTAAATTAGAGTCACTTTTAACAGTTTTTTCGACAATTAACTTTAATCTCACGATTTCTGTTCGAGATATATTTATTTTTTTGGCAATCATATGGTTTGAACTTACATAGGAAAGTGTTGTCCGTAACTACCTTTTGTTAACTCAACGTACATTTGGTACATGTTAATGTTGATTTTTAAATCAACCAATTTGATCCTTTAAGTACAACAACAAGCATACATAAGTAGAATGCATATATAAGTTCAAAGCCAAAGGCTTTTGTGGATAAGTATATAGTATTACCACTTTGAATTATAAAAGTATTTGGATTTGGGATCAAAGATTCCTTATATTGAAAGTGGCAGGAGCTCTTCTTGACATTTGCTTCTATGTGTGTATGAAAATCATTAGTTTCTTTTTTTATTTTAACATTCTCTTTGGTTACTACTTCATGTCATATGGTGTAACTAGAAAAAGTTGTTGGGTATGAAGTCTTCGCAAAGGCAGCCAACCCTGTAGTTAATTATTTTTGGGTAGTTGCCATAGTTAATGTATTTTATTCCCTAAGTTATGTGCCCTAATATTGCATTGTGTAGACATTGTAATTCATTGAGCACCAAAATAATAAAATCCTAGTTGCAACAAGTGGATGTCGGTCATATTGATAGAATCACTATAAATCTCGTACTACGTTTTCTTTCTTGTTTGTTTATGTGTGAGATAGTGTTTTTGAGTGTATTGTGATCAGTTCCAGTCCTAACAAAAGTAATTTTTGCTAGCAAGATACAAAACAATTTAGTTTAAAATGGCTAATAGAATGATCTCACAACCTAAAAAAGCTGTAAGATGTTGGATACCACATACTTTGGATCAAGTATTTGAATAATACTAGTGTATCAAAGTAAATACAAAAATGGTATGCTTTGCTGTGTTGCCATAATTTCAAAAATATTTTTCTGTGTTTGTCATTGATTACAAGATTTTCAAAAATCCATTTTTGACAAGCTAATTTCAAGGTGCAAAGTTACTTGGAGCTAGCTTCTTTGATGCCGATTTAACAGGTTTTCTTGATTATTTATAATTTCGATTTGTTGTTGGTGAGTACTTGTTTGATCCAAAATTAGAATTATATATTGACATTCGTGTCAAATCCGATGACCGTTGTCTTATAAGCAGGAGTAGGGCTGTAAACGAACCAAACGAACACGAACGAGCCCTTGTTCGTGTTCGTTCGTTTAATTTTTAACTTGTTCACGAACGCGGAACGCTAACCCGAACGAAAATTCTTGTTCGTGTTCGTTCATTAAGGATTTAGCTTGTTCACGAACGGTTTACGAACGCTAACAAACACATATTATTTAAACAATAAAGTTCAACATCCTTAATCTCAAGCATTGGAGATAATCAATTATAAGTATATAAATTAAAATATTAAAAAATACACAACACATTTAATGAAAAATATAATAAATGAACTTAACCGAACATAAATGAACGTAAACGAACATATTACCGAACGTTCACGAACACAAATGAACAAACACGACCTCTGTTCATGTTCGTTCATTTAACTAAACGAACGGAATTTCTTGTTCGTGTTCGTTCATTTATTAAACGAACGAACATAAACAAACTTCCCGCCGAACGGTTCACGAACTGTTCGTTGAACGTTCGGTTCGTTTACAGCCCTAAGCGGGAGCAACTTTTCCTCTTGGGATAGAGGTAAAGTTTGCGTCCATCTCACACTCCTCATTTCCTACTAATAGCTCTACTATAAGTATGATTATAATGGGTCTGGTTTGTTTTGATCAATCAAAGAACAAATAACTTGTTAGTGGTTATTTAGCACATTGCCAGTTACCTATCGTTAAAAGCAACACATATAAACTTTAGATGTCTTTCATCTCTCAAATTGTTTTACATGTTCTTAATTACCTTTCATTATTCTAAATCTGATGTTGCTATGCACTTATTCTAGACTGGTCCTCAAGAGTTTCCATTCGAGCGCTACAACATCACACATTATTTCCCAACTCTCTGTTTCCTTCCTTAGCTCCTTCAGGATACGGTCTCTATTTATTCATTTTCTCAACAATTAATATTATTTTTATGACATCAATCTTTTGATGAGTTGCATGAATCTCTTGTAGGAAACCCTCCTTTATCTTTTTCTAGCTTTAGCTCAGCATCTGCAGCTGATGTAAATAAGGAATCCCCAAAACCCTGTTGTGGATGTCTGGGGCGGGAAACAATTGCCAATGCAGCTGCTAAAGTTGGCCCTGCTGTTGTCAATCTTTCAGTTCCCAAAGGTTTGTTTTGTAAATATATAAACTGCTAGCTTTGTCAACCTTGTTATGAGTGGAAGAATCATGATTATTGTCACTTAAAAACTGATTAAAAGCTACTAAACACTTGCAATAGATCATAGACCATGCATTAAACAAACTTTTCATTTGACTATTTGAGTATGGATATTTTGGCAAATGAATTATAGTTCTTTGAAGGTTTCCATGGGATGACTGTGGGAAAGAGCATTGGGTCTGGAACCATTATAGATGGTGATGGTACAATATTAACATGTGCTCATGTGGTGGTTGATTTTCAAGGTTTCACATCTTCATCGAAAGGAAAGGTAATTCCATAGTCTTGACTACTTACTCCACCAATACCTACATTAAATAACTCCTTTGATGGCATTTTTTGAAGGTGCAAAATTGCAAATAGAAAACAAAAAAAAAAGGGGAGGGAGGGAGGGGGGTGGGGTTTCAAAACTGGCAACTTTTCTTACTCAAAACACTTTTTGCTCAAAAATAGACCGGCACTGTACTATCTGTTGCAGGTTGATGTGACGTTACAAGATGGACGTAGTTTTGAAGGTACAGTGGTAAATGCAGATCTGCATTCTGATATAGCAATTGTCAAAATAAATTCTAAAACTCCCCTCCCCACTGCAAAACTTGGGTCCTCCAGTTCACTGCGCCCTGGTCATTGGGTTGTAGCCGTTGGATGTCCCCTTTCTCTTCAAAACACGATTACCACCGGCATTGTAAGGTAAGCAAGGAAATAGGCATCACCCTAAGTGTATGCTAATATGTTAAATCTTTTCAATGTTGTATAATCTAAGTGGCAATTTTGAGTCATTTACGTATGTATTAGGTGACTTGGGTTGTGTTGCATCTCAAAGAACCAATTTTTAAAACTCTGCTAAAGGGGAATTAGCCAAATGGGTTGAAATTTGCCTAAAGTATATTTTAATGCTTATAACTTCCTAAGCTGTTTTGTTTATTGTTGTAATCTTAATAAACCTTACACTACTTATAGAAAAGTTCATAATAAAGAAAAATTGTATTTGCAGGGTTGGGTAGCCTCTTGATCAGTGATAAAAGTGTACCTGTTTCATTCTCTGCTTGTTTTGTCCCGTTACTCAATCTGCCACCTCTAGATTATAATATGGTGAATAGATTACCAAACTGACACTTTTGTGCAAATATTTTATCTTTTTTTAAGTTGTGTTGATCGCAAGAGTAGTGATCTGGGTCTTGGAGGAATGCGAAGAGAGTATTTGCAGACTGATTGTGCCATCAACGTGGTACTGAAAATTTTGATTACCTTATAATCTGTGTGAGTTTGTAATTTTATAATAAGGTGATTCAACAGCTAAGAAAGTTTGTTTTTTTCTGTTTGTAATTGAATCTGAATCTGAATCTTTCTTGACTATGTTGGTATAGGGTAATTCTGGTGGACCACTTGTTAATATTGATGGAGAAGTTATAGGTGTAAACATCATGAAAGTGTTGGCAGCTGATGGTTTGAGCTTTTCTGTACCAATTGATTCGGTTATCAAAATTATAGAGCATTTCAAAACAAAGGGGTAAACATTTTACTAAAATAGATAGATAACTTTGCTGAATTGGTAGAAGTTTAATTTAATTTATTGATATTCAGGAGAGTTGTAAGACCTTGGCTTGGTTTGAAAATGCTTGATCTGAATGATATGATTGTTGCTCAGCTTAAGGAAAAAGACGTGCTTTTCCCTGATGTTACCAAAGGTGTTCTTGTGCCTATGGTATGCTTCTTTTGTCCTTTCCTGTTGGATTGGGGCCAACTTAAAATTTTTTTGTTCATTTATTTCAGTAGGGTATGGAATGGGCTGTGTTGACTCCGAAACACTTAAAATTTCATGTTCTTAGAAACTTCTTTTTAATCATATAATGTGATAACTATGATTTTGGAAACTAAATCAGTACAAGAAAGATGCATTTTTTAAATTAAGTGATTTAGGAGGTTGCATACGACTATACATGTTAGAAACCCACGATAATACGCAAGCACGGACAAGTTGAAATTTAAAGTGCAAGATGTTAGCAAAACAAGCCTAGAATTGAACAATAAAAATCTTAAAAGATTGACTCTTTTTTTTGTAATAATGAAACTTGACACACATAAAAAATAAACCCCAAGACCCCTATTTATACTAAAGCAAAGTTGCAATTCAAGATTTCTCATCCGATTCAAGTTAGGAAACTAGATCAACTCAAAAAATCCTTTGCGTACTATAAAACATACCTAAAAATACCTCTCTCCCCAGGCTTAAAATGTAGCCGCGTCCTCGAGGCTTGAAAACTGTTATGCAATTAGCAACTATTCTGGTGAAGATGGTAGAACCCCAGGCTGTTTCAAAAGAAGGTCATGGAGATAAGCTATGGATTGTCCCATCTCACGTCGTTGGGCATACATGAGACGGAGCATGGATCGATGGCCTGAGAGATCAGTTCGCATGAGGTTCACATTGGCTTAGAGAGCTCGGTTTGCATGAGATTCACATTGGCTTAGAGAGCTCGGTTTGCATGAGATTCACATTGGCTTGTAAAGCACTGAGCTGAGTATCAATGGCAAGGAATGCATGTCATGGTCTAGATGTTGATTAGCTGAATCTTTATGCGTTGGTTCTCCATGGTCATTGTCAAGATAGAGACTCTTAATATCACTTGTTGCTTCATTGTCTTCAACCCCAATGTTTCTCTTAAGCAACCAATTCATCTTTTGAACCAGTCCAACGAAGGACAACTTGTGGTGCTCGCGTTTGTGAACCACAAAATGTTCGCAATGTCATAGCGGTAGAAACATATTCATCTTGATAATCTGAGTCATATCAAGATATCAAGCACCTGGAAGCTTTTTCAAGTCGCTTGGGAAACGTAGTCTTAGGGACCGATGGCGGCCTAATTCTGTGATAAGAGAGCTACAGTTCAGCCTTGGAGGTTTGCAACAAATTGTGGTATAAAAAATGACCAAAAATGGGTTTTAATGGCCCTGGATGAAGCATGCATCACAAGAGGTAGAGCTCATGTTTGGTAACGCCACTGATGTCTACAATGCGAGAAAGTAACAGATGTGCTACCCTCAAGATGGGGTACACAATATGTGAGGACTTTTCGTTTTTGACCATGTAAGTTCTTTTTGTTGTAATAGATTGCCAAAATTGTAGTGGGTTGTATTTTGGATGGAAAGGATCATCTGGGTGAATGTTTTTTGGGTGGGACATCTATCATCTTGCATATCTTATTAATGAAGACAACACATGCCTTGTTAAAAAAACGAAAATGTAATACATTAGCCCCGAGGCGTGTAGAGCTTAGAAATTCAAGCGTCGTCTGTTTGCACCCTATGTCATCCCAATTGATTAGCCCTTGGTATCCAATATATGTCTTCACACCTTCAAGAATACCAAACTCCTTCATTGCTTCATCAATTTGCGTTGAACAACTTACTCTCATTGTGCGTGGTAACCTTTTGTTGTTGAATTTGGTACAAGAACTTAATTCCAGAAGATTGTGTTTCTATTGTCATTGGTTCACGTGGTAGTTTACCTTGGGATACCGATACTACTTTAGTTGATAAAACTCGGCACTAAGCACCACTAGAAGATGCTCCTCGACTTGATGGTGGCTTACGGGATGCTTTGCTAGTATTGGTGATGAGATGGCAGGAACGAATTTTTGCTCTTTTCTCATACTGTTTCAACCTTACGTCTGAATGTGAATCTATGTAGAATGCAATTGAAGTTTAGCACTTATTAGCAATAATTCAGTGAAATTCTTAGATCTCTTAAATAAGAGCAATTTTAGCAATCAGCCTAACTCAATTGCATAGTTGAATATTGGAAATTTAACCATTAAATTGGGTTTTAGGGCATTGAGCACATAATTTCTTGAATCTCTCCCGATATGTATGTGGTGCCTCATTTTTTGCTTGCTTTATTCCGATAATATCTTTACGTTAAATTGAGGCTTTTACTTATGAGAAATACTTGTCTAGAAATAACTTTGTAAGATCATTCCAAGTGGTTATCGACCCCAATGATAGGTAATATAATTGATTGGATCATGTAGGAATAGGTTTCAAGTCTACCGGGAAAGCAAAGAGGAATGCCCTATGCTTAATTTGATCTACGGTCACATTGTGGTTTTATTCCCGAACACACAACATGGAATTCCTTGAGGAACTTATGAGGGTCTTCATTCTCTAGACCTCAGATGAGGAGTAATAGATGGACGAAACCGGATTTAGGCTCAAAGTTTGGCATTGCTAGGTAATCAATGCAAAGTGGTTGTTGGGTGACATCATAAGTCGCCAACTGTTTAAGAGTTTGTTCAATTGCATTGTAGATTCTTGTGAATTTTGTTCTTGGATGGATGAAGTAGGTGTGTGATGGGTTTGTTTCGTGGAAGGTATGTGACTGTGGAGGTTATGGTGATTCATGTTCAGTTTTGTATTCACTTAACAAGGGTATGTCTTGCAAGATGTCGATGACCGGTAGTGAAGCTGTAGAGGTTAAGGGGCTTCCTAACTTTTTTCTAAGCTTGGCTATTTTCGGTACTTTTGTTATGCTATTCTTGGTCTTTCAAATAGGTTCAATTTGATTAATTTATTTGCTGGATTTGACACCCCACAAATTGGCACCGTTGTTGGGGAAGTAAAAATAAACTTATCCCCTTGTTGACCACACCATTGTGACCTACTCTGCTATCACCAAAAAGCTTAAAACTCAATTTAATTGTCAAATTTACTTGATTCAGTTGTGCAATTAAGTTAGGTTGATTGTTGAAACTGCTCTTGCTTAAGGGTTCAATGATTTTCATTGAAGTATTGCTAATACATGTTTAAGTTCATTTGCATTCCATATAGTCCTGCCCTAAGATTAAGATCCCGTTTCTGCCATCTCATCACCACCACTTGCAAAGTGTCTATGTAAGGCACCATCAAGTCGAGGAGCATCATCTAGTATTGCTCAAAGCCGAGTTTTATCAACTGAAGTAGTACTAGTATCCCAAGGTAAACTACCACCTAAACTAATGGCAACACCAATAGAACACAACATTTAGGAATCAAGTTCTATGACCAAATTTAACAAGAAAAGTTTACTGTGCACAATGAGCATAAGTTAATCAAATTTGTGGATGATGAAGCAATATAGGAGATTAGTATTTTTGAATGTGTGAAAACATTATTCACAAATATTGGATGGCAATGGCTAATTGATTGGGATTATATAGGCTAAAAACAGATGACATTTGAATCCCTAAACTTTGCATACCTCGAGGCTGATGTCTTACTTTTTTGTCTTACTTTTTTGCGTTGTAGACAATCGTGTTGATACAGGTGGTTTTACTAAACATGAGCTCTGCCTCTTGAGATGCATGCTTCATCTTGGGCTATCAAAACCCGATTTTGGCAATTTATATGCCACTAGTTGTTGCAAGCCTTCGAGGCTAAAGTAGGAAAGGTCTTCGTTATCACAGTATTAGGTCATCAATGGTCCCTCTGACTACGTTTCCCAGGCAACTTAGAAAAGCTTTCAAGTGCTCAATATCTTGATATGACTCAGATGAACAAGATGAATATGTTTTTATTGCTACGCACCGGGCAAATTTGGCTTAAAGGCACATGACATTGCAAACATTTTTTGGTTCACAAACACGAGCTCCACAAGTTGTCTCTCTGAACTGGTTCAAGAGACAAATTGTTTGATTGAGAATTTTTTTTTTCAGAATTAAAAAAACACTCAAAATCACCTTTTACTTATTAATTTGTGATTAAAAGTTATTGGTATAAAATAAGATAGTTTATCAGTATCCCTACAAACAGGAACTCTACTTTTGTTATACTATTCTTGGTATTCCAAGTAGGTTCAATTTGAATATTTTATTTGCTGGATTCAACACCCAACAAATTAGAAATTCGTGAACAATTAATTGTTTTTACATTCATAAGTTTATTTTATCTTTTTTCAGTTTCGTGCTTTATTTTATAATTGTGTGGAATTATTTAATTATCATGTCAAAATAATCAACTATTGATTTCGACACTAGGGTTTATTTTTCTTTGGTTTTGATTTTAACACTTATGTGAAATGTTAATGAGATCTAATTTTGATTTGGTTTGCTTGTGTTGATTCTTGGTCTCACAATCCGAAATCCTTTCTGGATTAAACATTAATTAACGGGTTCAACTTATTAATTTTTCTAGTAAATTTCATCAATTTTTAATCTTTGATAAATAAGGAACAAATAGTGGTAGTTAAATGCACTGTATGATGTGTGTATTTGATTATAATCAATACCCTAGTCATTGAAACCCGCATGCTAAGATCCGAAGGGTGAGAGATTGGAGTAGCGGTTTGGCTCTAATCAACGATCTGCATTTGGTTAGACACTAGATGAAGTGAATGTCAGAACGACTCGATGTTTGGTATTGATATAGACCAAAAAAAATTATCCTTGTGTTGGAATTGATTTTATTAACCATTTAAAACTCTCTTTGCATTTTAATCAAGGTTTTCTTTTTAGTAATTTTTTCAGCGGGTTCAATTTGATTATTTAAAACTCGATGTGTATCCTTGAGGACACGAACCCTATGTTTGGTATGCTATTCTTGGTGTTTCAAGTAGGTTCAATTTGATTATTTTATTTGTTGGATTCAACACCCAACAAATTGGCGCTGTTGCCGTTAGCCTCCCAATCTAAATCTCTTAAAGCTGATATTGCAAGCACCAACCTTATCGAGGTTATTCTAGTCACAGTTGAGTAAGTATCAAAGTAGTCTAATCCTTCTTTTTGTCTAAACCCTTTGATCACTAACCTTGCCTTGTACTTATCAATGGAACCATCATCTTTCATCTTCCTTTTGAATATCCATCGATATCCAAGTGGTTTACACCCTGGTGGAAGATCTGTTAGCTCCCAAGTATGGTTTTGTAAGATCGAATTAATTTTATTTTTGATTGCCTCTTTCCATTGAGGTCCTTCCGAAGAGGTGACTTCTTCATGATAGGTTTGGGGCTCTCCCTCAACCATATAAGTAAGAAAATCAGGTCCAAACGATTTTTCAATCTTTTGCCTTTTACGTCTTTTTGGCTCAACCTCTTCAGTCTCTAATTGTTCTTGATCTTCATCATGAACAATCTCATCAACTTGTGTTTATGAACTTGGGAGTTCCTTTTTCAAGCAAGGAAACACTTCTTCAAAGAATGATGCATTCCTTGACTGCATTATAGTATTCTTGTGTATTTCAGCATTATTTGAATCATAAACAAGAAACTGATATGCACTACTATGATGGGCATAACCAATGAATACACAATCCACGGTTTTGGGTCCTATTCTTTGAACCTCACATTTGCTAGGCACCCCCACACTTTTAAGTATTTGTAAGATGGCTTTCTTCCCATCCACAACTCATAAGGAGTTACATCCTTTTTCTTGAAAGGTATTTTGTTTAAAAGATAAGTAGCCGATAAAATGGCTTCCCTCCACATGTCCTGGTTCAACCCAGAACTTAACAACATGCATTCATCATTTCTTTTAATGTTTTATTTTTTCTTTCAGCAATGCCATTTTGTTGTGAGGAATAAGGAGCTGCACACTCATGGCTAATTCCACTTTGTGCACAAATATCAACAAATGGTGAAACATATTCTCCGCCTCTATCACTCCTTATAACTTTTATCTTTTTTGTTAAGTTGGTTCTCAACCTTAGTTTTATACAAGACAAACTTGTCAATTGCTTCATCATTACTCTTAAGTAAATAGAAATAGCAATATCGTGTACTATCATCAATAATTTTTGTTGCCCCTGGATGACCTTATCCTCCCAAATGATTTGATACCTTAAGTTTATCCTTCCCCTGGCTTATAAGAATAAAAACTAAAAATTCCTATTTTGCAAGAATTTTTCTCCACTCTTTACATAAACTCAACACGGACGCGTCAACTTTTATGCCTAACTTTTATGCGCTGATTAGGGGGTCTCTTCTGAAGCAGCCTCTCTACCCATTTTGGGTAGGGGCAAGGTTTGTGTTCATCTCACCCTCCCCAGACCCTACTTAAAAGTGGGATTTCACTGGGTATGTTTGTTTGTTTGTTTGTTTTATGCGCTGATTTTCAATGCTGATGGTGGTGTTGACTCTTGGTTCATGGATTCTAGAGCTTTGATTCATGTCATGCGCAATAGTGAATTGATAAAGAATTTGAAGTTAGGTAACGGTCATTCTTTAATGTTACAAGTATTAGATGTTGATATGGAATCTCCATTGGGAGCCCCATGGAACTTGAAGAAGGTTAAGGTGATTCCGCGTATGAAAAATAAGCTTTATCTTTGTTGGGCAATTGGATAATCAGAGACTGAAAGTAAGGTTGAAATCTGGTTATTGCTCATGGAAAGAAATTTGGATTGTTATATTTGGTGGAGGTACCTGCTAATAGAAATATGCCCGCCCCGGTTGAGCATGACAATGTCTAGTTCTCCAAATTCAATGCTAAGAGGGTTCGTTTACAAACAAGGATGTTTGTTGAACGAGTTCGAAGGTTTAAAACAGTTAGGGAATTTTTTGATAGCAAGAGCACAAGACGTGTTCTAGGTACCATACCAAAAAGGTTGTAGTGTTCTGAAAACAGGAATTCTAACTTCAAAATTCCCTCCCTAAGGATTGTTTGCTGTATCTCTGGATCTGATGTAATGTGCAAGACGGTTGAGACTTGAGACAGATGATGGATCAGTATCAGTTTTGACTGAGTCAATGATAATTACCGTTACGATCAAGTCATTTATCTTGGAAGACTTTGTTTGACATAGATTATTGGTGTTACCGATTGTAGGGTTGCTTTGTGCTTGGATGATGGGTTGGGGTTTATTGCAAGGCCTATTGGTGGGAGATTGTTAGGTTTGTAGGCCTTTAGGGAAGCTTAAGGCAGTGTGCCTTAAGCCCGGTTCTTTTAGTGGTTTAACATAATTATATTCTCTATATAGTCATTTAATTGTATTATTTGAACACCTTCAATAATGAAAGAAAAAACCTCAGTTGCAGCCGTTGCTTTACTTGAACATTAGGAAACCCACAAGGCCATAATACTCTAAGATGAAACAATAAAAACACATAATTTATTGTGATTCACTCAATCGATCTGATCATCTACATCCACAACCAAGCTAGAGAGAGTTTTATTTATATGCTCAAAATCGTAAGGATTAATATTACAATGAGATTTTTATGCTAGAAGCATCAAGATAAATGATTTGAGTTTTAAGCTAGAACATGCTTGCTGTTATAGAATTTAGGTCAAATATTAATGAGTCCTAACAGATAATTAATGTCTGTTAGAGTTATTTCAACTAAATAAAACAAAATAAACAATCAAACATACTCAGTTACTCCCACTATTTAGTAGGGTCTTTGTGGTGGTTGTGGGGACAAACAAACCTAACCCTTATCCTAATGGGATAAAGAGACTCCTTCTAAGGAGATCCCTTTGGTGCAACTAAATATGCTTCTTTTTTTTTTAAATTCTCATTCCCTTGTTCCTAATCCTTCAAATCCAGCCACCTCCTATCTTTAGTTCCGTGTTTGGAAATCTGGACACCGAAAATATCTGCAGTTTTTGGTACCCATTAACATTTGCCCCCGACTTCTAATAAGCTTAAGTGGACGTATCATAAACGTGGCTACATTCTCCATATTTATGATAATGTGTTGATGATTTTGAAGAGTATGATAGTTTAACCGCTAATCAATTAAGTTATGTGAACGTAGGTAAGCCCAGGATCACCTGCTGAACGAGCTGGGTTTCATCCAGGAGACGTGGTTGTTGAATTTGAGGGGAAGCCTGTTGGAAGCATAAAAGAGGTATGGTTCCGTCTATGGGTCATGGGTGTGTGTGGGGGGGGGGGGGGGGGTTTCAAGGCCCTCTTGGGTTGAGGGGGAATACTACTGTAACTGGTGTGGGTTCAAAGTTGGGTTCATTAACCCTTGTGAAGTGGCTTTGTTGTGTGGGTAGTTGTGTTTGTTCCCTTCCCTTGTGGTGGGTGCTTATGGGTTCAAATGAGGTGGGATTTGGGTTTTTTTTTTAATTTTTTTAATTTCTTGAGTGTTTATAAATAATTGATGCATTAAATATGATTATAAACAGGTGATTGAGATCATGGGGGATAAAGTTGGAAAACCAATAAAAGTTGTAGTGAAGAGAGCCAAAAACACTCTTGTTACCTTGACTGTGATTCCGGAAGAAGCTAATCCAGATATGTAGTTTCTTCTCGATGACATCTTTTTTACTCGGTGCATGCGACTATTGATTTTAATTAAAAACATTAGGCCACATTTGTTCATATATTATTTTGTCTTATTACACATGTTGAACCTCATAAAACATCACTCTCAAAAGGTCTTCTTGCCAAATATATAAGTTCAATTAAATTTTTGCTTAATTTTTATGCTTATGTTTCTTGGCACCATAAAGGCATCAAGGTGGTTCTTATAAATTTCTAAGCATTAATTAAAATATAATGAGATATTAATATATTATCATCAGGAGTTAAAATTTAATGAATAGCAAGGTACTTAAAATATTTAAGTTTTAGAGTAAATTGTCGAGATGGTTTCTGTCGTTTGTTAATATTGATTCTTGGTCCTTAAGTTTCATAAATTACTCACATGGTTTCAAACTTTAAACATTTGTAACACATGCAGTCGTTAGGTTAGAGTAATTTGGTCAAGCATGTAAGGGTAATTTGATGACCTAACGACTGTATTTATTACAAATGTATATAGGTTTGAAATCATATGGGTAATTTATAAAACTTAGGAACCAAGAGTGAAATACTATTAATTCACAGGGACCATCTCGGCAATTTACTCTAAGGCTATGTGTTATGAGGGTGGCTGGGGCGTGAATGCCCTTGGTCACTCCCCCATCACGCCCTCTCTCCACTACAGCCCGGGTGTGAACATGCCTGGCGTGATCGTGGTCAAGGGTGAAGATGTGGCAAGGGGGTGATGATTTTAGTTACACATATGTATGTGAAAATGGGGTGATTGTTGTAGTTGTTTATGTAGCGTCTACATGGAGTGATAAGGGTGTGATAACTACACATAGCCTAAGTTTTATTCTAATTAGAGTTACGTGAAACTATTATAAATGTTATGCAAGTATGTCTGGTTTAATTTACATCTGTTTTGACAAAAAACATGCTGGAATGCTGGATGAGTGGCGATAAGAATCATATTCCAGTTTTGTTGTAGTTTGAACAAATTTTTACTTTATTGAAATTTTATTTTTACCTTTTTAATATTTGTCATCCATAATGTTTTTTTGTGTCACGAGTCAAATAAGATGAGACACAAATGTACAACAGGTTTAAAAAACCAAATTTCTATCGGGACAAAATTCATAATTTTTAAAAGTTCTTTTAAATGAGGCAAGTTTTTTGATACAATCAAAATTGAAATTTCGTGAAACCGATAATGATACTAAGCGTTTTATAAACATATTAACGATAAAAAAAACAAATATATCCTTCTAATAATAAATGCACAAATATGATTAATTAGATTAAAAGACTTATTATGCTTCATACTAACTTCGGTAGTTCGGTGTGTTCTAATTAACATCAATTTTTTTTAAGTATCTATTTATTTAAAATGTACTAGCATGTTCCATTATCTACTTAAAGAAGGTATCTAACTAAATAGATATATATAGGGTATGGTTAAAATGAAAACCACATCTCAATGAGAAAACCGCGAAAACCATGCAAAAATCACGTAAAACGAACGTATTTTTTTTTTGAAATTTTTTTTACATGTTTGTAACACTATTGGACACATTTTTATAAAAAAAAATAAAAAAAGCGCCGACCAAATATTTTTAAAAAAAATATTTTATAAACCCACGTAAAACCTACGTAACAAAACTAAATTTTTTAGTTTTGTTACGTAGGTTTTACGTGGGTTTATAAAATATTTTTTTTTAAAAATATTTGGTCGGCGCTTTTTTTATTTTTTTTATAAAAATGTGTCCAATAGTGTTACAAACATGTAAAAAAAATTTCAAAAAAAAAAACGTTCGTTTTACGTGATTTTTGCATGGTTTTCGCGGTTTTCTCATTGAGATGTGGTTTTCATTTTAACTTTTCCCTATATATATATATAGGGGTAAGTTCTCCTAAAAAGTCTAGTTTGCCTAAGAAGGCTAAGAAGGAATTTTGAAAACCCGACTCAAACAAACTCCGAATTAACTCATTTCTGCATCATTGGAACCGTCTTGTCGAACCTTAAACCCGGAACTTTAAAACCCAAACCATAAACCATAATATTAAAACCTAAACTTTAAACTCAAACAATAAAGCCTAAAGATAAAACCTAAAAGTTAAAAATCAAGCCATAAAACCTAAACTTTATAGCTAAACGTTAAATCTAAAACTTAAAAGCTAATATTATATAGTTCGACGATACGGTTCCAATGCCATCAAAATGAGCTCAATCGGAGCTTGTTTGGTTCTGTTTTGAAGGTTTTAAAAATCCTTTTTAGCCTTCTTAGGCAAAATACACTTTTTATTTGATCCAATCCCTATATATATATAGGAGACGGTTCCAATACAAAAGGAATTTTTGGTGAGAAGGATAAGAAGGATTCTGAGCCTTTGATCAAATTAATCAATGGTTAAGATCTTGTGGTCCCCACTTTTCCCTAAAAACTTGCATGAATTAAAGCTGAAAGGGCAAAAAAGGAATAACCAACTCTAGTTGACTTTTGTGTGGGTAAATCAAGTTCCACCAATTTTTTTAAAATCAAATAACTTTTAAATACTTAATTATTTTTTTAAAACAATTACACCATAAAATTTAGAATTTTATTATCTTTAATTTGAATATGATATTGTTATAGTATTTTTTCGATTTTTTTTATATGGTCCGTGATTTTAAGTTTAGTCCGTGATTATTGGTCTGTAATTATGTGGTTCGTCATTGATTATGCATTCAAAATAATGGTCCGTGATTTTTATATAACACGGTTTGTGATTATCTGGTACGTGATTTATACAGGTTTTCTTTGATTTTGAGTGTTAAATTACGGTCCGTAATTATTGGTCCGTGATTTATCTAGTAATTCCTTAATTATAGGTG
Organism: Mikania micrantha; assembly: GCA_009363875.1. Classification (NCBI taxonomy): domain Eukaryota; kingdom Viridiplantae; phylum Streptophyta; class Magnoliopsida; order Asterales; family Asteraceae; genus Mikania; species Mikania micrantha. The sequence goes on from CM018696.1 coordinate 59,066,494, forward strand.
TCAAGTGACGGTCTGTGATTTCATATAGCATGATTTTACACTTGGTCCGTAATTATCCAGTATCACGGTCTGTAATTTTTTATAATGAGGTATGTGATTTTTTGTGACGATTATACCCTTTTTCTATATGACACATGGCACGTTCTGGTTCCTTCCTACGCTTAGTACTGTTTGACCCCTTTGTACATTAACCGGCCCCTATATATATATATATATATTTGGTTTATATAGATGGTGATATTGTACGGTTATGTGTAATGAGTGTCTTGATGGGGCATGATTGTGTCACATGTGGTTTGTTGGTTAGTGAGTGTAAGTAAAAAAGATGCGTAATGATAATATGTGCCCTGTCTTGGAGATTGGAGCTAAAGTGGTGATCGCAAAACCATTGAAGCTAAAGTTACTCTTGAGATTAAGGGTTCGAGCCCAACATATGATGGGTTCATTGTTGTAGCACCATCGCCTTAACAAGTTTACATTATGAATATCTGCTCGGTTATCTTAACATTTTTCCCATCTATTCCACAAGGGGTGATCAAAGCAGGGTACCTGGTCCTGATTCATCACTACCCGGACCAAGACTGAAAACTGGACCGAACGAAATTGGTGGGTATCGGGTATTGAGTTATCCCGGGTACCGGCCATGTTAGCAAAAGACCGAGGCCGAAAATTGGAGTTTCCCATATGGTTTCTAACTTCCAACTTAAACCAATAACACATTCGTTGTGTTAAACACGCTTGATTTATGCAAAACTGAATAATATGTTCAGTAATTGGCCCACTTGGATAAATAACAAAAATAATCTCTTATATAATTTGTGAAACAAATAAAACCAACCAAAAATCCATAGCTAAATAGCAAAAATAATTCTGTTTGAAATAAATAATCATTTTAATAAATTGAAGTCGTGTAAATATTCATTCTTGACCACCACCTACTTGCCATCTTGGTTTGATTAAATGAGTTCGAGCCTCACAACAATTTATACAAAAATAAACCTAAATAAACGATATGATTATACACATGTGACGTTACCTCTTCCAATTTCATCAAAATCTGTCGTATCTTTTGCACTGCTTATAGCTTTCTTTGACTTTCTTATCCAATCTTGGGTGGTGCATATTAGAGACTCGACCACTGGAGTCGAAAGTGAACTTCTATACGCATCAATAACTCTGTCACTCGTGCTAAAAGCTGATTCAGATGCAACACTTGAAACATGAATAGCAAGTATATCTACAACAATAAAACAAGTATAAGAACTTTGTATAATATATACGATGATCATGAAATATAATTGAACCCTTTGTCATTTTAGATAAAATATTATATCTTGAAAAAGATGTTTTCCACATTTCAAAAGATCAAATGTTGGGTACCATGCCTCTTGTTGATCTTCAAGATAGTTTTAAAGCTCATATTTCATGTTATAGGAAGTAAACCCACTGCTAGATTGAAACTTCGCAAAAAAAAAAGGTTCAACACCTCCTATATGTTGATCCACACTTTGGCCACTTGATGAAGCTGATTTTGAACTTTCAATGGAATATAGAACTTCATACTCCTTGAATAATTCTCAAACGCGTCACGTATATGTTTACGAATTGATTGAATCTTTTTATTAGTGTCCTCTTTGTTTTCACCTTTCATTTTCTTAGCATTCATTATTAAACCCCAACCAAACTTAATAACAAAAAATTTCTGTCTTGGATCTAAAATAGTAGCAAAAAATAGAAGCATGTTAAACTAAGAAGCATCCTGCCAATATTTCTCACATTTCACTTTCATTAGAATACCTATTTGTTTTTGCATCAACTCCCCTGAAGCTTTCAGTTCCCGTATATGACTATCAATTTCTATAATATCACTAAAATATTGATTAATCACCACCTGTGTAGTAGATGAAGCTTTTATTGTTTATTGCTTGTAAATCTCTAAAGTCTTTGCAAACCGTCTTGCAACGAACCAATCTACTAAACCCAAAACACCGCTACTGCCAAGATCAGTTCTTTAGTTTTCATCTTCCAAATCATACTCCTCAAAAGCTTTCTGTCATACCAAAACTCATAGTCTTTGAACCTCCTTTTTTGTGCTAAAAGTAGCAGCAAACCAAAGAAACATAAACGAGCCATTGTTCGTGATTATTCGTTTAGCATTTGTTTTGTTTATAAACGGTTCACGAACGGTTTTCATGAACGCAAACAAATATCTATTATTAAAAAAATTTGCATCTAGAATCTCAAATATTAGACATGATTATTTTGTAAAATTATAAAGTTAAATATCTTTTTTTTTTTTTTTAAATATTATCCTACTTCTAAACCAATCTCAAATATTCACTTTTGTTCAATTTGAAAACAAGACCTTCTTTCTAAGAGGCAATGACTTTGCCAATTGGGCTAGTCTCATATTAGCAAAAAGTTAATATTGAGATAAAAATCATAAATATCTATAAGTATCCTAAAACAAAGCTAAAGTTAAAAATAATAATCATAATTAAAAGTACCTTAAAATAATATTTCAAAAATGTAATTTCAAATTAAAAGCATTTAATCAAAATCCGTTTTAATTATTAACAAAACAAACTATGAGAGGTTGGGAGCCAAAGATGGGATTTTGTAATCATTGCATGCTTCACCGTACTTGTCTCATATTCACCACCTTCTCTTATTTATCTCTAGCATTCTTTAAAAGTAACTAATTAACATCATGGCTCATGAACCCACCAAAGATGACAAAGTGGCTCACCCACCTCCTCAAAACGCTTACCCTCCATCTGGACCATATCCAAACCAACCACCACCACCTGACCCATACCCGAACCAGTACCCCGGGTACCAACCGTATCCACCTGGTGAAAAGGAGAAAAAGAAAGACAAAAACAAAGAACACAAAGACAAGGACCACAAACATAATAAGGACAAGAAAAAGAAAAAGAAAAAAAAGGAAGGTGTAGTCGGGGCTTTGCTCGAAATTGGAGCGGGTGTCGGGGCGGCCTTACTCGGTTTAGCACTAGGAGAAGAAATCGGTGGTGGTAGTGGAAGTTCTGATTCTGACTAGAATCAAATCTCGGTTACTGGTGTCTTGATTTTTGGTAGAATAGCTTTTAATCTACTCATATTAACCATTGTATCCTATACGTTGATTAGGGCGACAAAGAATTACAATATTTCTTTATTAGTGCCATCTAAAGTTAAATCAAAACATACTGGGTCATTGTTTAGAATAAATTTAATGTGATTGTCTTTTAAAATACATAAAAAACAGACTTCTAAAAAGAGGAAAAAGTTTCGGATTTTGGGGAGCACAAAAACAAGCCTATTGTTTTAGTTGAGAATATGGCTCCTAAACAATTTTTAACATGTTTACGGGTCGAACTTAGAATATAAGAGATGACTTTAATAATCGTATTATATATGTGAACCTGAACATGACATTTGTATATGTTAGTTTACATGAATATGACCAGTTTAATTAAAAAAAAATGTTTTTGCTTTTGCATATTGATACTCTAAACTCTAAATTTATAAGGGTAAGCAATTATATTTAAGCCATATTCTTTTTGTACAATTGTTTGGTCCGCGGCTATTGTAACATTTTAATTCCTATTATTCTTTTATAGTAAATTTAAATTTAATAAATTTGGGTTTTGTGTTATATAACCGGACATAACGCCTTTATGTTGATCCGCATCTTAAGGTTTTTATTGCAAATGTATTATAAGCTCAAATTCGAAACCAAACGGAAGCCAAATCGTTGCTCACAATCATTGCTCGTTAAAGTTGGTACAAAATATATTTAAGCCTAACGGTATTCTCTAGGTGATCAGGTACGCTATCTAAAAAATATTAACAAAAAAATTTCTCGAGATACTTATGGTTAATTTATGAAAAAAAAAATGATCAACATAAGACAATGAAATTGCTGTCCGGAAAAATAGAGTTGTTCATGATAGGTTAATAAATTAAAACCTACCATATGTCAAATATAGTTGGCCATTTTCTAAAACTGAAATAACAAATTAACTTATAAGGGTAGGCTAGTAAATTTTTAACCGATTAACCGAACAACAGATTATAAAATCACGTAAACTCATCAAACTTATAAAATCTAAGTAGCTTAATTATCATTGTTGTTGTTAATACTTGATTTTAGACTTATTTGTTAACTAAATCGATATGTATCTAGATTCGTCTAAGCAGGGGCGGCCCTAAGAATTTAGGTGCCCGGGACGGGTCGGGGAAAAAAGGCCCCTAGAGAATACAAATATTAAAGCAGAGGTGTTCAAAAAAATCGAAAACCGAACCGTATTTGTAACTAAAAAAATGAATTTTGAATTTGATTTTCGGTTTAGTTTCCAACCATATCCGAGTTCCAAATTAGGTTCCTAATCGTATCCGAATTATGAATTTCGGTTTCCGATTCGGTTATCGGTTCCATTTTAGTTTGAATTTGGTTTGTTCGGTTTATTCCATTAACCGATTAAACCTAATTCATATTTAAAATTATTATTTTATAAACACTATATAAGATAAAATTCGATTTATTCAGTTTTTAGCAGGTTTATTTGATTGAATTCGGTTTGTAACGAGTTTATCTGGTTGAATTCGGTTTGTAACGGGTTTATTTGGTTGAATCGGTTTATAACCGGTTTATTTGGCTTTTAATCAGTTTATTCGGTTTGTTTGGTATTAACCAAAACTAAACCGAACCACTTCCCGACTTTGGTTCGGTTTTCGATAGAATGAAAACCGATTAAATCAAACCAATGAACACCACTGATTTAAATGACATAAAAGCAACTTTCTATGCTTTATAAGGAATTACTTTTTGTAACTATTAAACCGTGTTTTTATAAATAATTCCTTATCGTTATCTATAACTTGTTGGTTATCGTTTAAATGAATCTCTGTATATACGTATACGTCAAAAAAATTGTGCCCCCTAAAAAAATGGGCCCGGGACGGGGGTCGGGTTTGCCCTTCCCCCAGGCCGCCCCTGCGTCTAAGTGGCTCAAATAAATCAAATTCAAATAAATATATAATTCAAACATAATTAACAAACTAAATTCAACATATATAGTTTTCACTTATTCTATTAACAGAATCAACCGACTTAAAAAAACATACAACAGTTAATCGAACCGAAAATCAAATCTACAATACTGATATAGTTAGAAACTAAACTGAAAACAAAATTCACATTTCTGTTTAGTTTTTTCGGTTATAAATATGGTTTAGTTTTTTGTTTCTTTCTCACCCCTATCAATATAGTAATATATTAATTAATAAGGTAATTGATTAAAAAACTAATAAAGTAATCAATTAAACAAGTAATAAGAAAATCAAATCTTAAATACATAAACATTTTTTTCTAAAAATCATGACTTGCATCCATTATTTAATAACTTATTTATATTAAGAAAGTTAGAAAGTTTTTTAATTAAAATAGTGTGTTAAATGTGCATAAAAATTAAAGTAACATATTTTAGTTAAACAATAAAAAAATATTTTCTTTTGTTATACTATTTATAATACTACATAGATAGATAACTCATTTTTTAAATCTTACTATTTGAACTTTCACAACCAAAAAGGTCTTTACTATTTTATTTTGGCACAGTTTTTTGTTAGAAGTTGGTTAACATTATAATAGAAATTAGGTCATATTTCTAGATTTATCTAAAATTGTTTAACCACGTGTTTTGTGACAAAATAAATAAATAAATTATTGTTGGCATTAACACAACGGAACCCTAATTGATCAATCAACCCATCAGAATTAACCAAGGGTTGCTCTTACCATGTGCAAGAGGTGTGACCGCATATGACATGTCTTTTTTGAGAGGTCCATCATTTTAATTTTATTATTATTATTTTATTATTATTATATAAAGATTTAATCAACAATTTTGCTTTATACAACGTTAAAAAACACCAGGAATTGTTTAGATATATGAAAGACATCATTTTATTACAAAAAAATTGTTTTTATGTTGTTTATTAGCTTATTTTATCTTAATAATCGCCAATTTATGAATTTTTCTATAAATACGAGGGTCTATTCTTAGTATTCGTACAATACATCTAAACTCACATAGACGACTCGGCAAATAACATTTTGGGGCCAGCCGTATCAAAAGCTAACAACAACATACACCAACAAAGGCCAACCGGTGGAAGCAAGTGTAACATCCTGTTTTGAGAAAATAAATAAAATACTCTCGTTTATAATTAAAATATTATTAGTCAAAAATAAAAATAAAAAAATTAAAACGATAAAATTAAAACGTAAGTTTCGCCTAATAAAATAAAATAGTTTATTTTATAATTAAATATGATCATTTGAGAGTCTAAGAGTATAAAAATAACGTTGAAAATTTTTAGCGTTCGTTTAAACGAATATGAAGGATAAAACAATTATTAGAAATAACCGATGTCTAAACAATCATTAAGTTTAGTCAAGAATTAGTTATAATAATAATAATAATAATAATAATAATAATAGAATATATATATATACACATATATATTTAATCTTTATCCGTTTTCAACGAAACTTAGGTCGAAACGTTCAGAAAATTGAGTAGGTTCTAACCGTATGCTCATAATTTTATAAAACATGATATTCTAAAAGTTATAAGAGAAAAACATAATTGGAGCTAAACTAATAATAATAATATAATATCAATTATTAAAATAATAATAATAATAATAATTCAAAAAAAAAAAAAAAAAAAAAAAAAAAAAAAAAGAAAGCACACGTGTGTGCTTGTGGATGATGGCTTCATTTCAAAGAAAAAGATAAGTTGGATATGGATGCCTTCAATTTCGAGCAGTGTCATTTTATTGAACAAATAAATAAATAAATAATAAATAACTAAGTAAAACCGACAAACTAATTGAAATCATATAAGTTGCAATGGCAATTTCAAAGAATAGAAGGAATAGGTCGATCAATTGCAGAAGCAAATTTCTTCAATTCCTAAAGACTAAAAGCTTGGCACGTACTTAGGTATATATTTCAATCTTTCAATTTAACTCATAAATTTAAGCTTTTGATATTATTATCTTATAAGGTTAGGATTATGATTCGATCCCATACATATACAGGTATTATGTTGAACTTATGATATATTTTAGAAACAGAAAGTAAACGCTTCAGGAATCATCATTTGCAAGTAGTTATAAGGATATATTAAGCTGAAACGCTGCCTAAAGTTATACTAAGAAGTTCTAAGCTGTTACCCGGCCAACCATAAATCAGGTGAATACATTTAACTTATTTTTAAATTTAAATGAATTTTTTTAGCATTGTATGTTTAACTTTGACGCATAAAGGGATACTATTAGACCAGCATTTAGGCCATTAGTATACGTACGATTTGCAAATTGTATCCGCTATGGGTGAAATTCCCATACGTGGCTGGTATCGTGGGCTGGAAGGTTATACGTAAGACGCACTCCGCAGGCAACCTAACCAGTGACGGGCTGTGGGCTGGAGGGAACAATTGTAAGACGCACTCCGCTGTTGTTCCTAACCAGTGACAGTACAAGCCAGGGTATGCAGTGGTTGTATCGATCAGTGAAATAACCTGCTAAATGTGTAGTATTGCCATTATTAATTATGGTTAAAGGACCGAACATGCTATGCTTACCTATCGAGTCTGTTATTTGTATTCACCAACTTTATGTTGACGTTTTATTTTCAAAAACTTTTCAGGTAATAATGAATGACCAATCAGAAGCAAGATTAGAGATTTAGGGTCTATGATACCTTAAATAAAAATCTTGTGGCGAAACCGAGGAGCGATTGGAGTTATATCTCCAAGTCCCATGTAACCAATATATGTAAATATATGTTTGTAAAACTCGGTTTAAAATGAAATAAAATGTTGTGTTCATATCTATGCATATGAAATTTTATAAAACCCTGAAAAGTTATTTACAGGCGATAAAAATGTGGTTTTTCATACCCACGCGTATGAATTATTTGTAAATTATGAAAAACGGATTTCACATCCATGCATGTGAATTATTATAAAATTACAAATTCATGAAACAACGCTTCCGCTGAAACATATTATAATGAATAATAAACTCTGACCGAGACTGTATAATCTATGAAACCAATTCGGGTCGCAGAGCCCGGGCCGCCGAGAGCCCGGGGTGTGACAGGTTGGTATCAGAGCTCCTGGTTTTAGCGAAATAGGTACTAATGATTGTATCTAAGCTTTAACCGAATTAAGATAAGTGCCTATCAAAGGAATAGGTAGAATAGTATACTTGAAATACTAACAATGATTGAAATAACATGATGAATTCTGACGATAGCTTGTAAGTTAAATTACGATGAATTATTTTAAGACCTTGTCAAATATTATATTTTGTAGACAATGTCTCATAACAAGAATTCTGGCGGACCATCTGCTAACACTCGTGGGCGAAAGAGAACGCACACAGATGCTAATGAACCTGTGATTCAAAAGGCTGAACTCAAGGAAATAATAGCAAAGGAAATTAAGGACGCAATTCCAACGATTATTGCAGCTATGAAAAATAATGAAAATTCGAATCCAGAGAACACAGTGACAAAAGCAAAAGAGGTGTCTGGTTCGAACAATGAAAATATAGAAGTTTCTAGTTTGAAACGTTTCAAAACTGAGGGATGTTCATATAAGACATTCCAATCTTGTAAACCTCCTGAGTTCGCTGGAACGGAAGGAGCTGTGGTAGCATTACGGTGGCTTGAAAAGATCGAGGCGGTGCTTGCAATCAGCAAATGTGCCGAAGAAGATATGGTTCTGTATGCTTCGAATTCCTTTAAAGACGGAGCATTGGAGTGGTGGAACTCCATTATTCAAACCAAAGGCAGAACCAATGCGTATGCTATGACATGGGAAAGTTTTCGGGATCTCGTAACCCGAAAGTTTTGCCCAATGAATGAGAAGGAACAAATCGAGAGAAAATTCCTGACTTACCGCATGATCGGTGCTGGGCATCGTGAGTACACTTCGAAGTACTTTGAGTATGCTCGATTGGTGCCACATCTTGTGACACCGGAATCAAACCTTATCAGTCGTTACATCTGGGGACTGGTAAGCGAAATACGTGACATGGTTAAGGCTGCTATGCCTCAGACCATTGATTCAGCTGTTGAACTGGCAGGGTTGCTTACAGATGGAATGGTAAGAACTCAAGAGGAAAAGAAAAGCCAAGAGGCACTCCAAAAGGTTGATCAAAGTTCAAAAAGGCCTGTAGGAAAATTTGTGAAGAAAGAAGGTGGCAGTGGTACATTCCCGCGATGTAAAACGTGTGGGAAAAAGCATCTGGGAAAGTGTAATATGGCAAAGTATTGTAGCCACTGTAAAATGGTGGGACATTCTTTGGAAGAATGTAGAAGGAAGGTGATGGTGACGTGCTATAACTGCAACGAACCGGGACACTACCGAAATGAGTGTCCTAAATTGAATAAAGTGAGCGGAACTAGCGGGGCTGGTGGTTCAGGAGCAAAAGCTGATACAAATACAAAGAAGACGACTCGAGCTTTTGTTCTTAATGCCAAGGAAGCTGCAGACATGCCGGATGTCATTACCGGTACGTTTCTTATCAATAATGTTTATGCTAAGGTTTTGTTTGATTCGGGAGCAAATCAAAGCTTTATTGATTATGATTTCTGTAAACTTCTAAATGAACCACTAGTGAAACTAGATAAGCCTTATCTGGTAGAAACCGCTAATGGTGATGTAGTCAAAATAAATGAAGCATTAGTAAATGGTAAGATCACACTCTTTAAGCACAACATACCTGTGAAATTCTTACCAATGAAATTGGCCGGTTTTGATGTGGTAATTGGAATGGATTGGTTAGCTATAAACCAAGCCTGTATCTTATGCGACACCAAATCCATTGAAGTTCGTGTTCCAACGGGAGGAAAATTGATCATCAAAGGTGATAAGCCAACGAATAATGTTGGAATCATTTCAATGATCAAAGCTACAAAATATCTAAACAAAGGTTGTTTAGCTTACCTAGTCTCAGTCACAACTGAAGATCAAGAAAAGAAGAAACTGAAAGACGTACCTGTTGTAGCTGATTTTCCCGATGTGTTTCCAGATGAATTGCCTGGTTTACCACCAGAACGTGAAGTAGAATTCAATATCAATCTGGTACCAGGTACTGCTCCAATTGCTAAATCTCCTTATAGGTTGGCACCGACGGAAATGAAAGAGCTCAAGAAACAATTAGACGAGTTATTGGAAAAGGGTTTTATTCGACCTAGTTCATCACCTTGGGGAGCTCCAATCTTATTCGTCAAGAAGAAAGATGGGTCGATGCGGATGTGCATTGACTATAGGGAGCTAAATAAGGTGACTGTTAAGAACAAGTATCCACTCCCACGAATTGATGATTTATTCGATCAACTTCAAGGAGCTTGTCATTTTTCTAAAATTGATCTTCGATCAGGATATCATCAATTGAAAGTCCAAGAAGAAGATATTCCTAAAACTGCTTTCCGTACAAGGTATGGGCATTATGAGTTCACTGTTATGCCATTTGGACTTACTAATGCTCCAGCTGCCTTTATGGATATGATGAACCGGATATGCAAACCTTATCTGGACAAATTCATCATTGTATTCATTGATGATATTCTTATTTACTCAAAAACTCCAGAGGATCATGCTATACATCTTAGAACCCTACTTGAATTACTAAGACATGAGAAATTGTATGCTAAATTCTCTAAATGTGATTTCTGGCTCACTGAAGTACAATTTCTGGGGCATGTTATTAATGCTCAAGGTATTCAAGTGGATCCATCTAAGATAGAGGCTATTACCAAATGGGAGAACCCCAAGTCACCAACAGAGGTGCGTAGTTTCTTAGGCTTGGCGGGTTATTATCGCCGATTTATTCAGAATTTCTCTCGAATAGCCGTTCCTCTCACCTCATTAACTCGAAAAGCTGAAAAGTTTGAATGGGGTCCCAAACAAAGTGAAGCTTTCCAAATTCTTAAAGATAGATTGACTCACGCTCCAATCCTAGCATTACCTGAAGGTGTTGAAGACTTTGTTGTCTATTGTGATGCTTCTCATACAGGATTAGGATGCGTATTGATGCAACGAAACAAAGTTATTGCTTATGCATCACGCCAATTGAAGACTCATGAGAAGAACTATGTGACTCATGATTTGGAATTAGGCGCCATAATCTTTGCATTGAAGTTGTGGAGACATTACCTTTACGGAGTTCATTTCACAGTTTATACTGACCACAAGAGTTTAAAGTATATCTTCGGTCAGAAGGAACTGAATATGCGACAACGAAGATGGATGGAAACGTTGAATGACTATGATTGTGAAATTATCTATCATGAAGGAAAGGCAAATGTTGTTGCAGATGCCTTAAGTCGAAAGGAGGTAGAGAAACCGAGAAGAGTACGTGCTTTACGGCTAGAACTTCAAGTCGATTTGTTTAATCAAATTAAAGAAGCACAGAAACAAGCCCAAGAAGATGAGAACAAACAACAAGAAGGGATGAAGGGCATGACTGAACAACTAGTCAAAGGAGACGATGAAATTCTTCGAATGAAAACAAGAATCTGGGTGCCAATCACTGGCGGTTTAAGAGAAAGAGTATTGGAAGAAGCACATAAATCTAAGTACATGATGCACCCAGGAAGCGATAAAATGTACAAGAATCTGAAAGAGAACTATTGGTGGATCGGCATGAAGAAAGATATTGCCGCATATGTTGCAAGATGTTTAACTTGTTCACAAGTTAAAGCTGAGCACCAGAAACCTTCTGGCATGTTGCAACAACTGGAACTACCTGTTTGGAAATGGGAAATGATAACCATGGACTTTATAACTAAACTTCCCAGAACCAGTCGTGGAAATGATACTATTTGGGTTGTCGTTGATAGACTGACCAAGTCTGCTCATTTCCTAGCAATGAAAGAAACTTACTCTATGGATAGGTTAGCACAGTTGTATGTAAATGAGATTGTATCTCTACACGGTGTGCCATTATCCATTGTGTCAGATAGGGACAGTCGGTTTACGTCTCGATTCTGGCAAAGTTTTCAAAAAGCTCTCGGAACACGTTTGAATTTCAGCACTGCTTATCATCCACAAACTGATGGGCAGAGTGAAAGAACAATCCAAACACTGGAAGACATGCTTCGAGCTTGTGTGATAGACTTGGGAGGAAGCTGGGATGATCACTTACCTTTAATGGAATTTTCCTATAATAATAGTTATCATTCAAGTATTCAGACTGCACCATTTGAAGCTCTTTACGGAAGAAAGTGTCGAACACCAGTTTGTTGGTCTGAAATTGGTGAAAATCAGTTGTCTGGTCCAGAAATAGTACAAGAAACTACGGATAAAGTTTTTCAAATAAGAGAAAGACTGAAGGCGGCCAGAGATCGTCAAAAGAGCTATGCAGACCGAAGAAGAAAGCCGTTAGAATTCAATGTTAATGATAAAGTGCTACTCAAAGTTTCACCATGGAAAGGAGTAGTACGATTCGGTAAAAAGGGAAAATTAAGTCCACGTTATGTCGGACCTTTTAAAATTCTCAAAAGAATCGGACCGGTGGCTTATCAACTAGAATTACCGGTAGAAATGGCTGGAGTACACGATGTGTTTCACGTTTCTAATCTCCGAAAATGTTTGGCCGATGAATCATTATTAATGCCTCTTCAAGATGTTGAAGTGAATGAAAAATTAAAATTTATCGAAGAACCACTTCAAATTGAAGACCGACGTGAAAAGAGACTTAAGCGTAAAAAGTTGGTGTTAGTTAAAGTCAAGTGGAACTCTAGACGTGGTCCGGAATATACATGGGAACTAGAGTCAGAGATGAGAAAGAAATACCCACACCTATTCCAATAATCTCGAGGACGAGATTAAAACAAAGGTGGGGAGAATGTAACATCCTGTTTTGAGAAAATAAATAAAATACTCTCGTTTATAATTAAAATATTATTAGTCAAAAATAAAAATAAAAAAATTAAAACGATAAAATTAAAACGTAAGTTTCGCCTAATAAAATAAAATAGTTTATTTTATAATTAAATATGATCATTTGAGAGTCTAAGAGTATAAAAATAACGTTGAAAATTTTTAGCGTTCGTTTAAACGAATATGAAGGATAAAACAATTATTAGAAATAACCGATGTCTAAACAATCATTAAGTTTAGTCAAGAATTAGTTATAATAATAATAATAATAATAATAATAATAATAGAATATATATATATACACATATATATTTAATCTTTATCCGTTTTCAACGAAACTTAGGTCGAAACGTTCAGAAAATTGAGTAGGTTCTAACCGTATGCTCATAATTTTATAAAACATGATATTCTAAAAGTTATAAGAGAAAAACATAATTGGAGCTAAACTAATAATAATAATATAATATCAATTATTAAAATAATAATAATAATAATAATTCAAAAAAAAAAAAAAAAAAAAAAAAAAAAGAAAGCACACGTGTGTGCTTGTGGATGATGGCTTCATTTCAAAGAAAAAGATAAGTTGGATATGGATGCCTTCAATTTCGAGCAGTGTCATTTTATTGAACAAATAAATAAATAAATAATAAATAACTAAGTAAAACCGACAAACTAATTGAAATCATATAAGTTGCAATGGCAATTTCAAAGAATAGAAGGAATAGGTCGATCAATTGCAGAAGCAAATTTCTTCAATTCCTAAAGACTAAAAGCTTGGCACGTACTTAGGTATATATTTCAATCTTTCAATTTAACTCATAAATTTAAGCTTTTGATATTATTATCTTATAAGGTTAGGATTATGATTCGATCCCATACATATACAGGTATTATGTTGAACTTATGATATATTTTAGAAACAGAAAGTAAACGCTTCAGGAATCATCATTTGCAAGTAGTTATAAGGATATATTAAGCTGAAACGCTGCCTAAAGTTATACTAAGAAGTTCTAAGCTGTTACCCGGCCAACCATAAATCAGGTGAATACATTTAACTTATTTTTAAATTTAAATGAATTTTTTTAGCATTGTATGTTTAACTTTGACGCATAAAGGGATACTATTAGACCAGCATTTAGGCCATTAGTATACGTACGATTTGCAAATTGTATCCGCTATGGGTGAAATTCCCATACGTGCCTGGTATCGTGGGCTGGAAGGTTATACGTAAGACGCACTCCGCAGGCAACCTAACCAGTGACGGGCTGTGGGCTGGAGGGAACAATTGTAAGACGCACTCCGCTGTTGTTCCTAACCAGTGACAGTACAAGCCAGGGTATGCAGTGGTTGTATCGATCAGTGAAATAACCTGCTAAATGTGTAGTATTGCCATTATTAATTATGGTTAAAGGACCGAACATGCTATGCTTACCTATCGAGTCTGTTATTTGTATTCACCAACTTTATGTTGACGTTTTATTTTCAAAAACTTTTCAGGTAATAATGAATGACCAATCAGAAGCAAGATTAGAGATTTAGGGTCTATGATACCTTAAATAAAAATCTTGTGGCGAAACCGAGGAGCGATTGGAGTTATATCTCCAAGTCCCATGTAACCAATATATGTAAATATATGTTTGTAAAACTCGGTTTAAAATGAAATAAAATGTTGTGTTCATATCTATGCATATGAAATTTTATAAAACCCTGAAAAGTTATTTACAGGCGATAAAAATGTGGTTTTTCATACCCACGCGTATGAATTATTTGTAAATTATGAAAAACGGATTTCACATCCATGCATGTGAATTATTATAAAATTACAAATTCATGAAACAACGCTTCCGCTGAAACATATTATAATGAATAATAAACTCTGACCGAGACTGTATAATTTATGAAACCAATTCGGGTCGCAGAGCCCGGGCCGCCGAGAGCCCGGGGTGTGACAGCAAGCCGCATATCTTAATGGTTTGGATCCACAATTAGATTTTTCTTGTGAATCTTACACGTGTCAAGAACCATATCTTCATAACAAACTCATTATCGGTTCTTTATATTTTCACAATATAATTCATGTAAACTTAATAATAAACTAGACATTTCAATCTTGATTCATATCAAGATAAATGGGTAGATTTGAGTAAATAATTATTGTATTTTGGGTTGAAATGGGTAAACTATATGACATATAACATGTTGAGACCCCATAACACAATGTGGATCAAGATGAGAAATCTGAAAAACAATGTGAATATAATAAATTCAAACAAATAAGAATGATCAGTAATATATTTGATGTGAAAATCATTATAAATTAGTTAAAGAAACTATTTATTTCGTTACAATTTATTTCACCCTTAAACTAAATTTATGTTTTTTAAAAACGACTCATTTAGACCAAAACTGATCTTGCTTAAAACTCATTCTGGTATTTTACCAAGCATATAAGGAATTAAATCCTTGTTGGATGTTTTATAGACACATTAAGGGCCATAAAATACCATACCTCTTCTAAAAAAAATACAAAAAGCATACCTAGGCTAGGCTAGGCTAGCGCAAAGGTCATATGTAACCAGAGGTGCATAACCCGGTATTTTAGTTTATCTAATAAACTAAAATAGTCAATACCTGTCGGTTCTAGTTTTGGCTGGTTGGGTTTTTGTTTCAACGGAGTAAAGTGAAACCGGTTCTAGTTTTTAATTTATATGAGAAACTAATATAGTCAATACCTGTCGGTTCAGGTAGATTAGTGGTCCGATTCTAAAACTGGTTTTTTTAATTTTTTGACATCTCTAGATGTTACAAGAGATTAATAATTTATCCCTCTCATGGTTTGAGTTTCTTCTTCAAATAATAATTTATCACAAATTCGCTTATCAAAATATAGTAATTTTACAAGTTTATATTTTGTATGACACACTACTTTTTAGTGGTCCAAAACTCATAAGAAGAAGATATCATAATAAGAATATTATGAATTTTGAGGCATTTAATTGTAATACTTGTTAGGTCCAAAAAAAATAAAGTCATCATCTCACAAACAAAAATGTCTTTTTTTCAATAGGAATTTATTTTAACTTTTTTTTTTGTCTACTATGAGACTAAAACCCTCAACTTATTTGAAAAAGAAAGACATTAACACACCTTGATATTATTTGAAACAAATGCCCTTTTGATAGTAAAATGTATGTAGTCACAAATTTTAATATTTAGTTTTCTTAACAACCAACAATAAAAACATAAAAGATCACCCGTTCACCATCACAATTTGCAAGTAATAAAAAGCGAAACATATAGTCAGTCATAGCTTATTGTCAAGCTTTAAAAAAGTTATACAAGCACGGTACATAGAACATCAAAAACAACAATAAAACTAGAGAAAAGGCCACAACATGAGGCACCAAAAAAACAAAAATAAAAAAAAAAATTACAAAAAAACTAACGATCCCATCAATTTTTCTATCGTCTGTGGTCGTGTATTCCCTCGTGAAAGTTGCATATAATTTTTTCTTTTTATTTTGCTTCTCAAAACGCCTGAATATATATTGTTTTTGGCCTCGTCTTTGATGTTTAATTTGATAATTTTTTGTGTTTAAAGTGGTCGGTAAGGGACGTAGCCAAACATATTTGTGACGTTTGTAACCACTTCATTGCACTTTGTCAAAAGGCTTAACATTTGGTGTGATATATCCACTTTTGGTGTCAATGGAAGTGGTGTTTTTGCCGCCAAAGTTAAAGAAGGAGGTGGCGGCAGCCGTGGTGGCGGTGGTGCTAATGGTGTTGCATAATGCATAGTAATTGGCGGTTGTGGTGGTGGTGGTCTAGTAAATTGAGCGGTTGAACTAATAACAGTAGTAGTAGCAGTAGTAGGAAGAGGAAGAAGAGGCGGTAACGGATTAAAAGAAGACGACTGAAGAACAGTCTTTTGAAAATTCTTACTATTAATATCCATTGTTGAATGAGATTTAGAAAAAGAAGAAGCACCATTCTTCTTCTCCACTTGATTCTCTTCCCCACCCAATATAAACTTTACACGCGCCTTGCCGCCATTACCCGCCGCCTCTTCACCACCAGACTTCTTCAGAATCGACTTCAACTGTACGCCTGATGTTGCTGGAACCATACCGGTCTGGTGGTCTTCTTTTGGGACTTTAGCCGGTGGTGGTTGTGGTTGTTCACGATCAGCCCTAACCTCCTTAATCTCCTTGATGGTGCACTTTATATCTGTGTTTCCAAACAGGCTACTGCTTCCAACAACAAACTTCTGTGCCGCCTGCGCGTCAGCCTTGTTCCTGTAAACCATCCGACACACAAAGGTGTTCCAGAATATCCGAGTAGCCGAATGATCCATTGGTCCAAAACGTGCGAACCTCACCTTCAGTTCGTTAGTGGACGGTAGAGATCCTCCTGGTGGGAACTTCATTATTAGCATGGTTGGATTAGGTGGTGGTGGCTGCTCTGTTTTCTTGATCAACTCAGGTCCGGGTTTCTTCAATGTCTTAACAACCGGCTGCTTGACAATCGGTACAGGTGCTTCATCCATCTTCTTAATCATCTTTTTTTCCTTGGTTAAATTTCTGATTTCACCAACTTTCTTCTTCTTTTTTGCCGACATTTCTTCTTGGCGATCAGATGGGCCTCGTTTACGCCCAACTATAGTGGGTTCTTCGGGCCTCCCTGAGGAAGTAGACTGTGATTTTAAACTCGTCTCAGAATCATCCTCAGCTGCTGAGGATAAATTTAAGCTTTTCTGAAACACAAGGGACCTGAATTTTAAAAAAACTTGTCGTGTTGTAACAAGCCTTGATCTGTTCATAGCATGGAAAGGATCAAGTGCAAGTGAATGCAAATCACCAAGCACCGATGGAAACTCGGTTTCATTATTTGTGCCAGAAGTATGTGAAGTGAGAGACTTCTTATCAGGTCCCTGTGAGTCTTCAATTGATGGGATGGAAGATTGAAGAGCTTTTTTAACTAAAACTTTTGTTTTATCAACCAAAGGAACCTTGGTTGTACCATCAGATATAACGTGTTCTTTCTTTCTCTTTTTCTTCTCACTGGACCCCATCTCTCCAACAGGACGTTTGGAGACCTTTTTCACCTTTTTTGGCACATTATCTGCATTTTCAGAAGAAACGGTTTTTTGGGGTCCAGCACTCGGGATGCCATTTGAAGGCTTGTCAACAACCTGGTCAGAACTCGTCTTTTTGTCCTCCATTTGTGACACAATCATCTTGTCATCATTGTTATCATCAGCCACATTAGTATTGATGGTCTGCAAACCAGGGTCTCCATATTCAACACGAAGATGTGTGTCTTCCATACTTGCACCTGAATCTTTTGACGGTAATTCCTCATGTGTTGTTGCTGAAACTCTCTTTTGCAACACATAGTCACCAGAATGAGCAGCCACGTCATCCTCAATATGAACAAGCTGGGAAGAGGGTTTCACTTTGTTTTCCTCCCTTTTTTGATCTGTTTTTACCTCTTTAGACTCATCTCTCCGTTTAAAGAGATACTTGTCTTTCTTTGCTTGGTCTTTGGGCTTACTAGGTTTTGCAGAACTCTTTCCCTTGCCTGAAGTGTCAGCAAATACCTGACGCCCACTCAATGGGGCTGTTAAAATAACAACAGATGTGAATCAGAAATAAATTGAAACCCTAAATTATAAATAAATAATTAATTGCAAGTAGATTGTAACAACAATAACAAAGCAGGGACTCATTAGAGCTGCATATAAAGAATATAATCCGTTGAGATAATGATTTAGGTTTACGATCATAGTTTACCTCGTATCCTAGGTTATTTAGTTTCCTTTTCATAGTCTTTGTTGTCTATAAATTAAGGTGTGAAACACATAATGAAATATAACATATATTTTCCTTTGAATCTGATTACATAATCAAACATAAAATAAAAAATTTAATACATGTGCTACATGCAACATTGGTAGATAAAATTATCTATAAAACCCCGAGGAGGTATTTGGTAAGGAGAAATGAGATCAGAAAGTAGAAAAAGTTTCATTTCCGTTTGCTTAAACTGAGATAAAAACACAACAGACTAGCAAAACCAGAAATGTAAATGGGACAATCTCAATTCTCTCATTTTGATGGAGAAACCCGCATTGAGACAGTATAAAACAGATGTCAACACCAAGTGCATTCAAAACAATAATTTTGTCCAAGTTAACAAGTGAGAAATCCTTTCCACTTAATTGAGGTCATTAGTTTATCGATTTATGTTTCTGAATAACAAGAATATAAAACATATTATGTAATTATATATTTCAAAAACAACAATTAAACTCATATCTTAATGTATTTTCCTCCGTATCTGATGGGTTAAAACATAAAGGGGGAGGCACTAACATAAGGATTATCTCTTCAATTCTATGATATATTCATGGCCTTCTATTTTGTTTGAAATCACATAGGAAATAGCAAAACAAAAGGTGCTGAATTTGGTGCCTAAAATTGTAATAGGAGCAGTAAAGCTGATCATAAGCCACTTAATTTAGCACCTAAAAAACTCTTACTAAGCATTAAACTCACAATGCAAAAACAATGCACAGAATATAGATCTTGTTTTAAAAGGTGTGAGGCGCTTAGAATCCTATAAGCCAAAGAGCAAGATAAAGGTTGTAACCTTAAGTACATGGGCCACCTAATATTCATAATACACTTGTATTTACTTCCAGATAACATTTACCATTGATAATCCTTGAACACCCAAAATTATGAGAATGAAATACTTACAAACTATTACTAGATTCAATGCATCTATATAGAACAAAACAAGACAATCTATTCAGTTTTTATACCATAACATAAAAACTCAAAAAATGTTCATTTCTATAGTTTTGGATTCCCCAGCACTACAAAGACTACCTAGCCAACCAACTGTAACGAAGGTTCCAGACACAAAAATCACTCCAACCATCGCAGGCAAATTGCAAACGCCTCAAATGACTCATTGTATTGTGAGGTTTCATGGCCTCTGAAGCAATTTCAAGATCACCTCCAATGAAACCATTGTTTATATAACATACCTGGACACTTTTCTTAGACTATACTGTCATATTGCAACTTTGCAAGTAAGAGGCTAGTATACTGTTGTAAATTTCAAATATCTGACTTCGTAGTTTGTGGGCGCCTCGGAACGCCTTTTTAAACCATGCAATTAAAAATGGTGCAATGACATTGTTATGAATGTGTTGAGTTAGGTGCCTTACCCTCATGCTCATCATTTAAAGGTCGAAAATTCAAATCATCATTGAAACAAGTCCAATTTCACCCAACTATGTTTCCCAAGTTGGAAATTCATAGTCGCCGTTTTGTGAATTTCTATCAAAAAATGTATCAATTCCCAAGATTTACTAACAGATTTCTTCAGGTATAGATTACAAGTTTACAACCAGAAGATAAATTATATTTTTGTCAAAGTTCTTTACTTCTTTGTTGTGAAACAGACGCACTTTTACATACTCGAAAATATGATACAATGAGAAACTTGAAACAAAACAACAAGCGAAATCAATCAATTTAACCATGCTGGTCATAGCTTTTAAGTTTCAAAAAAACAACCAGTTTGTTACAAGTGAGAGTAACCTATCAGCAACTTGCAATAAACTGAGAAGAAATAAAGTGCATGAAAAAGAAACATACAAATAAACAATTTAGAGTTTTATATAGTAGATGCATCAATACCTTTAGATGGTGTCTTTCGAGGGTCTGGTTCTTGACTAGATCCACTTAACGGGTGAACAGAATCATAACCAAATGCCTGTGCATAAGTCTCATCAAATTCCTCATAAACTGCCCTTCTATAAGAAATGACCTTAGCCTTGTTCTTTATAAAATCAACACCACCATACTCACTGCCTGTAGGTTCCAGAGCTAACCGTCTTACAAAATCAAGAGCCGAACTGGGCTTGAAATTGTCCCTAGCTTTCTCAATTGCATCAATTGAATACACAGCTCCAGGCTCATAATCAGTCACATCAACAGCAAAATAGCCTTGCACATCAGTCTGCCTGAAATTCTGCTTACTCCTACACAAACAGGACAACCCAAGTGCACTCCTCCTACTCAACTCATCCATGGCCTCCTCCACAGCCTTAACAAAATTTTTAGAGTTAGTCTGGCGAGACTTCTCTGCAAAGTTGGAATCAAACGGCATAAGCTCTGAAGGGTCAAACCATCCATAACTACTATCTCCAAAGAATGCAACCAACAAAAGACCATCTCTCTTTAATCGGCGCACTGATGGGGTTGCAAATTTTTCACTGAAAATGTGACCAGGCCACCAAGGATGAGATTTTACTTTTCCCCAAACCATATCCCCCACTTCAAACCCATGACTGCGTGTCAGTGATCTACCATCAGAGGCCACGCTCCCATTTTCAGCATATTGATCGAACATTGAAATCATAGAATCATCCACGGGCGCTGTAGATTGTTTTGATTTTGACTCTTTTCTCCGCTGCACCTGCTTCTGTTCGCTTTTCACATGCTTCACACTACCATGGCTCCTATCACTAGACGCTTCATTGTTCGAATCCCCAGTTCCCCTATTATTTACATCGCTAACATTTCCTTCCGCCGATACACTATCTGTACTACCCTCCACAGCTGTAGATGCATCAATTGAATATACAGATGCAGAATCTACTCTGTTTTCTACGCTACTCACATCAAGAACAGATTCTGATTCTACGCCAGGATTCGTACTATCACCGTCCATCATCACGCGAACAAAGAACAAACCCTAGAAATTGACAGTCTAATCAAAAAGGGATTGAATTCATGTACCTTTATCGGAAGTGAATGAATGGCCAAGAAGCAACAACGTTTGTGTGTTTGTGTTATCGAAACCCTAATCGGAGAGAACTTCACGATTTTCGGCTCTAGAAGACGCATATACAGATCGAATAGAGAAACTTACATATATGGTCCTCCAACTTATGCTCATTTTCTGTGGCTAGATCATAATAATTAAATTAAATATCGTTTTTTAAAATTATTTTTAAAATATTGTAACGAAATGTGACATATCATGTGAAGGATTATTAATGACAATAAACTTTACCATACTTTTTTGGGAATTTGGGTTACGATGTTTCAAGTCACTTTTATTATGACTAGGATATTAAGATAGTTTTTGTTTTTGTTTTTTTTTTTAACGTTTAGATGATTGACTTACGCGTTAAATATCTTTAAAATCTATAAGACTATAATGGAAAATCAGACATCATTATTCCTTTTTTTCTTTTTATCTTTATTAGTCGTCTTAAAGTACAATTTTGGGTTTTTATCCATTTTTAATCATATGTGTACATGTTTTCTGAGTTCAATATCACAGATCACATATTTGTAAAATCAAGTAGAAAAATATATGTGTCAATATGAAAATGATGTATAGTTCAAGCGATACTATGAATGGTTTGAATTATTATTTTAGATTCAAGTAAAATGTATGATTTATGTTCCTAGTCAGTATAACAATGAATTATCATAGATTATAAATAATTAACTAACTTATAACTTAAAAGTTGTTTGTTGCACTAATAATTAGTTTAGTTATGTGTTTTGATGGTGATAAAAATTACATCATGAAAATTGGATTCCATCTAAGGTTGACTATAACATGTTGTGTAATATTCTAAAATCCTTGACTCAAATAAAGAACCCATAATTGGTTCAATAATAAATACATATAATCTAAACAGTCCATGAATATCAATAATGGATCGACTATATAGTTCTTCTTAAAATTAAAAAAATATAAAATAAATTAGACATGTGTAAAATTATGTACATCGATGATCGACAAGTACAAGTTATGATGAAACATATAAGGAGTTGATGAAGATAAACAAGAAAGCTCATGGAATGATCAACATATGTTTACCCTCTTGATATCCACATAGGTAAAATCTAAAGGCAATGTAAAGCTTAAAAAAAGGGAAAAATGACCAGTTGAAAGACATGTTAATACTTTTGTGTGCATTAACAATGATGAAAACATTACTGATATTATGACTATGTTCACATTACCTATATAAATAAAAACCAACATCGGTTGGTTTGTTACTTTCTTTCCTTTATATTTAATTGTGAAGAATTCACCATATATGTAACAATGTGTGTGTAGTGGTGTTCGAATCCCACCCATTCTATTTTTCCTTTCTTTTTCATCTTTTTTGTTTTAACATTCATATTTTTTCCCCTCATCTTTTTAAAAAGTTTGTAAAATACCATTGACCCTCCTTAAGGTTTTAAAGTTTAGAATTCATCTCTTCATTTCTTAAATCTTCACCCTATGCTTTCGGGATACATTTTCATCTCTTTAACACCTTTAAGTTTCTAACATTTATAATTTACCCCTTTTGTACCTTAACTAAAAGTAATAATTTTTTACGTGCTTAGTTTTACGTAATAGTCAGTATAAACTCATTTTGATACACGTTTCGGTATAAAATTTTCCCTGAAATAAGTTCAGTCACATATAATACGATTTTGTTTTTATTTTGTATACGTTTTCTGTTATACGTTTTAGGGTAAATTTTTTCTAAGAGACATATTGAGTCAATTATACGTTTTTCATTCAACCTAAGAAGTTCGAAGCACTACACGTTTTAACGCCGTTGCAACGCACGACGAATACATTTACTAGTTTCTTATAAATGAGATGAAGAGTGTTAGTTTAAATTGGATCATAATTAAGTAAATAAGAAGTTGTTATATTCTCTAAATGGGCAATGGGATGTTAACATTTCTCTCATCGAGAGTAAAAACACCTATAAAATAGAGTTTGATGTATTTATCTATTTGTTGCAAACCTATGCGATTGATATATATGATGTACTGCCAGAGGTCAAACTGCATTGACAAAAGCAACCGAATGTAGGGATGAGATCAGTACCATACCGGTACCGGTACCGAAAATACCGGTACCGAAATTCTTGAAAAATGGGTACCAATACCGGTACCGGTATTTTCGGTACTTTACCGGTTTTGTACCGTTTTCTCAATTTTTTGTTGAGATGAAGATGAAAAATATTAGTCTTTAAATTATAGATGTTATTATGCCATAATTATAAGAAAAATCTATGCATATGAATGTATCATATGAATACATTATAAAAAAAATCAAGTTCACAAAACGAAGAATTACAAACTATAATATTTGAATATATCGTCTTTTGGATTTCTATAGTATTTTTTTATATTTAATAATTAAAATATTAATTAGGTTTTAACGCATTATGGTAAATGTTTTTTAAACTATACTAGATTACTAAATAATCAAATTCAAAACAAAAAATATCTATATTCCGGTACCGGTACCGTTTCGGGAATTTTCAGTATTTTACTGGTACCGATACCGAAACTTGAGAAAATGAAGTACCGTTACCGGTACCAAATCTACCGGTACGGTATCGGTTCGGTATGGTACCGGTACGAAACCGGTACGGTACCGGTATTCGGTACAAAAATCTCATCCCTAACCGAATGTGCTCTTGTCATCAACCTATATAATCATATCATAACTTCCGTCTCATCAACCTACCCTCATTCAGCTATTCTAGTAACCCTTTCACCTAACTCAACACCACCAGCTTAAAATAATCAACGAAACCAAGAAAGTTCTCAGAGTTAGAGCCACGAGCCTAGTAGTCTTTCAAGACAACTTTTGTTGAGACAACATTAGAGCATCTGGCTATATTTTCGGATTTAATGGGTAGTTATGATACATTGCTTGCCAATAATCACACACAAGCAACTTCCATTCAAAATGATTTACATCAAGTTGCTCCTATGGTCTAAAGAGGATGGACATCCTGTGGCAATTAGACATCTTGTGGCACAAAACAAACATGCATTTCTAGAATACTGGTGTGACACCCTTGTCACTTTCTGTCCCCTTCGGATATTTAATTAAGATTTTTGTTTAGGTCCTAGAAAAACTTTTTTTTTGTTTTGTTTGTAAACACACACATTTTCAATCATTCAAACATTAAAAACATATCTAAGTATATCCACATACTTCAATTCACCACTCAAATCTTTTTGTTCGATCCCGATCACTATTGCCGATCACCTTACTCTTTTGTACCTATAAACACCACATTTAAATCACCATTAGTTCGTTAGAACTAAGTAAGTTTACCCCACTATTTCACCAAGTGTATTCCATAACACCATATGGATACACTACTGATGTCCCAAATATAATTTGGTAACAACATTCAATCACATACAAAACGATTTACTAATAGGTTGTTTCCACCCAAAACCCCATGAATCACCAATTCATGCACAATCATTTTAATTTAACACCACACATACATGTGCACACAAAACTCTAGGTATGCATCATATTTCCCAAAAGCCAAAATTAAACAATTTGACTCTTGAATTTTTGAATGTCTACACTATTGTAGGTCATCTTTTGTTCACACACCTTGTGAATCAAAGCATGCATAATGCCAATTTAATTCCTACACATTTGTAGATCACCTTTTGTTCACACACCTTGTGAATCAATTACATTGGAATTGCAAGTGTTATGTTCACACATCTTGTGAATCAAAGCATGCACATTATCAATCCACCATTTATTCACACACCTTGTGAATCAATTACATTGGAATTGCAAGTATTATGTTCACACACCTTGTGAATCGAAGCATGCATATTTCCAATTCACCGTTTGTTTACACACCTTGTGAATCAATTACATTGGAATTGCAAGTTTTATGTTCACACACCTTGTGAATCAAAACATGCACATTACCAATTCATCGTTTGTTCACACACCTTGTGAATCAATTTCATTGAAATTGCTGGTTTTATGTTCACACGCCTTGTGAATCTTTTAACCGCAATAACCACAATCATTTATATCAATTCCAATCAACTCAACAAATCATGTATATATGCTAAATGCACAATTACTTGTAGTGTGGACTCACCCAGTCCTTCAACTACAAGTTCAACCAAATAGATAACTTACACACAATTTGAACACATTCACCTGTGTTTACATCAAATATATTCCCAATTCATATGTTCACACACCTTGTGAATCATTTAACTACATTTCAACACACTGATTGTTCACTCTCAAGTGAATCAACCAGAACTGTCTACACAATTGTAGATCATCAAATACAATTCTTTCTATTTACCAAACATGTGTCACACTATTAAATTCAAAACGACACAATTAGGTGTCTTATTGAGTTTTCACAGTCTTGTGAATTACTCAAACTTTCACTAATATAATTATGTTCTCACCCTTGAGAATCTACTAACACAAAGTTTACTACATGTGTTATTTATACACATAGTCAACATTAGACACAAACAACAAATAATCACACAATTGTGATTTCAAATAACATATATTAGTTTCTAACTCCAAATTCAACATAAGGTCTATTACCCATACATATGTTCACACACCTTGTGAATCATATAAAGGTAAATCAATTACAATTTGTTCACATCTATGTGAACCTATTATACTTACGTATAACAAACAGTTGTCTACATCATTGTAGATCGACTAAGTTATCCACTACCTCCTTAGTTCACATTCAAGTGAACCATTTCAACATACTTTTAACAACATTATCCACACTCATGTGGATTAATATCAATTAAAGCAAACATGTATGCCTACACACCTGTAGGTCATCATTATATCACATTCAACACATGGTTCATATCCATGTGGATCACCAATTGAGTTTTGTTCACATGATCACAATATTTGTGATTCATTTTCACAACATTAAACAAACTCAACAGTAACGGGTGACTTACCTTGTTCAAATGGTTGATCACTTTCAACAAATTCTTTTCCACTTCTGTGACTTGCATCTTGACTCTCACCACCAACACCTAGTTGCAATTCACATATATACAATTATTTTCAATACATCCAACACCCATACATACTGATTCAAACTCATTTGAATCTCAATTATTAGTGTGTGGCATTTAGAAGTCAAGTCATTATTTACAATTAGCATATCATGCTAAATTCATTAACTTTCACATTTCAATATTTAATCAACTACTTGAATTGGATTTATCATTCTAAGGAATGATCCAAAGCCATCACAACCATGATTTAATCATCCCACTGGCTATCATACTCAATAATATGAGATTCATGACAACCGGACATTATAACGGATCGAAATCAAGATTTCACCGTTAAAACATCTAATTCTTCGTTTCTAATCCTCCCTGATCATCATATAATGCTCAAAACTCAATTTAATTCGTATATTATCAAAATCAATGGGATAAAACGAATCGTTACCCTTTGAACGGATTTCTGGTTGTAATACGATGATCTGGACTTGTAGACACGATCCACAGCTCGATTCAGACGTTCTGGTGACTTCAAAGTTGAGATTTGATGGTAAAATTTCGATTTGATTGTGTGTGGTGGAGCTGAGGTTCGTAAATAATCTAATTGTGATGTTTTCTGGCGAAATTCTGATAAGAATAGGAATCTGCCGCCTCAAAACAGTCCAGGCGCATCGCCCCGCGTGGCCGCTTGGCCCGGGGCGTACCGCACGAGACCTAGGGTCTCAGATATTTTCCGTACACCCGCACGTACTGCCTAGCGTGGGTGCTTGACGCTAGGCGTACCGCCTGGCACCCTAAAATTTGATTTTTTTTGTATTTTCTTCATTTTGCGATTCCGGGCAATCCGTAACTCCGTTCTACGTACGGTTTTCTCCCACGTTCATCATTTCTCGCATATTTTCAATTTGTAACAATCACAATCGTTCTATTGACGATTATTACAAACGTGTTCAATAATTGAAAACCGATCGTTACAACTGGAAGACTGACTTTTATAGAAAGAATGCAAAATTCGTTTTGTCATCAATATTTTTGGTTTCACAAAAGGAATGGAGCTTTCGATTCGTCTTGTCTTGATAATTTGAAAAATAGCGCTCCTCTGAAAAAATCCAGAGGCATCTTCATTAATGGCCTAGTGAGTGGAAAAGCCCCTACTCAATTTCAGGATGTGTTGCTTTATCTTCTAAAAAAAGTCTAAAAAATAAAATTTTCTTTTACATTTTTTAGTAGGCACTCAACCTCATTTCAAATCACATAATAAGATAACAAAGAAAATTATATAAAAAAAGGAAGAAAATAAATTACCATATTTATTAGTTTTTTTATAATATGTTATATATACACATACAGGGGATGAAATTTTTAATAACTCATAAAATTTGCTACAACCCACTAACTAAGGGTGTAAACGAACCAAGGCAGCTCGTGAAATACTCGGGATCGGATCGGTAAAAAGCTCGAACGAGCCGAGCCTAAAAATATGGATCGTTTAGTTATCGAGCCCGAGCTCGAGCTTTACATATCGAGCTCGAGCCGGCTTGCGAGCCTTAACGAGCTTTTTGAATATATAATTTTTATTTATTATATTAAGTGTTTATTTATAAAATTAATTATTTTTATATATAAAATTATGATAAATATATTTAAATCAAATATTTTATGTTAAATTTAGACAATATAATTATAAATATAATTGAATTAGTAATTAAAGTAAATAAATTAAATAAATAAAATTTAAATGAGCCGAGCCGAGCCGAGCTCGAGCCTAGTAAATAAAACTCTTAACGAGCCGAGCTCTAGCTCGAGCCCGAGTTTATCTAAACAAGCCAAGCTCTATATTACATCATTGTAACGGTGAGTTATATTACATCAATATAAAACAATAAGTTACATCACTGTAATTTACCATTGTTAGAAAAAAATTCAAATAAATTTGTTATCTTTAACATCATTACAATGATGTAAATATAGGGCATCTAAAAAAAGAAAAATAAAAAATAGTCGAGACTATAATGGAATTAAAGAGAAAAATGAGAAGAAAATAGTGGTGCAATTTTTAAAAAAAAATAATATAGTATAAAAAAGTTATTAATGTTTAAAAGAGAGAGATGTAAACTTTATATTAAAAATTAGATTTATTAAAATATCTTAGATTGTGACACTTGTCACTACCATATTAATTCCAGTTTTTTGAGTGATAACAAAATGTCTAAAATGCCCTCCCATATTAAAAAAACAATAAAGACACGTGTCACGATCCTATGCACTTACTTTTGAAATTAACCATTGAATGATAGTTATTTGGTTGTAACAAATTTTATGAGTTATTTTTTGTTCTTTTCTCTACACATATATGTACATATATAGATACATATCTCTGTATGTATGTATTTTTAATCTCTCAATGGAATTGAGTCTCAAGTGACATATCTATGGCGTCAAGAGAAAAGACTAGAAGTATGTTGATTAGGATTAAATGAATACCGTTGGTTGAAATTGTAATTGTAGAGACACGTGTAATGTAACACAAAATTGCATTGATTTTAAATCTTAAAACATGGTAAATATATACATATACATAAAAAAAAAATTTTTTGTACATATGTAACAATTTTGGAATTAATCTTAACGGGTTATTACTTTAAAAACGGGTCATTACATATTAATATGTATTTGTAAATACACATAAACATGTGTGTATGCATTTTTTTAGTCTCTGAGTGGAATCAAATATGGGGTTCATCATTTTTATCCTTGAGGAGAAATGCAAAAGCATGATGTGTAAATTTAAGAATATGATTAAATTAAAGGGGAAAGATCAAATAAAAAGTCTATTTTGCCTAAGAAGGCTAAGAAGGGTTTTTAAAATCTCCAAAACCGACCCAAACGAACTCCGATTGAACTCATTTCGATGGCATTGGAACCGTTTTATCGAACCCTACAATATTAGCTTTTAAGTGTTCGTTTTAACAACTAGATTTAGATTTTCGGTTTTAGGGCTTGATTTTTAGCTTTAAAGTTTTATCTTTATGTTAAAGATTTGTTTTTTAAGTTTTGGTTTTTAGTATTAAGGTTTATTGTTTATGATTTAAGGTTTGGGTTTTAGAATTCGACAAGACAGTTCCAATGATGCAAAAATGAATTCAATCAGGGTTTGTTTGAGTCGGTTTTCGAGTTTTTTAAAATCCTTCTTAGCCTTCTTAGGCAAAATAGACTTTTTAGGGGAACCTTACCCTATGATTAAATATGAATGGTTTCAATTGGAAAAATAAGAAATATAATTTGTATCATATTTCCAAGTTCCAACATTATCAAACGTATTAAAAAACGCTTATAACCTAAAACATATTCACCAAATACTTTCTGAAACTAACTTTTAGTTGTTAAGATTAAAATTTTAGTGTTACACAAAATATACATAAAAAAAAAATTAATACATATTTATAATTTGTTTTGCGAACGGCATTCCTCTAAAAAAATGCATGTATCGTTAATAAACAAAGGATTTCATCAAAAACAATTGTTGAATTTCCAGCTGTCACATGATATACCCTGATGCAATATTAAGGTTGCTAGGTATTATACACAAATAAATTTAAGTATATTAGATAATCAACAGATATAATTTAACTGGGTATTTTTTTTAATTTCCTTAGCATAATTCTAATTAATAATATATACCAAAGGACTTATATCAAAGTAATAGCTTATTGACTTCTCTAGTAAAAAATTCAGAATCTTACATAGAGTAAAATATTAATTTAGGTTAAACTAGATGATTTTTTCTAGTTGTAGGTTTCTTTCTAGTCAAATAAGCCAGGCCATCACGCTCTATTCTTCAGACATAAAGATGGTCTATTTTGTCAAAGTGATCCCAAATGAACAGATGTTTAATGCTAAAAAAAAATTAATAATATATGATACATTCATTAAAAGTCAATAAATTAATATGATACCTTCGTTAAAGACTTGTAGCTAAAAGAAAAATCCAGACAAGGTGAATTACAAAGTTTTAACCTTTTCTCACAACTTAAACATGTTTATTATATCCCATCAATCATCATCGTTAAACTAAAATAACAATCATGCAATCAATCATATGTTCAACCTCAACAATATTTTACATCAAAATTCAAAATAAAACAAAACTAGAAGCGGTCACTTAGCTATGTTTGCAACAAACACAAAATCAAAAGTATCTTAATGCAATTTAAACGACGATCGGAAGGGATTTTATAGGAAAATGAATTAAAAGAAGATTTTTTAAAAAAAGTAAGAAAATCACTATGTATGTGTGCAAGTTATTTAACCGCTTTAAGTTATCAGACATCATTTGAATTTTGGGTAGGAGGAGGTGCCCCAGATAGCCATCCCCACACACCTCCTGAAGTTTGTTTTTGTTTTGCAAAAGCCTCTTCAGAAGCAGCCTTTTGTCTTTGCAGGATTTCAACTTCTTTCTGTAAGGTATCCATTGTTTGTAGCTTTTGTCTTAGCTCTGCAACATCCACCTGTTGTTTCATTTTCAAGTATATTATTATTTATGAAATAATAGAGAAAATATAATGCTAATGGGTCAACTCAACTTGACTTGTGCTGACCCAAACCCATTTTGACCCGCTACCCAACTGGTTTTTTTGACACGTATACATGAAGTACAATTCCAAACAGAAGTTACCTCTAGTTTAAAACATCTTGACTGCTCTGCTGCAAGCTGACCGCGTACAGACTGGAGTTCCTGCAGAATTGTAAAAATCGAAAAGAAACTAAAGTTTTAGCATCTGTAAATACAATTAAAAAACCTGCATTTAATTGTAGGATGAACCAATTGAAATTTTAAAATTCCAAAATCTCTGGAGTGTTTATTTAGCAAGCCAATGCATGGTCCCATGTCAAGTGTATGGCAATCAATCAGCCATATGAGGATTAAGTAAATAGATTCTATTTTTTAAACCCACAAATCCTTACACATTCTTGTTAGTGGACCAAATCATGCAATTTGACCTCTATAACACTAAGATTAAAATAAAGTCCCCACAGGAGTATGTAATCAAGACTGCTTATACTCAAAACAGTAAGGCGGAACATGTTCTTTCTTTGAATCTTATATAAAAGATAGCACTATATGTGTTCATTCACTATTAAACATCAACAAACTATGTAAATAGATTTGTTCATAAAATATAGGCGTTATCTGAAAATCTGTATTTTTTCTATCAATTTTGACATAATATCAATTCTGGGAAAAGTTCAAAAGGTCAATTTGTGCAAAAAGTTAAAAATCCATGGTGAAAAAGAAGCATAATACCAAAAAATATAAATTGCTTTAGTTTGTTGAGTGCACTTGCTAATCACACCCAATTTAATTTGTTCTTGGAGGCCCATGAACACAGAATTAGAGTTAGGAAAGATATAAACAGTTTACAATTTTACTAGATTTTGGGGAACTGTTCGTATTAAATAGATGATTTGCTACAGCCTTTTTAAACATCTTAGAAACTACAAATACTGGATAACTTTCAGGGACAAAAATGCAGCGGTTAAAAGTAAAAATATTACTTCAACTTGATTAACTTTGTTGTCTTTCTATACTAATAAATATAAAAATAACTAGGACACATGTCACTCTATAGTTTAATCTCCCCGCATGTTTTTCCCGTGTCTCTCTCTTATTAAACAAGAGGACATATGTTATATTATGGTGTCTTCTTACTTTATTTTCCTCACTTCTCTCTTCTATTAAATATTATTATTAAAACATATATTTTTACAACTTTAATATAAATTTAGATATTTGATAAAATTTTAGTATCAAAATAATATATTTTGAATTTGAAATTTTGTTTATCAGCAATTAATTTGTTCAGTTGTTTAATAATTTCTAAATTATCATTACTAATTACTATTTTATTTTTTATTTAACTCATGGAATACACAGATTTTCTAGCCTGGCTTATAATATAGAAGTATTATGAAAGCAAGTTTTGCCTTCCTAACTTGTTTCTAAAAACTAGGACTTATAGGAATTGTGATTATTCTTGTTGCTCCAATTTAAATTTACAAAGAGAAAGAGTAGTTGTTAGAGTCATTATATGCTTGAATTAACAGAACATTTCAATTATTTGCATAAATAATAAACCACATAAGTTATAATCACTTATGCTTGGGGATGTAAACAGACATAATGTTCAACGAACAATTCGTGAACCATTTGATGGGAACATTTTTTAATTTCATAAATGAACTAGCATTAACAAGAAATTTTGCTCAAATAATTAAATGAACGAACAGGAACATAGGTTGTGTTATTTCAATTATGTCCGTAACATTCGGTGATATGCCCGTTTACGTTTGCTTATGTTCTTTTTATATTTTTTTTTCAAACTTTTAATGTTTATTTTTATTGCCTTAACATTTAATCTAGAAACCCTAGTCAGTTGTAGCTTATGCTTTGTTTGGGATAATTATAATTATGATTATTACATGAAATGTTCAACTTTATATATATTTAAGGCGATTATGTCTAAAGTTTGAGATTAAGAATGTTGATTTTTATTTTTTAAATTAGTATATGCTAGTTTGCATTCGTGAATAGTTTGTGAATAAGTTCAATTCCTTAATGGACGAGTTTTGGTTATGTGCTCATGAACCGATCCTGAACAAATTTAATGCTAAACGAATGAACATGAACAAGGCTTCATTTGGATCAATTCGTTTACAATCCTACTTGACCCTATTGATTAGCGGGACTTTATTGGGTATGTTTCTTTGTTTCTTTACAACCCTACTTACAGTTGAATTACAACGAATAGCAATTGTTAGAACCAACATATGCATTGTTTCATGTGATTTGCTTTTTTCATAACATGTTTTGACATGGGCCAACCATCCACCACTATTGGGTATGGAAAACATATTTATAGTAATGAGTCAGGTCAGGTTGACCTGCAGCCATTTGTTGTCCTTCTTTTGGACTAAACTACAAACGCATTACATTAGAGAGGATTACAAAGACTATATGTATTAAAATAATCCAGATATTGTAGTTTAAAAGGTTGTACGCATTTAAATCACGCAATGGGTGTCTTTCAACCCATTTCACCAATTTATCATGTTCCCCTTTTAGTAAAACATTTTGATTTGACCATTTGACTCATTTGTGTAGGACTGAGCTTTTTTTGGGCGGACCAACCAAACCCACAACCTGGCCCGAAAAAGCCGAAAACTGGCCCGATTTTAATACCTCTGGGCATGTTACGGTTTCTAGTTTTTACATATTTCAGGTTCCGGCCGGTCCTTGGTCCTTACCCAACAAAACCCGAAAATTAAACCCGGCCCGACAATAATTGAACAAACCAAATCTATATCTTCTAGCCCCATCCATATTCACCAGACTTTCTTGATATGGCTTACACGTGTGAGTTTCCTAACTTGTTTCTAGGGTTGTGGGCCTTGTGGCTGTTGACCACAATTATGACCATCAACACTAACTTTGTTTATCTTAATTAATCCTTCAATTCTATTATTGTTTTCTTGACGCTCGCCCCATTTTGTGGTGCACGCATATAGTGTATATATGTGTGGGCCATAAAAGGGCTAAAGTAAAATTGCACTAATTTTAACGTTATCTTATTTGTTATGTGAAAATAACGTTAAAAGAGTTGGGATGATTAATTTCAAACGACAACTACGAGCCGGGGACTCCTTCGGAGCAGCCTCTCTATCCCAACTGGGATAGGGGAAAGGTTTGTTTCCATCATTCCACCCAGACCCTACTGAAAAGTGGGAATATACTGGGTAAGTTTGTTTGTTTTCTTGACGCATACAATTCATATTTGTTAAAAGCCCTAGGGCACTTGCCTAGGGGGGAAAAAAGCCAAGTGCACTTTGGTGACTTTCTGGCAAGATTCTAGAAAATCCGGCAAAATTTTGGAAAATCCGGTAAAGTTCAAAAAAAATTTAACTATAAACTAGTCTAAAACAACCATAAAAAGGTTCTTATATTTTAAAAACTCTACATAACTAGATTATTAATTGTTTTATAGTTAGACTTATATATTTTTTTAAAGACTTTTAAGCCTAAAACATGTAAAACCTCTAAAAATGATAATTTAATACTATGCGCCTAGTTAAAAAAAAACCCTCGCTTTTTTTGTGCCTTGTGCCTAAGCAGCCGTTTTACTTAAAGGAAAAAAGCAAATTCCTTATTTAGGACCTTATGCTCAAAGGACTTGAACAAATTCATTGTCAGAAGAATTGGAAATATATTACCTTGTATAAGTCAGCGTTCTTGGATTCAGCTTCTATCAGTTCTTGCTTTAACTGAAGTGATTGTGATTTTTCATTGCTGAGCGCTGATTCTAGTTCTTCCTTTTCTGCCTTAAGGGTAGCTATGGAACGCTCATTTACTTCATTAACTTCAATTATCTGAATAATTGTAGACGTATAGAAGCAGATCAATTTGGATTGTGATTTATTGGTAACAGGTGCAACGGTATGCAAGTTGTTTAAGAAAAATCAGATGCTTGCAACATCCTAGGTCATTTCATTATGTGTTCTCTTGTAATCATATTTAATGTAAGAACAGAACAAAAAAAATGCTTGCAACCCAAACCGGCCTGAATTTGAAAATGATTTGTTTTGAACAAGCCCATGTTTACCAGTTACCTAACTTATCCACCCAATTTGCCAACTCTAAAAGCTTGTGCAATGCATGCTAGATCACATAGTAAAACAACTGATGTTACCTGTGGCTCGTTAGTGTCCATATTGATTTCCCTAACCTTTGCTTCTTGGCCAGCTTCAAACTCTACATCAACATCTCTGGTGCCATTTGTTGCATTCTGTGCACCAGAACCACTGTCTAGGGCAGGGGTTCCCGATTTAGTTGCTTGCAAAGTTGATTTGTGACTTGGTTTGAGTAAGTTGACCTAGTCAACACCAAAAAAATAAGAAGAAGAAGAAACCCTTGGAAGCAATGCACGAATAACAAAGAGACTCAATTCTTACCTCATTGTTGTATTTCCCGTTGTACCCTCCAAAAGAAACCAGTATGTCTTCACCATTGTAGGAGCTTAACACCAAACTCAACCCCTGTACAGTGCACACATGGAGAAATAGGGTCAAAAATGATTGCCATCACTGAACTAAAAAGAAGAAAAAAATCTTTCAAAGCAGATACCTCACTAGCAAGGGGAGCACGTCCTTTAACCGTGGTTACAACGGACCAGGATAAAGTAGACATGTTAAGGACAACTGTTTGTGAAACTCCTGCAAAAAATAGACAAATACATAAACAGAGTCATGAAAGACACGAAATGGGTGAGGCGGGTGGATTGGATAATGAATCACGCGTGGGGGGGGGGGGGGGGGGGAGCAAAACAAGTCAATTAAGGTCAACACTTTTTGTCCAAAATTTTAAATTTTTTTGTAGCATGTCAAGCATTAATGCATTATTACAAAAATTATACTTTTAAAAATCAGTCTCAATTTTCCGATAAAACGACTAGATATTTATAGCTATGGATTCTCAAATACATACCACTCTTGTTATCTCCACCACCAACAATGAACCAACTCTCTCCAACGGTTACACCAGCATGACCAGCTCGTGGACTTGGTATCTCTCCTTGTTGACTTGGTCTTGACCATTCCATCTGACAAAATAACAGTGACAATATATACATACAAATCAAAACCAAGTTCATGTTTGACTTGGCCAATAATATCAGTACAAGATAATCTCACAGTTTTCAAATCAAGAACATGAAGATCATTGAAACATGTTGCGTGTGTACCACCACCAAATATAAGAAGATAACGCTCTGCATGTACTGCAGCAGCATGGTCAGACCGTGGAGAAGGTGACACACCTCTGCATAGATACAAAAACAAATGTGTCTAAAATCAGGTAGAAATTCATAACTTCTCACTTAAAGGTCAAATTGTCAAGTATGTTTTTTCTTATAACAATGTGTTCTTTGGGATATTTTATGATAATCAGTTTATAATGATAAATCAGTTACATTAGTTAAAAAATCCAGTTACTCACTAGAAAGTAAAAAAAGCTATTCATTTCCTTCCAGAGTTGTTTTCAATTGCAGTTACAAAGATTTACTCAGCTAGTTGGCTTACTTGTGTAATTTCTAAAGCCTAAATGGATGCTATGAAAATGATAGACTAATAATTTACATTGTGTCAATTTCATCCCAGGTCATAGTTTCCAAGTCCAAAATGTGGAGATCATTCAAGAGAGTTCTGTTTCCATCTTGACCACCAAATATGACTAAGTTGGTCCCCACAAGTGTCACTGATTGACCTCCACGTGAAACCTGCAATAGCATGACAAAATAGTAAATATGTTTAAATTTTTACTAAAAGCAAATGGTGTATAGAACTCTGGATATACCACAAACTAAAATATGACAAGATGGATAATGATCTACTCCAAGATAAAGTTGAGATACTATGCTTTTGAGATTTGACTAGTAACATCACATAATTTACTGTATGATGTTGATTATATCAATCAACTAACGATTTCAGTTACAAAAATTTAAGGTTACAAACTTTAGAAATTTGTATGGTACATGTATTATTATTTCTATCATTTGTAGCACACATTTTTTCTGCTGATTACAGAAATGCATTTTATATTGATACTATAACAAAATACATGTAATCCATCTATGGATCAATTTTTTTTGATTTACCGGCAGACTTTAATAGATAGGGTCTGGATCAAGATGGGCAGGATAGTATATAACAAATGAGAAAGTAGAAAATAAAAATAGTACGCAATATATTAGGAATGGATACCGGTGGTTTTCCGTAGGTCTTCATGGTTGACCAAGTATACGTTTGCAGATCAAATGCCTTCACTGCAAAAATTAATGGATATTAAGTTTTTAAATATGTTATATATGCATATATACGTACACACACATATAGTAGAACGAGTGCAGCTAAAAGTGTAAAATTTATAAAAAAGATTAAAGATGCATAGAGTTCTAAAATGAAGCAAGTGACCACAAACATAAAGTTTCACCTACCTTGAAATTAACCTTCAATTTGGCTAACAGAAAGTATAAAGATTGATGGTTCAGGTAGTTACAGAAAATTTCAGGCTGAAACTGTCGTTTCCAGTACTACCCAGATTGGGTTGAGCTGGATCAACCCACAAATACTTCTCTGTCCATCTTTTGAACGTTTTATATCATTGCAAAAATAATATTTATAAAAGTAATAAGTTAGACCCTTGAACAAAAAGATTGAAAAGGGTGTATGCCTTAAAAAGTCACCAACATTCGACCTGTCAAACCATTTGACCCCTATCCATTTGAAATAAATCACAAGCCCAAATCGCATTTACAAATAAAACAGTTGAAATTCCCATCTTTGCTAGATATCTAATTAACAATAAATTTAAAAGATTAGTAGTGCGTATTATTCTTGATTGCTAAAAGTGAAAACAGAGATTAAGTTCAAACAAACCAGTGATAACTTCAGAAGCATCTTTTGAATGTCCTGCAATTGATATAAGCTTATTTCCTTCCCATGGTATCTACACATGTTATATCTTGTAATATTAGACAACAAAATGGTCAAAAAATTACGCGTAACATATTGACATTCAGGTTTGCAATTTATGTTCTATTCAACAATCAGATTTCACCACTGACCAAAGAATGCCCAGCACAAGGAGTTACTTTCACTGGATCCTCAGAATTTGCTTTGACTTCAACCTTTGACCATGTCCAATTCCGTAAATCAAGTGTCTGCAACATATTATCACAAGAAATGAGGCGCAACTTGATAATTATCATGGCCCTAACTAAACCTAATTAAGCTGAACCAAAAGCAGCAATCATACTCAAAAAAAAAAAAAAACAGCAATAAAGAAATATGTATTAACACAAATTTTGAAGAAAGAACATCATTTGTTAACACAAGGAAGAAAAAGAGACAGCTGTAAATGTTTACCTAAACCATTTAACAATATTTCACATGACAAGAATTCAAACATCCAAACCACCCGAAAACAAAGGAAAAAACATAGGAATCATATAGACAGAAATTAATTGTAAACAAAAAGAAATGACCCTAATTTTTACCGTATATCCCATACCTGAAGATCATTCAGGTAACGTCCATTATGGTTTCCACCAAATATATACATTTTATCGTCAACAACAGCTGCTGCATGCTGTTATTTGAACAACCGTATAAAAAAAGGGCAATATTAGATAAGGAATCAAGAATCTTTTAAAAAAGAACAGAAGAAAAATAATACTTCATAACGTGGCTTTGGATGTGGTCCAGAAACCGGGGGTACAACCCATTGGTCATACACACCAACAAAACCAACTCCTTCCACCAAAACATCTTTATCCACAGAATTCCCGTTCTCAGCTGGGATAGTCTTCATCTCAGGCAAAGTGATTTCATTTTTAGTGGGTACATCCATCTTTAAATTATGCTACACCACAAGATGCATAATAATCCAATTTAGATTATAGTTCACCATGTAAACAAAACATATGTTAGACTACAAACAATATGGCTTAAAGAAAGCTAAACATTTTAACACTCACATTCATCTCTACATCTACGATAGGGTCTGAAATAAAGTTGGATACCCTTGAATACCACCCAGGATCTTCTTCCTACTCAAGGGATAAACAAAGACCGATTATTTAAGGTTCCAGGACAAAATATTCCAACTTTGAAATTAAAACTAAATTAAGTGTACCTCTAATATCTTTACAAAGAGGCGCATTGCTTCAATGGAAGCCATGTTTCCAAGACCATTCCAACTGCAATAAATAAAAGGAAAAATGTTGCTATTAAAGTAGAGGCCCCACCAAGAAAGCAACCATGAAGTAAAAAAAGTGTCCAATTACTTGACCTTAGATAGTATGCACATAAAGAACAAGCAGCAAGTGACACAAGTCTAAATTCATATATTAGTTCATAATAAATCATATAGCATATGCCTTCAGTAGCTTAAATAAACAAACCTTGTCCATTTGCTTTGTTCCACCGGACTCCAACCTCTTGGTTTTGGTAAGCTACAAGGTCCAACAGTTGCCTGATTTGAAACAAAATTCGCATAATCAAACCACTATTCTTAGAACAAATTTTGATTAACAAAATAAACACTGGTAATATATAGACACTTTATATACACACACATTTTATATATAAATGTATGTATACATAAAGATACACACAAAAAGCTAGAGATCATACATACATATGTTCTTAATCTACTACATTTAACTCTATTCAAACTCGAGTATTAAAATACTAGACCCATAAAATTTGTTATCTTTATTAAGCTTATGTTATATTATATTTTCGCCTATGTACATGTATATTACTGTATTTAATTACTCGCATAACTACCCCTACTATACAAACAAAAATGCCCGTAAGATTCCCTATACTCAAGACTCCAAACCACCATGGGCACACTTCTTACAACGATAATGTTAAGTCCTTTGGTAAAATGCCAAAATGGTAATTCGTCAATTTCAGTTTGTGTTTTCTGTTTATCTCAAGCAGTATTCGTGTTAATAGTTTTTTAAGACAGTCATACTCATTAAGATCTTTTTCTTCAACAAATTTAGTAAGGGTTTTGTGTAGAGAATTCGTTAACGTGGTAGAATGTTCAGTTATTCTGAAAAATGAAAGTTTATTTTGGGATTATGTTAGTTATTTCATCATAGCAATTATAATGTTTGTATAGGTAAGAATTTTTTTATATTTTCATAGATCTCACTTGATCTTCGCCTGAAGTTTCAATGTAGCTATTTGATGTACCATCAGCACAAAAATCTTCTGCTCAGATCGATTATTTGTTTTCTCAATATCCTCACAACTACATTATTATTTATTAGTATTACATATGTTTAATGGACTACACATCAACTTAATGAGCCGACTCCACAATTTGATAATGTAATACACAAGGTTTAAAAAGGCGGAAACGAGCCTCGAGGCATTTTCTGTTAGCCTCACGAGGCGTAAGCCTCGAGGCGGACCGAGGCGTAAGCCTCAAAACTATATTAAAAAATAATTAAAATTATAGATACATTTCATAAAAGTCACAATTAACACTAAACAAATGTTAATTTATAGTGTTATTATTATTTTTTTTGTATATATAACGTTAACTTTATACTTTTTATGTATAAATTTAAAAATTAATTTATTAATAATCTACCTGTACAATATATAAAAGCTATAAATACAACCAAAAGTAGTATTTTAATTTTTAGGTCAAGTTCGGAGACCAAAATATTAAGAAATAAAGATGAGGGGTTATATGTTAAAAGAAATCAAACAAGGAGCATAAGAAATTAACACAGGTCACATAGTTCGAAGGAGCAGAAGAAAACTTGGATCGAAGCAGAATAAATCAATTGAAACGAAGGCAATAACTTTGATCGAAATCAAACGAACCTAAGTCAGGGAGTCGACCTTGGATCGAGGAGCAAAAGAAATCAAATTCAATTGTACATGATTCGACACTTGACGAGCTGATGACGACCGACGAGCAGAAGACGCTCCGACGAGCACGACTCCAACGAACCTGAGTGATGATGAGCAGCTCTCATCAAATTCGTAAGAGAACGAGCGACATCCGCGTGATTTTCTTCATTTAGGGTTTCTTCTGTGAGCCTCACCGCCTTGCCTCACCGCCTCACCGCCTTTAACCGCCTCGAACAACCCGAGGCTTAGGTTCCGTTCACCCCTACTGAGGCTACGCCTCATAGGCTATTTTTGGACGCCTCGGCCGAGGCGTACGCCTCGAGGCGCGCCTCGGACCGCCTTTTTAAACCATGGTAATACAAAAATAAAATGAAATTAAAATAAGAAGATCAAATCACAGTAAAGCTTGAGCACGCTCAAGCCCAATCACACTAAGAAGATCCAACCACAGCAAAGCTTGAGCATGCTCATCAGCTTCTGCCTATAACCTATTGAAAATTCACTTGTCCAACACAAGTATTTTTTACTTGGTCCCATTGATTGGCAGGGTGTAATGTTGAAATTCTAATGCCAACAAAAAACCAAGTATAAATTCAAACATTCACACACTAGGCTGAATTTCATATCATTTCAGATTCATTATAATGCACATGTCATATTGTTGCTATCAGCAAGTGCATGGTTAAGTAAGACCATATCAA
The DNA here is from genome assembly GCA_009363875.1 of Mikania micrantha. NCBI lineage: Eukaryota > Viridiplantae > Streptophyta > Magnoliopsida > Asterales > Asteraceae > Mikania > Mikania micrantha. Next base: position 59,108,554 of record CM018696.1, read on the forward strand.
CCTCTCATCTATTAGGATTTAGTGCTCTACTCCTCCTTAGATCATTGTCTTGCCGACTTGCCAAACAAATCTCCTAAGCAAACCAATGAGAACCCATTTTAAAAGCTTAAGTGATACACTGATGCACACAAATGCATAGTTGTTGACCTTTTCAATGGATCAGTAAATATTTAGATTTAGGTTACAACTTACAACAACTTCAACTCACACTATGTGACAACGTGAGCCCATTCCTTGTGTACTTAAGGATCTGTTTGTACGGCACTTGGCCAATGTCTTAGATACCGACAATCAAACACATTTCACCCAGCTCCAGCAAGATCTCAATCTCTTATTCCTAGAGTCAACTATTAGCATGCTGTTACTGAAATATCAAGCCATTATTGTGTAGCATTCCTAATCTAAGTGGGGTTGTTTTTCAGCTCTCTTAAAGATAAGAACTATGAATTTCTCCCAAAAAGGATATAATTACATCAACTCTGTAATCAAATACTAGAAATATAACGGAAAGTGTGTTCAATTTGCAAAAAATAAACAATTTATGATCTAGATAGCACAATGCTTGACATGAAAAACCAGCAATCTGAGCCTTTCTCTTGAGAAGGGGTTTATAACATACAGATTCGACACATGAAGTTAAAGGTTATAAAAAATGCACCCATATGGTTAAACAAAAAAAAATCATAAACCACACTCTACCCTCGTTTCTATAATCCAAAAAAATTAAATTCCCAATTCACATTCAAAAACCCAGACCTAATTTAGTTACAAGATCAATTTTAAGCAATTGGAGAGAAATTCGCAAGAAACGAAATGAGAATGAGAATTAGAACCTGCTGATAGAGGGCGTAAAGCAATAGAGCGACGTCGTTAGAGAATTTGGAAGTGACCCCTTTGGAAGATGAATTGGGGGAGCCACCGAATCCGGCGTAAGTAGCAGCAGCGTAGAAACGATCAGGGTATGCGAGGCCAGAGCTTGCCCTTGCCATCGCCATTTTGATCGAGTATTGATCAGATCAGATGAGATCAGATCGGTGAAGAAGACGAAACCCAGAAGACGTTAGATGTGATTTAAACAGTAACGTAAGAAAGAATGAATGTGAGATTTGGGGCGAAGATGGTAAGTGCAGCCAAAGCTAACAAAAATGCATTACTCACATCTTTGCAAATTAATTTACTAGCATAAAAATCAAACAAAAAGCACCTTTTTTATTTTGTTTTTTTAATGTTTTTTTTTTTTCTTTTCTGGTTTTTATTATTATTTTATTATATCATCGTTTTCTGAATTAATGTTCATTTATTTCTCTTAATAGTTTAAAGACAAATTGCATATAATCATCTATTTAACACACACATGTTTATATCAATATCAATATCAATACTACCTAATAAAAGAGTAACAATTGGTCACATGGCATCATTTTAGGCTATCAATGTCATATGTGTGTCACATGACTTTATTTTAGGCTATCCACGTCATATGTGTGCAACATGTCAATACTATATTAATTCTAAACATTTTAAAAATTAATTTCATTTAATAAATATAATTAATAATACTTTAAATGATAATTAATCCATCGTCAAATTAACTTTAAATGTTAATTAAATTACAATCATGTCAAAAAATTTAATTATTATTTCATACTTTGAATTATCAAGATACATAATTCAAAAGTTTTAAATTTTAGCAAAAAAAGAAAGAATAATGATAATAATAATTATTTATGAATATTTATAATTTTTAATAATTTAATGCCGTTAAATGGTAAAAATACAGTATGTCAAATAATAATTAATATATTTTTTAAACTAAGTTTTAGTTCTTAATTTTATACGTACTTATTATGTAAAAACATATAGTTTTTGATACGTGGTTCGTATGATTATTAAACCTATAATAATCACACTTTATTAATTATGATTTTTAAAACATTTGTTGCCAATATTTAGTTCATAATATCCTATTTAACACATTTTAGTGATTTTTATTCTTCTTCTTACGTAAAGTTAATCAACATATTAAGGGAAACTTTAATTTGTTATATTTTATTATTATATGTAATAGGTAATTTTCATCATATCAAATATTTATTACAATATTGTTTTTGTATATACAATCTTGTATATAAAGAAGTGTTTAAAGATTTGTAAAATATACTATTTTTCCACTTAGAAAATGTTTAAAAGTTTACCTTATCTATATCTAATTTTTTTATAAGTAATCAATTTAACAAACGTTTATTATTTGTACATATTTGTTTCCTCTTATAATTTTACACACAATAACAAACATATTATTTTTACTACTCTAAAAATTCCAATGATAATACAAACAACGCTTCCTCAAAAAAGAAGCTAAGAAACAATAAAATACTTAAAATTGAAGGAAAAAGACTAAAAACCTTTAAAATAAACAAAAACACACACACAAAATAGGTTACTACAAACAGGAAATATTAAAATTAAAAAGAAAAAAACCCTAGTCAAAAATGGGTAAAATTAAAAATTTTAAGTTTAGTTAATTAAAAAGGATAAAATAGTAATAAACAATATTATACCACACCTTTTCTATATATGTATGTGTGTATTTATATAATTATCTATCTTCTTCATTCACTTACCACCACTACTAATACAATTCTCTACGGCAACCACCGTCACTCCACACACCCATATTTGTATTTGGTGGCAACAAGAATTGGCACTCTCACCCCTCCTATAAGGCTGACAAAACTAGTATTAACATGCTTCAGACGACGCGACTAATGTAATTATAAAACATGAAAACGACTAGTTTAAAATTTAGTTTGGTGATTTGAGCATGAGTTCTTTATTTTATGTAGCAAAAAAAATAAAATAATGATGTCTAGTGTGACAACTAGTACCTGACCGGCCGGCAAGTCCATACAGTACGTGTACTTTCAACAGGAACTATGCGTAATTACATGTGCATAAACAGTACTTGTATTAACAGAATTCTAAATACAAGAAACAGTTGTACATATTTTCGTGTAAACTTAAATACTGTAAGTACAACGCTCAGTTGAAACATAAGTTGTGTGTATTTAAGTGAAAGCCTAAGCACAGTTAACACAACAAATCATGAGTAACAACAGTGTTCATACAAATAACAAGAACAAATCGGTTGCGATCTGATATCCATAGATGACAGGAATCAGATGGCCGACATTTCAATGTGAAAACAATGTGAAAACAGGAAGTTTAGTTAAGTCCGTTAGTGAGGAAACACAATTCAAACACAATTGCAGTGTTATTTTAGAATAACGAACTGACAGCGTGTTTTCGTGGGTGACGATTCACACAAACATATCTGTGAGTCTGGAGTTCTGAAATAATGACTGAGAAGTAGAAAACAAAAGTCGGCAAGCAAAACCCTCGTCGTGTTCGTTCGGGTGACGATTCGAACGAATACGCGCGAAGGTGACGCGTTTCGACGAAACGAAAACAAAAACGACACGAACGATAATAATCTAAGAAAATAAACCATTTTAATGTTTTACAATTTTGAAACTCGTCCAAATTAAATAAAGAAACCATTTTATATGAAAAAGCGTAAAACACACGCGTTACGTTTCGGAAACGCAACGAAAACGCGAACCGAGCAACGAAAACAAACCCGAACTCACTCGGGGTATAAATACCCTAAATGAAATCCTTCTTCTCCATTTCCCTCCTCCTTTGTCTCTCTAAACACCCATTTCCGGTTCTCTCTCTCTCTCTCTAAGAACCCTAATCTTCTCTCTAACATATCTTCCTCATCTCTCAACGAAATCGAGTGATTCTTGCGCCCAAACGAAGCTCTTATCATTCTCTACACGAAAGTACAATCGATCTAGAGAGAAACCCATCGAAATCCGAGGTATGGAGCTGTAAATATCTCGAAAATTAGGGTTTTTGTACCCTCTTTCATGAGCCAAACCCTAACCGGCCTAAAACCTTCAAACACATGAACCTTACACTCCCGAACACTCAATCGTACACAAAACCACCACTAAAGACCCACACTTGTCACATCAGGACTCAAAGAACCACCTGAGTTGCGGTGGACTGGATTTAGGCCGAATGAGAGCTGGGTGAGATTATAGCCGAATGGGAGGAACTCATTCAGGCGAAGGAAGAGCTGGCAGAATGGCAACTCAGTCGGCGGATAGTACTCATTCGCCCAGGCCCATTCGTGAGTATTGCCATTCGGTCACCTTCAATCGACGATGTTCATTCGGCATTCGTGGTTCGTTAACTTTCATTCGGTTGACCATAGTCATTCGATCGGATATCCTCAGCAGCATGTGATCTCCATTCGGCCAGGCCCACCTCCCCTTCATTCGGTCCATGTCACATGGTTCGGCCCATGAAACTATTTAGGCCTATTACAGTTAGCCAGGCCCAACACAACCCATCCATTCGGCCTAGAGTTACTGATTTGGGGCCAATATCACTAGTTGGCCCACGCAACATAATCAGCCCATGACCACCTAAATTCGGCCCAATTGGGTAATTGGCCCATATGGGTAAATTTAAACAGAAACAAGAAACCATAATTTGGAAATGTGACTATACATGGGATTAGGGGTCTAATACTACAAAGATGCCATTATTTGGCCAACATTTATATGTAACAACTAAAACTCACTATATGATTTCAAATAATGTCAAGTGGCTATTGGAAACACAAGTTAGAGACATTCTAAACATGTTAAGGAATTGACATAACTAAAAAGATTTTATCAATGAAATGATTAACACATAAAGATAAGGTTTATAAATGTCTAAGAGAGAATTAAGGCGATACACACAACGTAAAGACACATAGTTACAATAATCTATGACACTTGAAACAAGGGCCGAACGACTGCCGAGACCCACGAGTGTTAGCCAACTCTAAGGCTAACACATACACGCACACGAATTCTTACAACTGATGTTTACAAATTTCAAACGACGTGAAACCAATACAGGATCGTGAAAACAAACTCAAGTACGAACAAGAGCGCGTGCTGTAACATCAAGTACCAGATCGTCCGGCAAGTCCGTACGGTACGTGTACTCTGACTTTATACTATGTGTATATACAAGTACATGAACAGTGAATGTGTTATCAGAGTTCAAAATACAATACATAGTTGTACGTATTTTTGTGTAAACTTAAATACAGTAAGTACAACATACATTTAAAACAATAGTTGTGTGTATTTAAGTGAAAACTTAAGTACAGTTAACACAACGAATCACAAGAAACAACAGTGTTCAAGTAAACAACGGAAACATATCGGTTGCGATCTGATGTCCACAGATGACAGGAATCAGATGGCCGACAAGACTGTACAAGAACAATGTGAAAACAGGATGTATAGTTGAGTCCGACAGTGAGGAAACACAATTTAAACATAATTTGCAGTGTCGTTTCAGAATAACGAGCTGACAGTGTGTTTGCGTGGGTGACGATTCACACAAACATATCTGTGAGTTTAACGTTCTGAAATGATGACTGACAAGTAGAAAACAAAAGTCAGAAAGCAAAACAATCGTCGTGTTCGACCGGGTGACGATTCGGACGAATACGCGCGAAGGTGACGCGATCTGACGAAACGAAAACGAAAACACGACACGAACGAAAATAATTTAATAAAATAAAATAAATAACATTTTACAATTTTGAAACTCATCAAAATAATTAAATTAGTTACTTTAATTAATTCTATTTAAATTACGCGTAATTTTCCGGAAACGTAACGAAAACGCGAACCGAGCAACGAAAACGAACCCGAACACCCTCGGGGTATAAATAACCATAAATGAGTCAAATTTACTCATTTCCCACTTCATCTTCTCCACCACAACTCAAATTTCCGGATTTCACAAAACCCTCCCCATTTCTCACCTTCTCTCTTCCATAACTTCTTCATTTCTTCACCAAATCACTCCATTCTTGAACCTACTTGAAGCTCTCATCACCCTCTACACGAAAGTACAAAGGATCCGCCTTGAAAACGACCAAAACCGAGATCAAAGTAGCGATTTTTAGGGTTTTCTACAAACCCGACAAAATCCGAACTTTAACCGGTCTAAAACACCCCCTTTTCGACCCATACACCTTCTAAACGAGTTTACTCACCTAAACCCACTCAAAACGACTATATATACGACTATACCCCGAAATCATCTTCTCCCATGGCTGAAAACCCGTTCGGGCGAATGGCCCATGAGTATGAGCCATTCGGCCGAATGAGTGGAGTATGAGCCCATTCGGGAGAATGAGTGGAGTATGAGCCCATTCGGGAGAATGAGTGGAGTATGAGCCCATTCGGGAGAATGAGTGGAGTATGAGCCCATTCGGGAGAATGAGTGGAGTATGAGCCCATTCGGGAGAATGAGTGGAGTATGAGCCCATTCGGGACTCATTCGGGAGACTCATTCGGGTGACTCATTCGAGACTCATTTGGGTGACTCATTCGGGACTCATTCGGAAGAATGAGTCATTCGGGACTCATTCGGGAGAATGACTCATTCGGGTGAAAACTCATTAGCACGAGCCATTCTTATGAAAATCACAAGAATGAGTCATTTTCACTACACCAACTCAATTAACAACTTAGATTTCAAAAAGAACAATCAAATAGGGGATCATAACTCAAATAACATTTAATCAAACACAGGACTGTGAATACAACATCAGTACGACAACAAGAGCGCGTGCATCCTCGTTTAAGCTAAGTCAACTCCAACAACAACAAAGTGAGTTCATATGCCCCTTTTCTTTAATCTTTACTGATTTTAAACTCTCGGGGCTGAGAAACATGCTTTACTTTTATTTATTTAAAAGTTTTGCTTACATATTGTTAATACTTTGATTATTTGATATTAAATTGCTTATTATCATAAATCATTGTATGCATGCTTGTTTGAATTCAAGAATACAGGAAAGATAAGATGATGATGATATTTTTAATATCATAACTCATCGATACAATAGAATAACTTAGTAGTAAGTTAACTCTTACAACACTTAGTTATTCTTACAAGAAATGACATTGTAACAATTACAAGGAAACATGATGACATGATTACAAGAGCAAAACACAAGAATGATATAAAGATAATATATCTTTATTACATCATTCGATACAAGAATTAAGTGAGTGTAATAAGACTAGTTCTTATAACACTTAACTTTATAATTCAACACATATTACAAGAAGAACAAGTAGCATGGAATGATAATCATGATAACATAATTTCATGATAACAACATCATTCACTCAATTAATTAACATAATCTAATAAGACTAGTTCTTATTTAACTTTGTTAATATCACGGAGAACATATGGCAATGAGAACAAGAGTACAAGTGAATACAATTACAATTAATTACCTTTGACCTGTTTGTATTATATCACTCCAATCATGTGCCAAATTGTTCAAGTTGATCATGTAAGTCCCTTTAATTCGCTGACCAGTTAGTTTGACGTGACTAAACCGACGATAGCATAGTGGTACCATAGGTTTGACAAACCTCTAGCTTGTAGGGCTAGTATGTTGATCGTAACAATTCAATGGCCGGTAACGTATGACCGGTGACAGGGCGACCTCAAGTCAGGTTCTGGTAAGCGACACATGGTGATATTAAACTACAGTGATAAGTAATTAATCCAACGAGAACCCTATTGACTAGTAGGTTGAGAAGGTGATCTGCTCTCATGTGACACTACTAGTAATAGATTTCGTTGAGGACAATAGACCTGCAAAGTGGTAGAGATAAATCGGATGCATTGAAATCTGATTACGTGAGGATTTCAATGGATTCCTTTTAGGCTCTATGCACTATGATTCAAGAACAAGTTGCAAAGGGTTAACTCACACTCTTAATATTTAATAGAGTATCATCAGTTAACCCACTTCAAGTATAGAATAACACAAGGACAAGATTATATTAATCTAAAATTCCTTAATACATCGAGGGTTATCAATACTTCGGTTTGATAATTAAACCCCATACAATATATTATTCTATCATCAATACAATAACTGAGTACATATCAAATACGAAGAATAAACGGGTAATGGATATCTTTAGTTGTATCGCAAGTAGGGTAGAACTTGACTAGGTATGTGGTGGGATAGCGTCTGGGCTTGACCCTTTCAGGATTCCCTATATATAAGCATACTTAGTCAGGTGATATATTACTTGTACATATAACTAAAGAGAGGCCATTGGGTGGAACAGGTGAACAAGTATTACAAGTAACAAGTATGACATTGTGGATGTGTGCATGATCAATTCAATGGTTTTCAATTTACTTACTTATGAACTCACCAACCTAGTGTTGACTTGTTTAAATGCATGTTTTCTCAGGTGACGGACAGGTGTAGATACAATTGTGCAAGTGTTAAGCTAGTGGACTCTTAGAAGACCTAGCTTACTTTTGACTGCATACTTTTGATATGACAAAATAGTGAATCACTTTTGTATATCTTGTACAGTTCAAGATATAAACTCAATGATTCTTTTTGATTAGATTTACTTAGTTAAATTATGATGTACAATGTAATTTAACTTTGTAATTCTATTTCATGTCATGATTAGCATTTCTCATTTATATCTCATGTGCTATGTAAACAATCTGATCAATTGATTATCACCCAAAGATATCGCGCCCCGGGAACCTTCCGCCCGACGGGAAAACCCGATCCGTTCCCGCCGGCTCGGGGTGTGACAGATTGGTATCAGAGCCATGGTTATAGAGAAATATAGGTCATATTACATAAACGGTTTGGCCTAGACTATAACCTAGGGACCCTCATGTAGATATTATCTGACATAAGATCTTATTTGCATATGCTTTCTGCATCTGATCACTGCACTAACCGATTTTCTTTCGGTTATGATCAGAATGCCGCCCAGGAAGCAACCGACCACGCAGACTTCAGCACCACACTCCTCGACACCAACACCACCTGACTCTCCTCCACCTCCACCTCCTCCTCCGCACTCTCCACCACCAGGCTCAAGCAATGTTCAGATGATAGATCCTGCTACTATCGCTTTGGCAACCCTGCTGAGTACTCAACTGACAAGTCAGCTGAAAGATGTCATCCCAGAGATGATAAACAAGATTCAAGGCCACGGCAACGTTTCTGGCCATACTACAGGAGAGGCTAGTGGAACCACTAGTCATACTTCGGAATACTCCTACAAGTCTTTTGTAGGATGCAAACCCCCAAGTTTCACAGGAGTCGAAGGAGCTGTTGGACTAATCCAATGGCTAGAAAAGATGGAGAATACTCTGGACATTAGCAACTGTCCAGAACACCATAAAGTTCGCTATGCAGCTGGTTCATTCAGCAAGAGAGCACTTACATGGTGGAATGCTCAGATTCGAGCAAAGGGAAGAGATGAATCAATGGCGATGCCATGGGCAGAATTTAAGCTTCTTCTGAGGAACGAGTTCTGTCCGAAACACGAACTGCAACTGCTGGAAACGGAACTCTCGAACCATGTGATGAAGGGGGCTGATCATATGACCTTCACCACTCGCTATCATGAGTTGGTAGCTTTGGTGCCAGAAATGGTACCAACATTGGAAAAGCTGATTGACCGTTATGTGGCGGGATTACCTTCTTGCATCCAAAGTATCGTGTTGGCTGCTTATCCTGCTACTTTGGAGGCTGCTATCTCTCTCTCAGCTAAACTTACCAAGGTGATGGTAAAGTCTGGAGTTTTAAAGGATGAGGCTGAAACAGTCAAGGCTGGAACTTCCAAGAAGTCGGATAAACGTCCGGCTAAGAGACAAAAAGTGGCAAGGAACTTTGCTGCCACTACTCAGGCCCTAATGCTTAATCAGCCACCACCACTGCAAGTCAGGAAGCCCTATACTGGCACTGCACCTTTGTGCAACACTTGCCAGTATCATCACGCACCAAACTCTCAGTGCATGCAATGCACAAACTGTGGAAAGTTTGGTCATTGGGCAAACCGTTGCAGGAGCACGGGAGCTCCAAACAGAAACAACAATGCAGCCACTACTGCTGCTGCCACTGATCGCAGGTCTTGCTACAACTGTGGCGAACCTGGTCACTTCTCCAGGGATTGCCCCAAGAGAAATCAACAAATGGCTCAAGCACCAAGGGGACGAGCCTTTCAGATAGGAGCTGCTGCAGCTAGACAGGACCCGAACGTCATTACGGGTACATTCCTTCTATCTGATTTCTATGCCTCTATATTATTTGATACTGGTGCGGATCAGAGTTTTATCTCATCCGATTTTGCTAGCCATCTTAATCATGCTGAGGAATCATTAGACTCCCCTTATAGTATTGAGATAGCTAATGGCAAACAGATTACAGTTGACACAGTACTTAGGAATTGCCCACTAACACTTGGTGATCATACATTTTCCATCGACTTGATACCGATGGAGCTGGGCAGTTTCGACATCATCATCGGAATGGATTGGCTATCTCTTAACCGAGTTGAGTTCATCTGTTCTGATAAACTACTACGTATTCCTATGGAGAACAATGAGGTCTTGGAGATTCGAGGAGATCAAGCGAAACGCAGTGTCAAGATAATTTCATGCATGAAAGCTCGCAAGTGCTTGAGGAAACAATGTGTTGCATTTTTAGCTCACGTGATTCAGAAGGACAAGAAAGAGATCAAGATTCAAGATGTGCCAGTGGTGAGAGATTTTGCAGAAGTGTTTCCGGATGACTTACCGGGACTGCCACCTGAGAGATCAGTACAGTTCCGAATCGATTTGATTCCGGGAGCAACTCCTGTAGCTAAGTCTCCCTACAGACTTGCACCATCAGAGATGCAAGAGTTGTCAAATCAGTTGCAAGAACTACTCGATAAAGGATTCATCCGACCGAGCTTTTCCCCGTGGGGAGCTCCGGTTCTTTTTGTTAAAAAGAAGGATGGGACTTTCAGAATGTGCATCGACTATCGAGAACTCAACAAACTCACTATCAAGAATCGGTACCCGCTGCCGAGGATTGATGATTTATTTGATCAATTACAGGGAGCACAGTACTTTTCAAAGATAGACCTGAGATCAGGCTATCATCAGCTCCGGATTCAAGAGGAAGATATACCAAAGACGGCTTTTCGTACCCGATATGGTCATTACGAATTCATGGTGATGCCATTTGGATTAACGAACGCACTGGCTGTGTTCATGGACTTGATGAACCGGGTGTGCAAGCCGTATCTTGATCAGTTTGTTATTGTCTTCATTGACGATATACTGATTTATTCAAGAACCGAGAAAGAACATGAACAACATCTCAAGACAGTTTTAGAGCTTCTGAAAGAAGAACGACTCTATGCCAAATTCTCCAAGTGTGAATTTTGGTTAAGAGAAGTTCAGTTTTTGGGTCACGTGATTAACAGTGATGGTATTCACGTGGATCCTGCCAAGATAGAAGCAATCAAGAACTGGGATGTGCCTACAACACCGACAGAGATCCGATCATTCTTGGGATTGGCAGGTTATTACAGGAGATTTATCTCGAATTTCTCTAAGATAGCCTTGCCTCTCACCAAACTCACACAGAAGTCTGAACCTTTTGTGTGGACTCATAAACAAGAAGAGGCATTCCAGACACTGAAACAAAGATTGTGCAATGCTCCAATCCTAACACTCCCAGAAGGCAGTGATGACTTTGTAGTTTATTGTGATGCTTCCCATCAGGGACTCGGATGTGTTTTGATGCAACGAGACAAAGTCATTGCTTATGCCTCACGACAGCTGAAGATACACGAGAAGAATTACACGACACACGATCTTGAACTGGGAGCTGTTGTATTTGCATTAAAGATTTGGAGACACTACCTTTATGGTACCAAATACACTATCTTCACAGATCACAAGAGTTTACAGCACATATTTGATCAGAAGGAGCTTAACATGAGACAGAGACGTTGGGTTGAGCTCCTGAACGATTACGATTGTGTGATCAAATACCATCCGGGCAAAGCAAATGTTGTTGCAGATGCTTTGAGTCGGAAGGAAAGAGTCAAACCCTTACGCGTTAGCGCTATGGGAATGACTGTACAAACTAAGATCGCATTTTACAAGCACAACAAGAATCAGTGGCAAGAGACAATCTGAAATGCGAACTCGATTGTGGAGCCGAGAAACATTTCGAGACAAGACAAGACAGAGTTATTTACTATCTGGATCGTGTATGGGTCCCGGCAGTAGATGAACTTCGGACACTCATTCTTGACGAGGCACACAAGTCACGTTACTCAGTTCATCCTGGTGCCGATAAGATGTACCAAGATCTTAGGTCATTTTATTGGTGGCCGGGTATGAAGAAAGACATTGCCACTTATGTTGGCAAATATATCACATGTGCCAAAGTCAAAGCTGAACACCAGAAACCTTCGGGTTTGCTGGAACAACCAGAGATACCTCAATGGAAGTGGGAATAAATAGCTATGGATTTCATTACCAAGCTACCCCGCACTTCCAGCGGACACGATTCGATTTGGGTTATCATTGATAGATTAACCAAGTCCGCACATTTCTTACCAATCAGAGAGACTTACAAGATGGAGAAACTTGCAAGACTATACATTGATGAAATAGTAGTGAGGCATGGTGTGCCACTATCTATTATTTCAGACCGGGACAGTCGATTTACTTCGCGGTTCTGGCAATCATTGCAACAATCCTTAGGGACAAGTGTTAACTTGAGCACTGCTTATCATCCACAAACGGATGGACAAAGCGAGCGCACCATTCAAACCTTAGAGGATATGTTGAGAACATGCATCCTAGACTTCGGTGGAAGTTGGGACACACATTTACCACTCATTGAGTTCTCCTACAACAATAGTTACCACAGCAGTATTGGATGTGCTCCGTTTGAAGCACTCTATGGTATAAAATGTCGGTCTCCAATTTGTTGGACCGAAGTGGGAGACAACAGAATAACTGGGCCTGAACTTATTCAGGAAACTACTGATAAGATAGCCCAGATACAACAACGATTACAAGCAACACGTAGCCGCCAAAAGAGTTACGCAGACAAACGGCGCAAGCCTTTGGAATTCGATGTGGGTGACCGAGTTATGTTGAAAGTGTCCCCATGGAAAGGCGTAGTTCGTTTTGGGGCTAAAGGCAAACTAGCACCTCGATATGTCGGACCGTTTGAGATTACTCAACGCATAGGTCCTGTGGCATACAGACTCAGACTCCCTGATGAACTCAGTGGAGTACACGATGTGTTTCATGTATCAAATCTCAAGAGGTGTCTAGCAGATGAAACATTGGTCATACCGTTGGAAGAGATACAAATAGACGAGCAATTACACTTCATTGAAGAACCTGTAGAGATTATGGAACGTGAAGTCAAGAGACTGAAACGAAGCCGTATCCCTATTGTAAAGGTTCGATGGAACTCCAAGCGTGGACCAGAGTTTACCTGGGAACGCGAGGACAACATGAAAGCAAAGTATCCCCACCTGTTCGAGAATTAGAGCCCGACTTTGATGCTTAAATTTCGGGACGAAATTTCTTTAACAAGGGGAGACTGTAACATCAAGTACCAGATCGTCCGGCAAGTCCGTACGGTACGTGTACTCTGACTTTATACTATGTGTATATACAAGTACATGAACAGTGAATGTGTTATCAGAGTTCAAAATACAATACATAGTTGTACGTATTTTTGTGTAAACTTAAATACAGTAAGTACAACATACATTTAAAACAATAGTTGTGTGTATTTAAGTGAAAACTTAAGTACAGTTAACACAACGAATCACAAGAAACAACAGTGTTCAAGTAAACAACGGAAACATATCGGTTGCGATCTGATGTCCACAGATGACAGGAATCAGATGGCCGACAAGACTGTACAAGAACAATGTGAAAACAGGATGTATAGTTGAGTCCGACAGTGAGGAAACACAATTTAAACATAATTTGCAGTGTCGTTTCAGAATAACGAGCTGACAGTGTGTTTGCGTGGGTGACGATTCACACAAACATATCTGTGAGTTTAACGTTCTGAAATGATGACTGACAAGTAGAAAACAAAAGTCAGAAAGCAAAACAATCGTCGTGTTCGACCGGGTGACGATTCGGACGAATACGCGCGAAGGTGACGCGATCTGACGAAACGAAAACGAAAACACGACACGAACGAAAATAATTTAATAAAATAAAATAAATAACATTTTACAATTTTGAAACTCATCAAAATAATTAAATTAGTTACTTTAATTAATTCTATTTAAATTACGCGTAATTTTCCGGAAACGTAACGAAAACGCGAACCGAGCAACGAAAACGAACCCGAACACCCTCGGGGTATAAATAACCATAAATGAGTCAAATTTACTCATTTCCCACTTCATCTTCTCCACCACAACTCAAATTTCCGGATTTCACAAAACCCTCCCCATTTCTCACCTTCTCTCTTCCATAACTTCTTCATTTCTTCACCAAATCACTCCATTCTTGAACCTACTTGAAGCTCTCATCACCCTCTACACGAAAGTACAAAGGATCCGCCTTGAAAACGACCAAAACCGAGATCAAAGTAGCGATTTTTAGGGTTTTCTACAAACCCGACAAAATCCGAACTTTAACCGGTCTAAAACACCCCCTTTTCGACCCATACACCTTCTAAACGAGTTTACTCACCTAAACCCACTCAAAACGACTATATATACGACTATACCCCGAAATCATCTTCTCCCATGGCTGAAAACCCGTTCGGGCGAATGGCCCATGAGTATGAGCCATTCGGCCGAATGAGTGGAGTATGAGCCCATTCGGGAGAATGAGTGGAGTATGAGCCCATTCGGGAGAATGAGTGGAGTATGAGCCCATTCGGGAGAATGAGTGGAGTATGAGCCCATTCGGGAGAATGAGTGGAGTATGAGCCCATTCGGGAGAATGAGTGGAGTATGAGCCCATTCGGGACTCATTCGGGAGACTCATTCGGGTGACTCATTCGAGACTCATTTGGGTGACTCATTCGGGACTCATTCGGAAGAATGAGTCATTCGGGACTCATTCGGGAGAATGACTCATTCGGGTGAAAACTCATTAGCACGAGCCATTCTTATGAAAATCACAAGAATGAGTCATTTTCACTACACCAACTCAATTAACAACTTAGATTTCAAAAAGAACAATCAAATAGGGGATCATAACTCAAATAACATTTAATCAAACACAGGACTGTGAATACAACATCAGTACGACAACAAGAGCGCGTGCATCCTCGTTTAAGCTAAGTCAACTCCAACAACAACAAAGTGAGTTCATATGCCCCTTTTCTTTAATCTTTACTGATTTTAAACTCTCGGGGCTGAGAAACATGCTTTACTTTTATTTATTTAAAAGTTTTGCTTACATATTGTTAATACTTTGATTATTTGATATTAAATTGCTTATTATCATAAATCATTGTATGCATGCTTGTTTGAATTCAAGAATACAGGAAAGATAAGATGATGATGATATTTTTAATATCATAACTCATCGATACAATAGAATAACTTAGTAGTAAGTTAACTCTTACAACACTTAGTTATTCTTACAAGAAATGACATTGTAACAATTACAAGGAAACATGATGACATGATTACAAGAGCAAAACACAAGAATGATATAAAGATAATATATCTTTATTACATCATTCGATACAAGAATTAAGTGAGTGTAATAAGACTAGTTCTTATAACACTTAACTTTATAATTCAACACATATTACAAGAAGAACAAGTAGCATGGAATGATAATCATGATAACATAATTTCATGATAACAACATCATTCACTCAATTAATTAACATAATCTAATAAGACTAGTTCTTATTTAACTTTGTTAATATCACGGAGAACATATGGCAATGAGAACAAGAGTACAAGTGAATACAATTACAATTAATTACCTTTGACCTGTTTGTATTATATCACTCCAATCATGTGCCAAATTGTTCAAGTTGATCATGTAAGTCCCTTTAATTCGCTGACCAGTTAGTTTGACGTGACTAAACCGACGATAGCATAGTGGTACCATAGGTTTGACAAACCTCTAGCTTGTAGGGCTAGTATGTTGATCGTAACAATTCAATGGCCGGTAACGTATGACCGGTGACAGGGCGACCTCAAGTCAGGTTCTGGTAAGCGACACATGGTGATATTAAACTACAGTGATAAGTAATTAATCCAACGAGAACCCTATTGACTAGTAGGTTGAGAAGGTGATCTGCTCTCATGTGACACTACTAGTAATAGATTTCGTTGAGGACAATAGACCTGCAAAGTGGTAGAGATAAATCGGATGCATTGAAATCTGATTACGTGAGGATTTCAATGGATTCCTTTTAGGCTCTATGCACTATGATTCAAGAACAAGTTGCAAAGGGTTAACTCACACTCTTAATATTTAATAGAGTATCATCAGTTAACCCACTTCAAGTATAGAATAACACAAGGACAAGATTATATTAATCTAAAATTCCTTAATACATCGAGGGTTATCAATACTTCGGTTTGATAATTAAACCCATACAATATATTATTCTATCATCAATACAATAACTGAGTACATATCAAATACGAAGAATAAACGGGTAATGGATATCTTTAGTTGTATCGCAAGTAGGGTAGAACTTGACTAGGTATGTGGTGGGATAGCGTCTGGGCTTGACCCTTTCAGGATTCCCTATATATAAGCATACTTAGTCAGGTGATATATTACTTGTACATATAACTAAAGAGAGGCCATTGGGTGGAACAGGTGAACAAGTATTACAAGTAACAAGTATGACATTGTGGATGTGTGCATGATCAATTCAATGGTTTTCAATTTACTTACTTATGAACTCACCAACCTAGTGTTGACTTGTTTAAATGCATGTTTTCTAAGGTGACGGACAGGTGTAGATACAATTGTGCAAGTGTTAAGCTAGTGGACTCTTAGAAGACCTAGCTTACTTTTGACTGCATACTTTTGATATAACAAAATAGTGAATCACTTTTGTATATCTTGTACAGTTCAAGATATAAACTCAATGATTCTTTTTGATTAGATTTACTTAGTTAAATTATGATGTACAATGTAATTTAACTTTGTAATTCTATTTCATGTCATGATTAGCATTTCTCATTTATATCTCATGTGCTATGTAAACAATCTGATCAATTGATTATCACCCAAAGATATCGCGCCCCGGGAACCTTCCGCCCGACGGGAAAACCCGATCCGTTCCCGCCGGCTCGGGGTGTGACACGTGCATTCTCGTTTAAGCTAACTCAACCCTCAACAACAACAAGGTGAGTTCATGATGTGTTGCAAAACACATCTGTTTTTCTGTTTGTTTCTAATTAGTTTTTGTACAGTTTTAGTCAGTTTTGAGTAGATTGATGCTGGTTCTTCACATTTCCACAAATTGTTGTTTGCAGGTATTAAACATGCTATTTTGGTACAAAAGATCAAGAAAACGAGCTCCCGGGCGAGCGAGAATGAACTGATGATCAAAAGAAGAATATTTTCTAGAAAAATTGCCTGTCGCGTATCGCGACAACCACCTGAAACCCTGTCGCGTAGCGCGACAGGTGGAAAATTACATGTTTGCCCTTTTTAATGATTGCGGGTTTGACCCGACTATTTTGTCGGGTAGCTGGATCCGTCGCGTAGCGCGACAGTTTTCTTGGAGCCTGTCGCGTAGCGCGACAGGGTTATTTTGTCAGATTTTCGAGTTTTATGATTTGGAAACGGCTGGAGGCGTATTCATTGGATTTTGGACGATCAGAGACGACCTAGGAGGCGACTAGAAGCAGAGAATCAAGGTTGGAGTCTAGTTGGATCATCGAGAAGCCCTAGACAAGTGATTCGAAGGGTGTAACGTGATCGGTTCTTCTTTTCTTCTTGTTATTCTTATTTGAATGATGTTTAAGATTGGTTTTATTCTGATTTCTTGCTGTTTGTTCAGTATGGTTGTTGGCTAGAACAATAGAACTACCTAGGGTTTTACAATTATGCATGTTTGACGTTTATAACGATTGATTGTGGAACAAGTTTGGATTTTTCAATGATTTAATGGTTTGGTTTGGATTCTTGGATGTATATGAATGTTTATGATGTTTGTGATCTGATTTATTGTGTCCTCATGTGCTTTGGCGAATGTCTGTCGTGTAATGAGCATGTGTTAGGTCATTTACTTTGTGTTTATGATTAGTGGATGCATTACTAGACGTAGTAATTCATAGGAACAACAATTAGCTCACAAATGAATTAGATGTTAACCAAATTCAATAGCCGTGAGGTGAGGATTTGTTAGTGTATCTTGCATGTTTAAGAACTAGTTAAAGTCTTTGTAAAAAGACTAAAATTAGGTTAATTGAACATAGTCTTGTATGCTAAGTCCAAGATGAATATCCTTATTATCCCTTGCATGTTGGTGCATTGAGGCTATCTTTTCCGTGAGGTAGATGGTTTTTAGGATATATCATTGATGGGTTGGTTAACTTGTGAGAGTACTTAACCTGAACCAGTGTTTAATATACTTATAAACAATTTAGTTGAAATCTTTGAAAACGGTTGAAGAATCTCTAATTTGTTGTTAAGTTAAAACTCGAAGATCCCGGTTCCAAAATGAGTTCCATAATCAATCCATAAAACATTAGACATGTATTAAAGTAAACCCTAGGTAGTCATTTCATCATTCGTGAATCTTAGTTGCATTTTCCACTTTGAGTCTTGATTTGATTTTCAGAATTTTATAAATTTTAGTTTATTTAGTTAATTATAAACCCCCCCTTTCAAACATTTAATTTAATTTAAGTCATTTGTATAGATAAGTCATTGAGTCTATTTGCATTTTCTGTAGGAGTCTATGGGTTCGATAATTTAATTTGCATTTTCACTTGCCTGTTAGTAGTTTAGTTTAGAGAGTCTAGAATATTACTTAGTGTCTAGGATAGTTTTGATTTTTATTAGTTTTAATTAAGCTACTTTGCACACATCAGTTCATATGCCCCCTTTTCTATAATCTTAACTAATTTTAAACTCTCGGGGCTGTTGGTGCATATTTTGGGTGTCCACTGCTGTTCGAATAGATTAGATTTGTATTTGCTTATTTGTAATCACTTGTATGTGTTTGTATGTTGTTAAACTGGAAACTGAGTCGTTCGCAGGAGCATCTGCGAATGGATGAAATGTAAAGGGGTCCATTCGGCCGAATGGGCTACAGCCCCTATAAATACAACTTTTCCAGATTTTAGGGTTTAATGTTTTGTGTGTGTTCTAGGGTTTGAGCACGAGAGGGGGAGAGATCATGCTCGATCTCCCCCCGGCAACACTATGTTCTTTTATGATGTGGATTCAATCATGTAATCATTCGATTCTATCAATATACTATTTGATTTTGTTCATCATCTTCATGTTCGTCGTGTGTCAAAACCCTAACCTTCCGTCCAAAGTGAAATCGCCGGTAACATGAAGATGATGAACAAAATCAAATGGTATATTGATAGAATCGAATGATTACATGATTGAATACACATCATAAAAGAACATAGTGTTGTCGGGTAGAGATCGAGCATGATCTCTCCCCCTCTCATGCTCAAACCCTAGAACACACACAAAACCTTAAACCCTAAAATCTGGAAAACTTGTATTTATAGGGGCTGTAGCGCATTCGGGCGAATGGAGCCATTCGACCTCTCATTCGGCCGAATGGACCCCTTTACATTTCATCCATTCGCAGATGCTCCTGCGAACGACTCAGTTTCCAGTTTAACAACATACAAACACATACAAGTGATTACAAATAAGCAAATACAAATCTAATCTATTCGAACAGCTGTAACATCAGTGCCGGACGCGTGCCGGAACAGTGATCGTAACAGTAAACATGTACAGTGATTCAGGTACACATTTCGTTAAACTATGTTTAGACTATTTATACATTTGATTAGCATGAAACTATTAAACGATTGTCTGAATCTGACTGAAACCTTAGGGTTAAACAGTCTGAAACATGCCAGACAACACAGTGTTGGAACATAAATACTTGATGTGATATTAGTTTACATAAACGTATGTGAGGTGAAACAAACCAAATTATATCGGTTATTGTTACGGAATGCTAAACCGACGAGTTATTCGTATAGGTGACGATCTGTACGAATGATTCTGATAGTTTAACGTTCTGAAATAATAACTTAACAATAGAAAACAAGAATCAGAAAGCCAAACCATCGACGTGTTCGTTCGAATGACGATTCGAACGAATACGCGCGATGGTGACGCGATCTGATGAAACGATAACGAAAACGAATAACGACACGAACGATCATAAATTTAAAGAAATGTAATATTTCTTATTTTACAATTTTGAAACTCATCATAAAATAAATTAAACTTAACTACTTTATTATATCGCGAATAAATTTAACAAAACACGAAAATTATTTTAAACGCGTAAAAATAATTAAGTGCGACAAATAAAATATTACAACGATAATTAAATTAAAATTTTAGAAATAAATATTAATTATGTAGTTTAAGATAAACTCTTTTTATTTTATTTACGAAAAACACGCGTTAAGTGCCGGATACGCGACGAGATTACAAACCGAGCAACCGAAACGAACCCAGACACCACACGTGATATAAAAGGCCAAATGATTGTGTTTTTTCTCATTTTTCACCTACACTTCTCCTTCTCTCTCTCAATTTCCGGCTACAACAAAAATCTCTATTTCTACACCTTCAAAAGCTCATAACTCTCTCAAATCTTAACCGATTTGAGTGATTTTCGAACCCACGCGAAGCTCTTGATGCCCTCTACGTGAAAGTACAACGGATCTGAAGCTTAGTCTACTGAAACCTGAGGTAAATGAGCATGAAAGCCACGAGTTTTAGGGTTTTATAAGGGTTGTTCAACCCATACAGTTTCAACCGGCCTAGGACCACCCCACGATCATCAAGACTCTCGACAACCCCTCTGGTACACCACTTACGTGAGAATAGCATCATGACTGGTTGAGGTTCGAGGGGAGTGCTGATCTGAAACAGATTCGTCGGAGAGATCACCGAACCATGCTCAGCCGACTCAAGGAAGCCGAACCCTAGTACTCAACGAACCCTCTGCTTACCCACGAACCCTAATCTTACCTGCTGAGTCTAGACACCACCGAACCTTCACAAGCAACGAACCCTATATCGACTGGGACGAACCAGTAGCTAACCTGCATGTCGGCGAACCCTAGAATGGGAAACGAACCCTTGATGTTCTAGTACTGCCGAACCATCTTTGCCGAACCCTCCAATCCATGCAGGCGAAGCTGTGAGGCGGCGAACCATTTTGCAGCGAGCCTCACCTGTCTCACGAACTTAGTCATCACTGCCGAACCCTGCATGGTTGGTCAAGTCACGAACCTACAAGATAACACAACCTGGTCGCACCACTCTTAAACCCAGCCACTCTTCATCGACTTCTGTATGCATTAACCGGCCCATGTTACAGTCCTCGGCCCACTCTCACAGTCTACATATTTGTTAAGGCCCAGCTTAGTTGAACAGGCCCAATCACTTGTTAGTTTCGGCCCAGTGCATGGGTGCTACGGCCACCGAAATTAATTTAGCCACAATCACTCAAATGACTTGATAGTAATTGCCTAGGTCCACCTTCTTGTAATCGGCAGTATATCCTTCACGAGCCCAAAGAGCACAACACAGTTGGCCCAATTACCTTCCCTTCAGCCCACTGTTATCTATTCAACCCATCATGCAGTCCAATAATAACTAGCAAATCTATAGAACCATTCTAGGCCCAATAATGGCCCACATTCGTTGAGGCTCAACAAGAACCCAGTGGATTTCGGTCTAAACACACACACCGGCCCACTTAAAATGCTAGGCCCATCTATGTTAGCCCACATTAATCATGTGACCCAACGAAAGGCCCACAAGGTTTAAGTAACAACAAATATGAAATAAGTGATAACATGTTAAATTGGTTTATCATTAAAGCTAAAAAACCTAAGCTTTCATATTTAGAGAACTCATTTATCAATATGAAAGATTTTATTTGCAAAGTAAAGTTAACTTAAATCTTGTGGGAAATTGATGTCACAACAAAGACAATTAAATAAGGGTCGAGTGGAGATCGGGACACAAAGTGTTAGCCAACTTTAGGGCTAACATTAATGCTTATACATGCACAAATCAATCCAACACAAACTCATAAGTTACAAACATTATGAAATCAATACAGGAGCTTGAACATCATAACGAAGCAAACAAAGAGAGCGTGCATTCTTAGTTTACATAGTCAACTGCTTTGGACACAAGGTGAGTTCATTGTCCCCTTTCAAACTTATTTGTTTTACTTCGGGACTGAGAAGCATGTTAAACATTTTTATTGAAATGTTACTTAATGCTTTAAACATAAACATGATTTATTATGATGGAAACCTTTACTTTAAGCTTGATGCTTAAAATAAATTGTTGATTATTTGATACAATTACATGAAACATGATACAATTACATGAGACTTGATTCAATTACATGAGATGTGATTCAATTACATGAAACATGATACAAGTACATGATGCTTGATTCAATTACAAGAGATGTGATTTAATTACATGAGACATGATACAAATACATGATACTTGATACAAATACATGATACTTGATTCAATAACATGAGACATGATTCGATTACATGAGACTTGATACTATTACATGAGATATGATGTTTGGAAACTATTACATGCTATTAGGCCATCATACATGTATCTAACCATAGTCTACGTAATTGCTGAACGTCTGGTATTCCAGAGCTTGTACCTATGGGGTGAGATACATGTAATAACATAAACATAATGATACTCGGCTATTACATGGTTATAAGGGACATGTAATTGCTAGACTTCTGGATATTCCAGAGCTTTTGTCGGCTTATAAGAGGTATGTAAAGGCTAAACATGAAAGTATCGATTCTAAGCTATTACCTGGTTATAAGGGACACGTAATTGCTAGACTTCTGGATATTCCAGAGCTTGTGTCGGCTTATATGAGGTATGTAAAGGCTAAACATGTACGTAACGTTACGGGGCTATTACCTGGTTATAAGTGACATATAATTGCTGAACGTCTGGTATTCCAGAGCTTTTGTCGGCTTATAAGAGGTATGTAAAGGCTAAACATGAACTTGTTGAATGCTAAGCTGTTATCTATATAAGAGACATGTAATTGCTAAACTTCTGGTATTCCAGAGCTTTTGTCTGCTTATAGGAGATATGTAATTGCTAAACTTTGTGTGTGTGAATCTATGATGCTTGATAAACATGATGATAGCTAACACTTACAAATACAATAGACATGAAAACTTTGAAACAGATAACAAAGGCTTTGATGAGGATTGAGTTGTTTGGTAGGTAAAATGCTTAATTATTATTAACAACAATGTCATATCCGGGTTAGTATGTGGTGGGATGTTGGCTAGGGCTTGTTCCCTTACATATGCCCTATATATAAGCATACCGACTTGGATATCACAGGTGGAGTTAATGAGGTTAAGGTTTTACCGAAGGAGGTTTGTGAAACTATTCTTAAACTTATAAACTATATGAGCTCACCAACCGTTGTGTTGACTTGATCTTTTTACATGCTTTCTCAGGTGAAGGACATGTTTAAGCTTAATCTTTTGGACATGCATACTAGGATGCCCGAATAGAGGACCTAGTAAACTTTTGGAGAAGCACATCTTTTGTTGATGATTTACTATACTTTTGATATCTTGTATAGTTACAAGATATAAACAATTATTCTTTTGATAGGTTTACTTGGTTAAATTGCAGAACATTGCTATTGTAATTTAACTTTGTAATCCTATATATCATTTGATCGTGCTTTAGATATTCTTAAACGTTGATGCTATGTAAACAATCTGATCATCATGATTATCACCCACGATATCACGCCCCGGGAACCTTCCGCCCGACGGGGACTCCGATCCAACCCCGCCGGCTCGGGGTGTGACAACAGCAGCAGACACCCAAAATATGCACCAACAGCTAGTATGTTGATCGTATTGATTCATTGGCCAATAACGTATAACTTGTGACAGGGCGACTTCAAGTCAGGTTCTGGAAAGCGACACATGGTGATATTAATCTGCAGTGATAAGTAATTAATCCATCGTTTCTTGTTGACTAGTAGACTGAGTAATTTATATTCTCATGTCATATTACTATAAACTGTTTCGATGAGGTCAATGGGTACACAAAGTGGTAGAGGTAAATCGGATGCATTGAAATCTGATTACGTGAGGATTTCAATTGATTCCTTTTAGGCTTATGCACTATCAGTTGAGAACAAAATACAATTGGTTAACTAACACTCTTAATCTTTAAAAGTGAAACAACAGTTAACCCCACAATTATAGAATAATACAAGGACATATTTGATAAATCTAATATCCTTAACATGTATAATGGTTATCTAAACTTCGGTTCGATAACTACAACTTCATCATCATATTATTCTATACATGATATCACAGGTAATCAAGAAAGAGATAAACATGTGGATTTGGGAATGGAAATCAATAGTTGTATTGCCAGTAGTGTGGAGTTCTAGTAGTGATGTGGTGGGATGTTGGCTAGGGCTTAGTTCCCTTACATATGCCCTATATATAAGCATCACTACTAGGATGATATGTTACTTGTAAATATAACTATTGAGAAGCCATTGGGTGAACAAGTGAAACAAATGACATATAAGTAACATTATAAACATTGTGATTGTGCATGTGAATGAATCAAGGTTTTCAACTAACATACTTATGAACTCACAAACCTAGTGTTGACTTTGTTTAAATGCATGTTTTCTCAGGTGATGAACAGGTGTAGCTACGTATATGCATGGACTAAGCTAGTGGACTTTTAGAAGACCTAGCTTTATTTTGTGTTGCATGCTTTTGATGACAAAAACAATGAATCATCTTTTGTATATCTTGTACAGATACAAGATATAGTTTCATTGATTCTTTTGATAGATTTACTTGGTTAAATTATGAACGATACATTGTAATTTAATCTTGTAATTCTATATCATGGATGTGTTAGCATTTCTCATTTATTTATCATGTGCTATGTAAACAATCTGATCATTCGATTATCACTAAAGATATCGCGCCCCGAGAACCTTCCGCCCGACTGGAAAACCCGATCCGTTCCCGCCAGCTCGGGGTGTGACATCTAGCTTCTAAATTTCTATTACTTTTAAAAAGTATAAAATCAAATAGTAATTTTTTGTTAAACAGGTCTTATCGTGTCTTAACAGGTACCTATTTTGCCAGCTCTAGCCTCCTCCTTGGGAATGGAATGACGAGGGTGCCACTAACTAGAGGTGGGCAAAAAATCCGAAACGGTCATTCCCGAGCCGTGGGTACAGGAGGTTTCGGATTCTCAGAAAAATCAGAACCGGAACCGGTTCCAACTTTACCCGGCAAAACCCAAACCTGAGCCAGCCAAAAACCGGTTGGACCCGGTCAAAAATTGAAACCGGAACCGGAACCAATTATTAACTTTGTTGACCAGAACTGTTTAAAAAAAACCCGATTTGCCCACCTCTATCTATGACGAAAACAAATTGTAACACAAAAACGAAACTAAACATATCTCCAACAACTTTATCTTCTTCTTTGGACATTTATCTTTTTGTGGTGTCATCTTTTTGTTTTGATGTTGAACCGGGGCAACTTCAAAAATTCTAGAGTTTGATTTCATTAACGAGATCCCTCGATGAAAAATCGTGTCATATATGAGGGTGTGTTAGTATTTAGTTACAACTACTATGTTTTTGTGGCGGTATTGGTGTTGGTGGAGATATCGGAAGATAGTAACGATAAGGAGGTGAACACCACCAGAGTGTGGTGGTGGTTGTGTAAGTGTAAATCAACAGCCCCACCATTTTCTTCCTAAAAATCCTTTGGCCCCCTTCGAGCTTTTTTTCAAGCTTCTTCACTGTATGTAACAAACACATATAAAAGATGTAACATAACAATACACATAATAAATTGTAACCCGAATCTATAACAAAACATATACATGAATTCAAATAGCAAAAATAAAATAGATATAGCCAAGACTAGAAAAACGTGATTGACCAATTTTAATTGTTGATTATTTAAGTCAACGATGAGACCTTGATCTTGTTTAAAAGGATATGTTTCATATGAACCCTACCATAATTCATATATATTCTTTTATATACGATAAGGTGAGGGGTATTTTAAATATATTTTAAAATTAATAGAAAAAGTAACCAACAATCCATAATGGAAAAACACCAATGTTATATTTTTGCAAAACAACTTGGACCATAAATGTGATTGTTCAATGTTAGGGATCAATGATACAAAATAGACATATTACGAAGACCAAATGTATAATTAACTACGTTATTATAATAATTAACTCATGTTGGTTTCTAAGCCGACTCAACTAACATCTGATAAATAAAATATATCATGGAATCCAATTTAATAATCGAAGAGTTAGGTAATAAATTTATATAAGACACGAATTAGAAAGGAGAAGAACTAAAGAAAGTAGCCGAGAGTGTGTGTGTCTGTCAAGAATAGTATCATAACACACATGAAGTATCCAAACCAGATATATTTCCTAAGACAAAAAATTTGATAAAAAAAAGTAAAAAAACCATATATATTAACATTCAAAACCACCGCATAATGCATAAATAAACAGATGAAAATCTTGATCATCAATATGATGATCATTAGCCCACAAAACAAAGATCTAACATTAGTTATAAAATCAATATAACTTAAAAAAAAACCCTAATCTAGAAGAACAAGAGAGAGAGAGAGAGAGATTTGCACAATGTGATCTATAGAAGAATCTGTATGTGTGTGTCTGAAATCCCTACTACGTTAATGACATATATCAAACTTAACATCTAAGCCCAAGTATACAACATCTTGAGCCCAACAAGCAAGCCTACAACCTTCTCTTAAGCAAAACTTAGCTTACAAAAATTGTATAACCCTTAATTAGAAGTGTCGGTGGGAGACCCCACCGGCACCTTCTAAAAATATATATTTAATGGGGAAAAAAGGTAACATATGTAAGACCCTTGGGTATGCCCCTTGAGTGGGCGTGGGGAGGGCGTGATAGGGCGTGGCACACCGCCCCCCTTGGGGCGTGAGTGGGCTTGAGTGGGGTTGGCGTGATTGTGGCAACGGCAATGGGGGCATTTCTCTCTCTCTACACACACACACATTCACTTTCTCTCTCTTTCTCTTACACACACACAGACTCACACACATATATATATATATAAAAGTTTAAAAAAGAGATGATGACGTGGAGTGAGTGGTGTAATGGGGCATTTCCACCAAAATGGTGGGGTGAGTGGTTGTGGTGAGTGCTTATGTGGCGCCTACGTGGCGCATACGTGGAGTGAGTGGGGTGCCTTGGCACACCCAATAGTCTAACTTTGGTATAGCGGTTATGAACTTTGGGCTTTTGTTTTTTGCGTTAGGTAACTCAGGTTCGAATCCGGTAGGGCAAATATTTTAGGTGCAGGAGTATTTTTTTTCCCTTCGTATCTTTCTTACGAATTTTTTTTGTTATTTCTCCTCCGCAGATCTGCTCCACCCTCTAGGGTTACAACTTACAATACCCAACTATTTGTACCGCTGGTCGAACTATCTTCAATGTCACCATCAATGACCAGCACCATCACCTTCTTTCTTGCGACCTGGTGCTGTCATCGTAGCGCTCATGGATGTTTTGGGGGTTTTCTTCATAGTTGGAAGAGAGAAATCGGCAATCTCTTTTTGTTGTGTGACGTAGATACCATTGTCGGCTAATACTTGGGTGACTCATACATAGGTTTGTGGGATGTGGTTTCTCCACATTTGATTCTTTCAGCCCATGCTTCTGCGGTTGTTTGTTTTTCGATTTAACACCGACAGACGCAAGGTATCATTATCGATTGCCTTTGTACGTATCTATTGTGTGTTTCTTATCATTTTTGTTTCTCAAGTTATTAAATTGTTGAATCTGCTTAAGAATTGTTGGATCTGTTTGAGAATTTGTGATGTTTTTGGGTGAATTTTAAATGAATAAGGGAAATTGATTCAAATTAGTATGTCCCTGTGACAATATTCAAGTTATTCCTCATGCCGTAAGGATGAAGACTCTTGCACTTTCTTCTTTTTGACCTCATCTCTTTCTAAAGGTAAACAAACCAACAAACCAGATCTTAGCTTATGCATAAGATTTTGGTTTATTTATCTACTTTCCATTCTGATTTTGACTTAAAGTTAAAAAAATTAAAGCTTACACTTGATTATATTTCATATCATTTAGAGTTAAGAGATTCCCTTCTAGGTAAATAATTTTCCCTCTTATGATTCAGTTTGTTTATCATATGACTGGTATATTCATTTAGTCTCATGTTTTTTAAACACCTAATTTCTCTTTCTTACTTACACCAATTAAGTGCTAATATGTTGGTTTATCCTCCAATTAAATAAATGTGTTTATGTTCTAATGGAAAAATTAAATGGTTTTGGTTCAAAGTTTGACTTTTTCTATGTTAGATAGTGATGATCATGGAAATCTATCAGATCTTGGACAAGAATACAAACCGATTTTATGAATACAACACTTATACAAATGATGCAATCCCACCAAGAGATCTATTAACATATTTGATTATTCAATAGCTCATCTGTTTACATTAAGATATTAATTATTTTAAATGTTATGGAATTTTAGTTCAAATTTCGTGCTATTACATTTTTTTTGAACAGCCAAACAAGTCCTCGGACTCAACAACCCACGCGCTGCGACCACAGACCGCTACCAACCCCCAGAAACATTTAAAGCCGGGCATTGGCGAGTGCCAAATCGAGGAACCGCCACACCATCTAGGAGGAAACTCACACTGAGAAAACCCCCTAGCTCACCCAGAACATTTTTTGCTCCAGGCGAGACTCGAACCCAAGACCTTCCATTGCTGGTAGTCAAGGAGTACCACTAGCCTATAAGCCCAACGATTCGTGCTATTACATTTACTTGGTTTTCCTCAAATTTCATGTTATGTTCTATGAAGTTTAACTCCATTAGTGAATTTTACACGTGTTAATATGCCTTCTTTTGTGCAGAGATAGAGAGGACATTACTTGAAGAAAAAAGACAGGTAGAAACAGTAATATGAAGACAATAGGGCGAGAGAAAATAGATAGTATGTTTTGGTCCTTAAATCCCCGGGTTTTGTAATTGGTTAAAACCAGTCATCGCCGAATGCTTTTTTGGAGGTTGCTATGTATATATTGAAAAACAGTTGCTTCACGTATATAGTAACTTTTTGGTTTCATATTGTTTCGAAACTTCTGTGTAGATAACAAATTTATTAAAGCATTACCACTATTTTGGTAACACAAATGTGTTACTTCAATTTACAAACAACATGCATAAACCCGCCACGAAGCGCGGCAACGCCTTCTAGTTATAAACACAAATAACAAATTAAAAAAAAATGCTAATTTGGATTGTAAAATTTAACTATAAATATAGAAAAACATATATCATATTTACAGCACCCTCCTCAATTATAGATTTATTTAGAAATAAATAAATAAATAGTTAATGATATAATAATTACACATAACAAAATATCAAAAACAATTTTAATGTGTTGAGTACTGTATTGATCTTGAATTCAAAATCTCAGTTAATTAATAATATAATATGCATCTTTAATTAATGATTAAATAATTATTCACAAGTAAATTTATTCAAGATATTTAAAAATATACTATTTTAAAGTACTTTTTTATTAGTATACATTGGCAATCATAACATGAGTGATTTGGCATTATTTTGGGAAAGCTTGTGGCCGCGTGTGAATTCTTTCAAGGCAGGGGCGTTTTTTATGGATTGTTATTTCAAGTATTGCTTATGTCGGCCTTCTTATGTCAGGATATGGCTCAAATAATCTCGCCATCATGAGTTTAGGGCTATATACTAAGGATCAGGTAAAATGTGAACTACTGAATTCAATCACTTGTTGTTGTAACCTTTCAGTTTTCCGATGAGGTCTATCATGTAGAGGTACTCACATTGGATCAGTGATCGATTTCTAGGTTTCATCGTAAACCTAATTGGTTACTTCCAATTACGTAAATCAATAGTTCAAAGGACCGGGAAATGTGGCGGCATAGGAACCACGAGACCCCTACTAGTAAAGGGAAAACAGAAGTGTGAAATAGTTTGAAAACCAATGTTTTCAGAACTGGACCGGACGTTGAACCAGATGTCTTACTGGTTACTGGTCGGACTGGATTCAAGAACTGGGTGACATAATAAATATATAAAAAATTTCAAAAAAATTATAGAATTATAGGTGTGAGGAAGAAATTATAAAAAACTTGCAACCTTAGCTAAGTTTAGAAAACATTTCATGTTTCATGTTTCATTTTCCTTCTTTTTTCTCATCTCACATAGGTTCACATTCCTTTCCATTCCTAATTCCTCATTCCACATTGGTGAGAGTACAAGAAAAACATCCATCACTTGTCTATAAAAGGAAGAGAGAAGGGTACCACTTGTATGAAAAACCTATCATTTCAACCACTTGTTTGGTTTTAATGGTTTATTCTTTAGCTTTTATTAAAAAAAAAAAAACTAAAACCGGTCCGACCAGTGGTCTGGTTCCTGGTCCGACCGCTCACTCGGATGGGCTGGTTGGTTCTCTTCCTACCAGTTCATCTATTTATTTTGGACCGGTCTAGTTACCGGTTCCCGGTCTGGCCGGTCCGGTCCAGTTCAAACAACACTGTTGAAAACTCATGTAATACACGATTTGAATGATAAAAAAAAATGTAATTCATAATCTCAACATATTTTATTTAACTCATAAATTACTAGACCAGATATGATAAATCAAATAAGCAAAGTGTGATTATTTGGACATATCAATAGACGAATATAATAATGCAGTAAAATCAGTGTTTTAAGAACCGGAGCAGACCGGGACACCAAAGGGTCGACCGGGCAAAAGTGAGTATGTGAACCGGATTCAAGGGAACCGCCCGGTTGAGCCAGTTCACCGATAGGATCGGGATCCGGTTCACTGGTCAGACAGTTTTCATTTTAAACAAACCATATATTTTTTTAACATGATTATATTTATTTAAATGCGTTTATAATTATATGATTTTTTTGAAATATTTATATATTTATTATGTGTCATCTGGTTCTTAAATCCGGTCCAACCAGTAAGATGTCTTGTTGAACGTTCGGTCCAGTTATGAAAACATTGACTAAAATAAAGAGAAAAACACAAGAATTTAAGTCTTACAACAATGATATGTGTGGTTTTTGTGTAGTTAGGGTTAATATTAGGAGTGGATTTTATATTCGAAATTTGGGTAAAAACCTAAAAAACTAAAGGGGCCAGCGGATTCAATCCAAAAACCTAAGAAAGGTTTTGTTAATGCATCACAAATGAAAGAAATCAGCAATCAACAACGTAAAACCCTTCACCACCACTAAATCCGGCAACGTAAAACCCTTTTGCCACCGCTTAATCCGCCACCAAAGGCCCTCATCCATCACTAATTCATTCATCATCATATGTACATCCATCATTCAATCGACAATGTTCATCTGAGGTACGTTTAGCCCTTCAATATGTATACTTACATTCTTCAATCGTGGGTTTGAATTCGATTGAATCAGTCTTATGGGTATGATTCCGATCTGAGATTTGAAACTATGCTCTCTCTGCGCCTAGGTCGCAGATTAAGAACCTACGCCACTATATCAGCCAACATTTCATCTTCTAATCGTAAAATTGGGGATTTGAATCCAAACGATTTCAAAAAGCCCTTAACTTTAGAGGAACCTGCCCTTATTAAGCTAAAGGCAGAAAGAAACCCTGAAAAATTGTTTCATTTGTTCAAAGCTAATGCCCATAACCGCCTTGTTATTGAAAACCAATTTGCGTTTGATGACACAATTTCTAGGCTAGCTGGGGCGGGTCGGTTTGATTACATTGAGGAATTACTTGAGCATCAAAAGACACTGAAACAGGGTCGTCGCGAAGGGTTTATAATGCGGATTATAATGTTATATGGAAAGGCTGGAATGGTTAAACATGCTGTTAATACTTTCAAAGATATGCGTTTTTATGGTTGTAATCGCACTGTTAAATCGCTTAATGCTATCCTTAAGGTGATGGCACAAACAGGAGATTTGGAAGCTTTTGAGTCGTTTTTTGATGATGTTCGATGTCAATTTGATGTTAAGCTAGATGTAGTTTCTTTGAATATTGTGATAGATGCGTTTTGTCGAATGGGTATGCCTGATAAAGCTTACATATTGATGGGAGAGATGGAAAAATCAGGGATCACACCTGATGTAATCACATACACCACCCTTATATCTGCTTTTTATAAATTAAAAAGAGCAGAAATAGGGAATGGCATTTGGAATCTTATGGTGATGAGAGGGTGTTTACCGAATCTTGCAACTTTTAATGCCAGAGTTCAGTTCTTGGTATCTAAAGGTCGCGCGTGGCAGGCTAATAGTTTAATGGGTATGATGCGTTATCTTGGAATTATCCCTGATGAGGTTACATTTAACTTGGTGATAAAAGGGTTTTGCAAAGCTGGTTATATTGATATGGCCAAGAGGGTGTATTCTGCCTTACATGATGAGGGTTACAAGCCAAATGCTAGAATTTATCAAACGATGATGCATTATCTATGTAAAGAAGGCGAGTTTGACATGGCATATTCAATGTGCAAAAATAGTATGGAAAAGAATTGGTTTCCAAGTGTTGATAGTATTTATCAACTATTACAGGGGCTGCAGTCTACCGGGAAGATTAGCAAATCTAGATTTATTATAACTTTGGTGCGTAAAAGGGTACCTTCATTTTCTACCAAACAGTTAAGAATCATGGAATCTTTTTTGAAAAAGAGTTGACATTGCTTTAGAAAAACTAGTGTTCTTTGTACAGTTTTATAACAGTTAATCAGAAATTCATTTATGATGGATGAATATCCACGAGAAGAGATAGTCTAGTATGCTTGATTGTTCGGTAAATTTGTTGTACCATCTTAATAAGATTTTTGATGGAGATATTGACATACACAACCTGAGTTTCTTACATTGTTGTCCTTTCCACCCCTTTTCATATTCTTGTGATTTAAAACAATGCATATATATTTTGCAATTTTGATATGTTGTTAGGTTGTTACTATCATAACTTTTATTCATTTTAGGAAACTATCATTTGGTTAGAAGTAGTTGTGAGAAATGGAATGATATATGAGGAAAAACCCACACATTGCAGTATCTGTTGCTGTCTTTAACCAGGAGAAATATCAAATCCTACTGACAGAAAGGTCATATAAGTAATTTCAAAGGTTCGAATAAAGAAATTTCACATTCAGCATTGTTTTATTTTACTAGTTATTATTTTGTTATATTATCATCGTTATATTTGTGATTGTAGATGTGGATATAATCACATATATAAGTATAAAACACCTATATACAAACACCCCAAAATATTGGGGTGATAAATGAAAATATGCTCTGTTTTTGCGGTTCAAAGCCAGTGAGCTTGAAATATCAAACGTAAAATCTTGTGCTTAACTTAGTTTAGCAATTATCACTGAGAAATTTATGATAAAATCTTGTGCTCAACTTAGTTTAGCAATTATTACTGGAACATGTATGATAAAAACATATTCGATAATAGGGTGTACCAGGGGCTTGACTTAGCTCTTGTTTTATGCAGGATCGAGTAAGAGGTTAGATCGTTTCATGATCTGATGTATGCAGCTTTATCCTACAATGGGTGGTGGCGGTGGCTGGCCGTGTCGGGTGGCCGTGTCAGTGGGTGGTAGTGTCAGTGTGTGGTGGTGGGTGGGTGGTAGATCGGGTAAAGGATAAAAAGTGAGGGTAACTTTTTAATTTTATGCTAATAAGTTACAAGTCATTTTAAAAAGCCGGAATTTTTAGCTTTTGAAAAACAACTTATTATACTTTTACAAAAAAAAGTCATTTTGAAAAGTCTTTTTCGTTTTGACAAACAACTTATTCACTTATTGTTTTTTGAAAAACTAATAATTTAATAAATCATTCTGAAATGTAATCCTAAATAGGCCTTTAATTTTTTCTTTATTTTCTTTTAACAAGTCTTTATTTTATTATAATTTCTTATTTTTATTTCTTTATTTAATTTATTCTAACTTTTTCATATTTCTCTATAATTAATTTAACCTTTTACTATTTGATATTTCTTCTTTTATTTTATTTTATTTTATTTTATTCTTTTTATTTCAATTTAGTCCTTCCTATTTATTTTTTTGTTTTATTTTGCTATTTTCTTTTATACAACCTTTGTCTCTCTATTAATACTATTTAATAGTACTTCTAACAATTTATTTAAAAATACTCTTAATGTTTTACTCTCAAAATTAAAGGCTTAAATCTCAAACTTGGTAAAATATACGGGCTCGGTCCAAGTGAGGAAAAGGGTAATATTAATACTAATAAGATGATAAACTAACCTTGAATATGTAAAACCTAGAGAAAAAAAATGCTTGAAATCCAATAAAAAAGAAAAGAGTGAATGAATGAAGAAAGGAATAGAGTCGTTCACATCAACACCCTATGTCCCTCTTTCTTTCATGAAATTGAAATCTCTTTATTTCTCCTTTGGATATATGTAAGCCCTTAGGGCTCAAAGTGCACATGTTATAAAATGAAAATATATAACAAAGGAAATTTAAATAAAACAAAAAGGTGACATTAAGACAAGTCAGAAAAATAGCATCGAGAATCGAGTATGGTTGAAAAACCACTTAACAAGTTAAAGACAAGTGCGAAGAGGCAAAATCAAGAAGCATAATTGTCTTTCAATAAGACGAAACAAGAAAAATAATCAAAAGAAATAACAAAGTCATAACATCAGATTTGGGGGAATTGACAATATCTTCCAGCCGCAATACACTCCCATGGCTAATAGCGAGCCACAACTTAAAAAAAAAAAAAAAAAAAAAAAAAAAAAAAAAAGACAAAGACAAAGCATTTTTTATTTGTAAAACAAATACTAAAAGAACTTTTAAAAGAGAATGTTGATAATTAATTTGATATTAATCAAATCCATTATGATTATGTAATGATAACTCCACCATAACCTTTGAAACATTGACAAAGTGTCATCACATTCCTCATGACTAATCACAAGTTGTGCCTCTAAGAGGCAACACTCTAATAACAATACAAATCTTAGAATATTAGTGAACACAGCCTATGATACACACCCACTAGCACAAGTTGTAACTCGGGAAGAGATTGACCATATTCGTAAGGAAGCACAAAACAAGGAACTAACATGAATATAAATAAAGTTATTGGGCAACAAATGAAATCAAAAATATAAGACGACAAGACCTGAATAATTCAGGTCTTGAAGCACAAATGACAATAGTATACTTGACATGAATTAGAACCAAAAGTCAACTATTAAAACAATGGGCATTAGTATCATTTAAGAAACTCTATATAAAAAAGGAGAACCAAAAGAGACAAGAACTCAAATGTGAATAACAAACTACTTGAAATAAAAGAGCTTGTATGGACATATAGACTATCTCATTATAAATATTACCATACCGACATACCCTTCATCTCTTCAATTGAAGCACTTATTTCTAGCTGCCAACCACCACCACCAACACTACCTTCACAATCGTCATTTGTCCACCACGCTTCATCTTCATTATTGTCGTCACTAATTCCATATATGCTGCACCATATCTACCGTCGCACTACGAACAACAACAAATGTCTTGAGAATTTGGCTTAATGGTCTTGAGAATTTGACTTAATGGTAAGAGGTATGCCCTCCCTAGTGTAGGTGCATGCTCAATTCTTGTCTGGGCCGAAGAAGGAAATATAGGTAAAAGGATGAATCGATCAGGGCTTTAATCTCTGATTCGAACTTTATGCCATTGTTTTGAAAACCGGACCGGCCTCGAACTGGTCCGGTTAGAGATTCTGTGCCGTTTGTTTTTATAATAACAATAATGTAAAAAAGTTGTTTAACTAAAAATTGGTAAAATTATTTAAACTAAAGTTAAAAGAAAATAATAATAATAATAATAATAATAATAATAATAATAATAAATACATAAATAAATAATGTTCTTGTTTCACGAGGCATTTCACTCGTTTTGTCCTTATTTAACCATAACGGTCTCATGTTTTTTAGTTGTAACATTGTTTTTTTGCAATGATTTGAATCTCTCCTCTCTTTTGATTATGTATTTCGCATTCAATATAATGAAAATATTATGACGTTAAATAGTTGATCATTCATTAGACATAGGGATTGTACTTAGAATTAAGATGAATAGGACGAGCCGGAAAAAAGACTCATAGCGAATACAAATATTATAGCAAGAGAGTTCAAAAAAATGAAAACTAAACCGTATTCGTAACTGAAAAAAAAACCCAATTCTGTTCCTAACTGAATTCGGTTTTGGTTATCGATTCTAGATTTTTTTGAAGTCGATTTATTCGATTAGCTGATTAAACCAAATTATATTTAAATTTATTATTTTATTAATAATTTATAAGGTAAACCTTGATTTATTATCTTTTAACCGGTTTATTTGGTTTATAATCGGTTTATTTGGTTGAATTCGGTTTCTAACCGGCTTATTTGGTTTTTAATCGGTTTATTCGGTATTAACCAAAACCGGATCAAAACACTTCCTGAATTGGTTCGGTTTTTGAATAGGAAAAAAATTGAAAACGGATTAAACCGAACCAATGAACACACCTAGTTTGAAGGGCATTAAAGTAATTTTCTATACTTTAAAGGGAATTTTTCTGTACATATTAAATCATGTGTTTATAAATAGTTTCTTTTAGTTATCTATAACTTGTTGGCTCTCGTTTAAATGAATCTATATATACACGTATATTTCAAAAAAAAAATTGTGCCCCCCATATGTGCTACATTGATAAAATATTTCATTTTTGTTTGAAATAATTAAAACACTTAAACCACCTGGGACAACCGTAATTTACTTTATATATATATATATATATATATATATATACTACTATATAATATATATTGGAAAGGACACACTGGTGTTTTACCAAAAAAAAAATATATATTAAATAACTCTTATAGCATAAACTAAAGTTTTTTTTTTTAATTTGTCCCACATTAATCCTTTTAGAAATAAAGTGTCATTTAATACCTATAAAAGAAAACCATCTCAAGTCAAAAAAATCACTTCTTAACACTTTTGTCACATGTTTCATATCATATTTAGCATTTTAAATATCAGAATAATTTTTCAAGTTAAATATTAAGATTAAACTAAAAGAGTTGATTTGAAGAAACTAAGAGTCTTTAAATACGAGTCAAAATCAAGAACCTAATTATTTTCTTTTTTTCGTATCACGCGGGTATTTCACTTGTATATCTTACTATTATAATAAACAAACATCTTTTTTGCCACATGTCAACTTCTTAGACTATTATTGACATGTGTCACTTTTTTAGCTCATTATTGTCACATGTCACTTTTTTATTATATTAATCAATTATCTCTCATATTAAATGATATTTATATTGTTTATTTTACTAGTTAACTAAATATTTAATAACTAATGGTATTATATACCTTTTTCATATTAAAAACATAGTTTTAATAAGGGTTAACTTCATAGAAATGTAACCAACTTTTTCATTTTGTTTCAATCAAGTCAGTCAAACTTTTTTTTGTCCCAATTAAGTCATTCAAGTTATTTTTTTGTTTGAATTCTATGTTTTTAACATGAATTGTATGTGATACATGTTAATATAAGTTTGAGTGAATAATTTAAAAAAAAATGACTGAATTGAATAAGTAACTATTAATTATTAATTTTTTGTTCTTTGTCAGATATTAGTTAAATTAATAATTACTTATTCAATCCAGTCATTTTTTTAAAAAAAATTCACTCAAACTTACATCAACATGTATTACCTACAATTCAAGTTAAAAAAACATAGAATTCAAACAAACAAGTAACTTAAATGACTTAATTGGGTAAAAAAAAAGTTTGAGTGACTTGATTGGAACAAAATGAAAAGTTGGTTACATTTCTTTGAAGTTATCCATTTTAATAAATTAAAAATAAAATATTTTTTTTATTGAAGAACACACTTAAAAAGTTACAAAGCATTATTTTTTTATAAAAATATATTTTTATGATAAGATATATTTTAAATCTATAGTTTTCGAAGAATTAAAAGTTTTATAAAATAATACTCTTACAAAACAATTTTTATTTAAAAATAAGTTTTCTTACAAAATATATAAATTTTAGATTTTAACCCGTGTAACACACGGGATGTACTCTAGTATATTTATATATTTATATGTGTATCTCGAATCTGCAGCCTGCATGTATCCACCGACCTTTTCAAATTTTAAACATCCAATGTAAATAGGTAATATAAAACTGTCGCAAATTAAAAATTTAATTCTACATTATAAAAGCTTCCCGCTTAATCAACCTAACTATATTATTATCATTAAAGTAAACTAAGTATTGCATCTTCAACCGATTTCCGGTGAAGTCATCGTAAACCTAACCCACCATCACTCCGGTTTCAGTCAACCCAACCCAATTCTACGATTTAATTAACATCATGTACCTAAATTTCATCACGCCAATTTGCAATCTTCACAACCCATGTTTATCATGCTTTAAAATCACGATTTTCAAGCTTTTTCCCTTTAACCGTAAACTTCATCTTAAGCAAAACGCTCCCTTTTAGCCCCCTTTGTGGCTTACTTTAAGACCCATTGCTTATAATCTTGATTCAGAAGACCTAATTACATCATTCTGTAGGTGATTGTTCAGTGAATTTATGTCTGGTAAGCTCTCTCTCCTACTTATGATTGATTGAGTGTTATTCCATTGGTGGGTTTGCTTGGATCACTGTTTGAAAATGCTTCAATTTGAATATGCATAGTTGATCACGAATTGGCAGTGTTTTTCTTGTTTGATTAAGGTGAAATAGTTTAAGATGAGGATTTCATGCTTCCCAAAGTATAGATTAGGGAGAATTTTAGGCGTGTTTCAGATTGTTCTTGGTGTGTTAGTCATAATCGTAAGTGCTTCAAGCTTATTTAGGTTTTATTCAGCTGGATTTTTCATGCATAATGAAGATATATGCAAGCAGTTTTATGGGGTTAAAGATGTTTATGAGGGGTTTGATGTAATGTCACTCTCTGCGCGTGTCAACGAGGTGCTCGATAAAATGCTTAGCTTACAAGAAAAGCTTGAATCGACCGTACAACAGTTTGAGAAGACAAAAGATTTGGCTAAAACTAATGTTTCAATGTTGGAGTACAAAAGGTTGATACAAGATGAGGTGATTCAGCCTCTGTATAATGCTCATATCTCTCTTAGGCAGATTCGTTTGCCTAGAGTAGAAAATGGGACAACAAATGAAGAACCTTTGATCAACACTTTTGTTACAGAAGAAATAAGGAAATATATAACCCCGAAAGAGAATCGAGTGGGGAAGAAGAACATATACGGGAGTGAGAAGATATATAACAGTATAGGACATGCGTGTGTGTCACTGAAGAAAGAACTTCAAGTGTATATGGATTATGACATTGGATCATTTTGTAAAGATGATTGGAATGTAGCTCAAGGTCTTATGATCAATGGGTGTGATCCTTTGCCAAGAAGAAGGTGTCTCACTCGGGCTTCAAAGCTGTACCAAAAGCCTTACCCGATTAATGAATCTTTATGGAGGATACCTGATGGAAGAAACGTGAGGTGGAGTAACTATATGTGCAGAAACTTTGAGTGCCTTTCGAGCAAGAACCCTAAAAGGGGTTACTCTAAGTGCATCGGTTGTTTTGAGATGGACAAAGAAAAGCTAAAATGGGTAACAAACACGTCAGTTGCAACTGATTTCTTGATCAAAGATGTGTTAAGTGTTAAGCCAGGGGAGATCAGAATAGGTCTTGATTTTGGTATAGGCACAGGAACATTTGCTGCAAGAATGAGAGAGCATAATGTGACGATTGTGACAACGGCTTTGAATCTTGGAGCCCCTTTTAATGAAATGATAGCTCTTAGAGGTTTGATTCCGTTGTATGTAACATTGAATCAAAGGTTACCTTTTTTTGATAACACAATGGATTTGATTCACACAACAGGGTTTATGGATGGGTGGATTGATCTGCAGTTGATGGATTTCATTTTGTTTGATTGGGATCGGATCTTGAGGCCGGGCGGGTTGTTATGGGTGGATCGGTTCTTCTGCAACAGGAATGATTTGGATGATTATATGTATATGTTTCTGCAGTTCAGGTACAAGAAACACAAATGGGCCATTTCTCCCAAATCTAAAGATGAAGTTTTTCTTTCTGCTTTGTTGGAGAAACCTCCAAGATCCTTATAAATTGTTATTGATGTTTTTTTATATTAATTGTAACTTTTTCATCACAAGTAGAAGTTGTGTTGTTCTTTAGAATTTGGTGAAATATATATTATTAATATTTTAATTTTATAATTTAAATTATTCATCATCATCACACTCACTATATCTTACCATTAGCAAAACTAAGATAGATACTGAGCAAGATAAGATTTAATAAACCTTATTTTTACTTCGTAGGAATCGAGATGTTGCTTCCAATGAGACTCTTATTTCATGATGCCTAAATGTCTGATTAAAATTAATGCAATTTTATGTTTAACCTTTAGGGTCGACACATATATACTTTATATGCGCGTATCAAATGGTGTCAATTTTATAATTTAAGATAATAGATTTAATAATCATAGTATTCAAGAAAATGACAATGGAACAATCCAATATTAAGAATTGTTATTGTTATAGTAATTGTAACTTTTTCATCACAAGTAGAAGGTGTGTTGTTATTTAGAATTTGGAAAAATATATAATATTATTAATATTTTAATTTTATAAATAATATATTTATTAATCACAGTATTCAAGAAAATGACAATGGAACGTTAAAATTTAAAAAGTTTCTGGTATAAACCCTCCTTGTGTATTTCATTGTGAAGGAGTCATACCTAATTTAGTGTGGGTTTGGGTCCCAAATCTATAAAAACTCATGAAATGAATGAAGAAATTATGTTGACTTTGTATTTTATATCACAATTTTGTACTATTAAATATTAAAAAAAAAAATCTTCCTTTTAGTGATATATTGATTAAAGTAATAAAATATGTCTTTTAGTCATTCCGCAGTAAACATAATTATTACACACTTATTTGTTAATTAATGGAAAGGTGGATCGGTTACTTTTTAATAAACAAACAACTTTATTAATCTTTAGAGTAAGATACACGGTTTGTGCCAATGGTATATCATGATATCTTCCTTACTTTATGGAATTTTTAGTTATCTTTTCAACAATTTACTTGACTAGCACATACCATTCACAAATGTTAAAAAGTTCAATTAAATTGCCAATATACTCCCTTTATAAAAAAAACCCAAAAAAGAACTAATCGTAATAATATAAAGGACAAATCAAGAAAAAGAAAAAGAAAAAAAAAAAAAAAACTTAACCACCTTCTCATCTTCTTCATAGATTCGGACACTTTCCGGTGAGTTTTCAACCGACGTAGTGCACCTCAACCTCAACTCCGACCACTTCCCTGGCTATCTTCACCCTTACAAACATTTCCAATCACATCTCAACTCCACAAAAACCTAACGTCCACCCACACCCATAATCGCCGATGAATCACATTTTTCCAGTATTTTCGTTTAAAGGTAGCTCTGCAAGGTTTGTTTATGAAGGACGAGTCAAATCCTAAGATCATGCTGAAAGCCTAAAAGGCATAGTTAATATCACTTGTTGACTTGTTGTTAATGAAGGATAGAGGAGGCTAGGTTAAATGAAAGATTGGTAGAATTAGATTGAATGTATTTGAAAGTATAATATATGATTTATGCAACAAAAATATAAATCAAATTATAATTGAATTATTCAAGCAATTTATTTTATTGAATAAACAAAATTATTACAACTTGATGACACACCCCAATTCCCCATTGATCTCCATTCTCAATTCAACCATTTATCTTTATCCTCTACAAGGAAATTATACGCACACTATTTTGTAAGTTTTCAAGTGATAATCAAAAACATCAAATACTAAACATTAATATTTTGAAATTTGGTAAGTTTTTGTAATAGTTTTTGTTTATACTTTCATTCATTATTAAAATTGTGCATATACATGGTGATTCAAATAGATATTCATATGCAAGATATTATATAATTAAGAAAAACTTTCTTGAAATTCTAAATAAAGATTTTGTGACAAAATCATCCAACACATTATCAAGTTATCATTTACATAAATATGTTATCATCAACAATATTAAATATTTAAAAGCAAAAACCATTAAATACTTAAAAGCAAAAACCAATCTATGCTTTTTCGGTGACTGATTTGTTGGATTTGCATCGAGTGTGTAATTGGGTTGGGAAGAGAAAGGAGGTATTTCATGCAATTATTCTGACAGCGGTTTGATGTATTTGGAAGTTTGATTGTTTCAACACTGTCACGTATGCTTTACATAGTTTTACAAAATATTTTTTTTAAATAACTACTCGACTTTTTTTAAGTTTTTTATAAAAATATGACAAATAATGTACAAACCTTAAAAAATTTAAAAAAAAAAAACG
Organism: Mikania micrantha; assembly: GCA_009363875.1. NCBI lineage: Eukaryota > Viridiplantae > Streptophyta > Magnoliopsida > Asterales > Asteraceae > Mikania > Mikania micrantha. Next base: position 59,151,385 of record CM018696.1, read on the forward strand.
TTTTTTTACATGATTTTTATACTAAGAAGGGGTTTTCAAATTATCTATACCCTTGTTACTCATTCTTTTCTAACAATACCAACAGGCTATCAGCGCAATGTCCTAGCATAAGAATAAATCAATCTAACAATACCAACAGGCTATCAGCTCAATGTCCTAGCATAAGAATAAATCAATAACACATGAAATATGATATTGTTTGCAAGTGTTACAAATGGCTGAAGGGTAAAAAAGAAATCAACCTCTATTGAAAACTTTTATATATTTATAACAATATTTTAGAAATTACAAAATAAATTAAAAAATATTATCTTTAATTTTAAAACTATTTATTATAAATAATAGAGTAAATTACGGTTTTGGCCCCTGTGATTTGAGTGTTTCAACTATTTCGACCCAAAATACAATCTTCTATCAATTCGGCTTCGGCCCCTATAGTTTAGACAACTATCGGTTTTAACCCCTCAAACTTAACTACTATAACAATTTTGGCCCAAAACCTAACTATGGTTGGAAGCCAAATATGTTAGTTGGTCTAACCCACTGGGGTTAAATTTATAAAAGATTATATTTGAGACCGGAATAGTTAAAACTTAAAACACTTAAACCACATAGGCCAAATACCGTAATTTACTTTAAATAATATATCCTATATTTCTCAAAAATATTTCATAAAAATATTAAGAAAATAACTTACGATGTAACCATATTATCTAACAAATTAAATAAAATAATCACTATTTAATAGAAGACAAATTAAAATTTAAAAAATATATCCTGCAAATATATAATAGAAGAGAGGCTAGAAAACCAATTTTTAAATGACCTATAAAAGTAACATGTGTGTCATGAAAACATTTATTTATTAGATAATATAGATAGATATAGATATATACATGTAAACATAAAATGAACCTCTTTTTGAAAATATCAATGTGCTATTGATTACAATTGACAACCTGCGTAATCGTATACAAACACTACACGATATGTTGCGTAGTTATATACATATAGATCTTTAATTTAATGGTGTATCAGGTACTTAAGTTGGCTCTCGTTTTATCCAAAGGCCAAAAAGAGGCCGCATCACTTCACAATATGATATATGTAGTCTTACACTACACATTTGTCAAAAGATTATTTTCTACGATTTGAACCAGATGAAGGTTACAAAACGGCAGCTTTACCAATTGCTTCAAAAACCACACTCACACACATGATCTTTATCTATGATGCTTAATTAAAAACTGATCTAATCATATCCAGCCAGACCAAACAATCAATAATTTCTCTGTTTTTTAAATTTTATAGTTTAGTTTGATACTTTTGTAATGCTAGAATAGTTCTAGTTAACAATCCAGCTCCAATGTTTAATAAACTTGATCCATACAAACCAACCTCAAAACTGAAGGTCAAATGTTTGGTTGACCAGACCATTTTATATAATTAACTCTTTTTTTTTTTTCTGAACAGCATGTAATAAACTAATAACAGAACATACCAATTTTACACTAGATTTCACACTAGAGAAGAACTGAAAAAAATTCAGTGAAACTCTAACAGATGCGACTAGAGAATAGTAAACAGAATAATTAAACCATAACTGAAATAACCAAAAAATAAATAAACCTCAGAATAATTTAACCAACAAAACCAAACCACCTGTAAATCAGTTAAGAAAATTCAAAAACTGAAATATCAGTTCTAGTTAGACTTTGCCTTGTAACAAAACCAACCCAACCTGTGATCACCCCTAAAATCAGACTAAAATACATAGATGAGGTAAAAGCAAAAATTGTACAGGAAAAAGTTTTGTCTTTTATATTGCTACATTGTTCATTACAAAATAGCTAAGGGTTGAATGTCCTAAAGCTTAAGTTAAGACTTAAGGTATATACCGGACCTGGCTTCTGTATTATTATCATTATTATAAGCAACAGTTAATATAGTAAAAGTAATAATGACATAAGTTGATGAGAAAGGAACTTGCCTAGGAAGGAACAAGAGCAAGGATCTGAGTTTTAACTCTTCCCATGCACATTTGTATCTCCCTGAATATGCCTAGGTTTTGAGGGCTCCGTGGATGCAACTTTGTAAATGCTGAATCTAGCATCTGAACCACATCAGCTGGTGGGTACTGTCGCTCAGTACACATCTGGCGCACACAAAAAAAAAAATAAAGTCCGTCATCAAAATTGCAGCAACAACCATAACCGTAAATCTCACTCATAGCAAAACTATTTGTAGAGCTAAGGGTGGGATGAAGGCAAGCCTTATTTCTATCCCTAGTGGAAAAAAGTTGCTTCCAAAACTCTCTCTCCCCCGCCCGCCCTCCCTCCCTCCTTCACTCTCTCTCTCTCTCTCTCTCACTCACTCTCTCACTCACAGAAACAAACAAAAACAAATACCCATTAAAATTGCAATATTCAAAATTTATTACTCACTTGTATCATGTGATAGGCAGCAACACAAGACACAATAAGCTCAACCGGGATTATTGTCTCGGTTTCATCAGTGTCAGACTGCAACTTAGAATCCAGTAAAGGGCCAGGTGTGCCATTCACCTTGTGCGTATTATATGATCCTTGCTCTGAAGTTCTGATTGTTGATGACCCGTATTCGGTCGGGTTTTTTATCACACTGAGAGATTCTAAAATTGATGCAATAGTTGAATGAACATCTTGCTCCACCTTCATTGTAGACATCGCCTAACATGTTCATCAAATTGTAATTTAATCAGTCTTGAAGGAAAGTGTGACAAAGGTGTACAAAACTTGATTACCTGCATGGCAGTATGTACAAGTTTATGTGCTTCAAGTCTTGAATTATTAACAATTTCAATAACATTAGATGCTAGCTGATTATCCAATGGAAAGTTTTCAACAGCTTTGATAGGACTAGCAATGCCAGTAGAACTGGATTGGAGCTTATGCCAAGGAGTTAAAGAGTTTCCTGGGTAAGTGTTATGTTGCCTCAAATTGACAAGAGCACATGTAACCTGAAAAGATATTCTACACGTTTGTTACTTCAACTGACATCATATATATATAGGCAAAAGATGACACACGTTAACTCAAACAACTCCTTCGATTGAAATCATTCTGGTGGTATTAGAACTGGCTCGTCAAACTCTACCATCTTAGATTTAAGGATTTTGAAATTAGCTTCAAAGTTTAAATATGGTTTAAGGTTCAGGGTTTAGCTTTAGGATTTGACAAGCCGGTTCCAACACCACTGAAATGAGTTAAATCGGAATTCATTTGGGCTAATTTCGGAGTTGCTAGAAATCCTTTTTATGCAAAATAAACTTTACTAGATCCTCACCCCCTATATATATATATAGGGGAATGATCAGCTGTTAATCCTTCATTATTTTATATATATATATATATATATATATATTATTGTTTGGATCATTTTGGAACTCATAAATATCTTCAAAACTGTGAGAATTTTTATATATACAACCACACTCCGTAATTCTCGGTCATAGCAAGAGAACGTAAACAAAGCTAGTTTTTAGTTAGGAATATGCCTGGTCACTGGCTTCCTTGAGCTGCAATAATACCATTGCATACTCCTTTCTGAAGCTTTCAGAAACCTTCATGTCCATTCCTGTCTCGTTTTTATGACTCATCAAACCATCATTTACAAACTTAAGTTCTGTCAATATTGCTTCCTAAAATAAAATTAGAAAAGCAACCTCTGTTATGCTTTGTTAACGATTATAAACAACACAAAAATTTTCATCTATAAATGGAAACATTACCTTCTTATCAAGAGCACGGGTAAGCTCGGCAAGAGCGCGTATATCAGTCTCTCTTGCCTGGACCTGAGAGACTGCAGGAGGAGCATAAGTTGCATGCTGTGAAATGACATTTTCTGCAGCTTTAATAGGAGCACCCGACACATTATGTCCCTGTAGAAACAATTTTGTAACAATTATTATTTTATGAATGAAGAAAAAAGGAAAGAACAATCCTAGAAAACTAACCAGTCGTTGATTCATCATGACGATTGGGGGATTTGATTTATTCAATGTAGGTAACATTAATGATCCGGTACCTAACTGTGGCAACTTTGACTCACTAGAATTCACACCAAGTCTATATAGCGCACTGCTCTCTCTTCTTAAAGCTTCTGGCATGTTATCCAACAGGTTTGATGGCATACAATCAATATCCTGTAAGAAGGAAATAGTTACGAAGGATATGTATGCATTTACATATATGCATACACACACACACATACATACATACATACACGTGATAAATTCTAGCGTGCATTGCAATGTAAACCCTACCTTGACAAATGTAACCCCTAAATCGGTTCGATCAAACTGTACCCTGCATTTATCATGATCAACGGTTAGCACACTTCCATCATGAACTTCTCTTGATTCTGGATGAAGGGCAACAACTCGTTGCCCAACTGCCAATGGGCGGGCCAAATCTGTTGGTAGTCCTTCTCTAGCACCACTTCTTAGCTCAGTGTAATGTTTTCTTACAGATTCCCGATATTGCCAAAGTTTATCCCTTTCTTCATGTAAGAAATTCATTGAGAATCTTCGGGGCTTCCCTAACGAACTGAAATGAAACGAGTGTAAACATCATCAATCTTGATTTCCCTTTATTACATTGGGGAAGGATCCATAAAAAAGTTTATTTTGCCTAAAAGGCTAAAAAGGATTTCTAATAACTTTGAAAACAGCTCAAACGGACTTCAATTTAACTCACTTTAAGTCTTCAATGGCGTTAGAACTAGCACATCAAACTCTAAACCCTAAACCAAATGCTAAGCTAAACACTAAAAGCTAACTTCTAAACCATAAAAGTTAAGGTGGCAGAGTTTGACAATCCGGCTCCAACGCCGCCTGCCCGCCAGAATAAGTTCAACTGAAGCTCGTTAGAGTTGGCACGTGTCATTTTTTTAATCCTTTTTAGGTAAATAGCTTTTTTATTTGATCTTTGTTTTATTACATCTAAGCATAAATAAAAGAATACAAAAATGATAGCATACCTTCTAATGACACCCCACTCAACCTTGGTTAGTCTTGGAATGTGACCTAAGCCAACATGATGCAAGTACTCCACAAATTCCTTTTTCGCAAACCAAGGGTAATCAATCGCACTATAAAACCACTCATAGGTAGACCACCTGCGTACCATAGGAGATGATAGGTAATGAAAGGCCTTATCCTGCAAAACCATATATTAGTTTCACATTAACTGGAAATTGAGACAAGAATAACCAAAGAAGGCTGGTAAATGACCTTTAAGTAGTGGGGCCCATCTTGGGGTTTGGTTTTTTTCTTGGACAGATCTTTTGAATTAACCTTTGTCATTTTCATCTCCCCATGATTTGTTATTCTATTTGGATCCGCCTTACGCTTATTTCGCCTTTTGGATGGCAAATCAACGGCATCAGAAACTGGAAGCAATGCTGTTGATATTGCTGAGTCAGCAACTCCAGTCCTTGATGTATTACTATTAGAAGAAGAGTATTCCACAAGTCTTGTAGATTTACAATTTTTTGAAGGGTTATTATCTAAGTTGTTACTCATGACTTTATTTGTGCATTTTTCTTCTTCAGTGAAAGTGGCCTGAATCAAGTTCACAAAAAAAATAAAATGATAGATTAACTGATTTACATATTACTATTTACCAACAGATGCTCATAATCAATGCATGTAAAATGTTGGATGATTAAATAAGTGGGTGTTTCCAACTTCTACACACTTACCTCAATCAAGAAAGGTTTAGTTTTTCTTTTCCATGATTTATTGATAGACTGATCTATCAGCTTTCCTTCAGATAAGGCCTTATAATCAACTTTTGATTCTCTTCCTGGTTTAGATTTTCCAGATTTTGAAACATCAGATCCAGGAAGGTCTTTCACTATTTTCCTGTCAGCTGGCAATTTAGTTTTGTGTCTCCGATGACCAGTTGGTGGCTTATCTTCTTTCAATGCAGGTGAATCTGCAAACAGAAATTGAAAGTATACCATCAGGAGTCTGAAACTAGGTTGGATCATACTTTTAGACACGGTTACTGAGTTTTCTTAAACCCTTAAAACAAACACAATTATAACTCTCATCCCCATTCATCCATTCTAAACTCTTCCACCAAACAAACCCTAAATCACAAACAAGTCAAATTAAATATGATGGCAAAAGGTGCCAAAGTCAAATATGAGAATGAGTCTTGACAGTTTCTAATATAGTGAGCAAGCAAGAACAAGAAGATAATAAAATAAGGTTAAAAGGTTTCAAACACTAGCATGAAAATGTCATGGGGATACAAATAGGTCGATAATTTATTGAACCAAGTCAGTTGGTTCTTTGGCAGTATTTTAAAATGCTTCTAGAAATTTCATTTGAGAACAATGCCATCAGATTTTAAGGAACCTAAACATACTATGCTTGTTTAATAGAATAATTAGTATAAATAATTTTCATTTCTTATGGTTAATATTTATCAATTATAAAATAAACCAAGCAAGCTATGATAAGGGTATTAAATGAAAAAACATTATTCAAAACGGCTAAAATGAAATTTCAAGAAAATTGAAGTGATGAAAAGTCCAGGATTTCTTTTTGAAAAAGAACTGGCTTTCTTTGAGTTTGAAGTAATAAGAGAGTTATCTCGTGCCCCTAGGTATTATAGAATTAAATCTATTTTGATATTAAAAAAAAAAAGGTAAAGGGTATCTTGGTTGGAAGAGTTTGTATACCAAAACACCAAATTTGGTGTTTAAAAGGGAGACAGTATTTTGGCAACATCCTTCTATCCCAGGAATTAATGAGAAATTACCATAGGAACAGGGGGCAACCTAGATGTGCGATTAAGATTGACATCCAAAAAGCGTATGATACGGTGGAATGGGGCTTTCTTAAAGAGTGTCTTAAGAATTTTGGGTTTCATGAGAGGATGATTACTTGGATCATGGAGTGTGTCACTAACTCTTCGTTTTCTATCTCTGTCAATGGAGAGCAAAATGGTTATTTTAAAGGCAACAGGGGTCTTCGTCAGGGAGATCCCATGTCCCCATATCTGTTCACATTGGTTATGGAGGTTTTTTCCCTTCTAATCAAAAAACAGGTGTCTGAGAACCATAACTTTAAATACCATTGGAAGTGTGAGGAGTTAAGACTCACTCATCTATGTTTTGCGGATGATCTATTCCTTTTTGCTCATGGAGATGTGGAATCTGTCCAGACTCTCCTGATGGCGTTGGAGGAGTTCCAGGACTTGTCTGGGCTGACCCCTAGTATCCCCAAGAGCACAGTTTATTATGGGAATGTTGAGTCCCATGTGAGAAGGGAGATAAATGAGTTATGTCAATTTCGAGTGGGGGAGCTTCCTGTCAAGTATCTTGGGGTACCCCTGATTTCTACCAGACTCTATAAGAGGGATTGTCTTCCCTTGGTTGACAAAGTTAAGAAGAAGGTTAGGGATTGGAAAAATAAGGCGTTATCTTTTGCAGGTAGACTTCAATTAATTAAGTCTGTTATTTATTCTTTGCAAGTGTATTGGGCTTCGATCTTTATTCTCCCAGTCTCTGTCACCAGGGATATAGAGAAGATGATTAGGGGTTTCCTTTGGTGTCAAGGTGAAATGCAAAGAGGCAAGGCGAAGGTTAAATGGAAGGAGTGTTGCATCCCTATGAGACATGGGGGGTTAGGGCTTAAAAGCCTTAGAACTTGGAATACTGCCCTAATCTCGAAGCACATTTGGAATGTCATTACCCATAAGGACTCCCTGTGGGTAAAATGGATAGAGGTTTATAGGTTGAGGGTAGAAATTTCTGGGAGGTGGCCATGAAGAATGATGATGCGTGGAGTTGGCGAAAGATCTTGCAAAATAGGGATAAGATCAGGGGTAACATCATCCACTTGATTGGAAACGGTGCTGGTACCTCGGCGTGGTTTGATAATTGGCATCCTAAGGGGCCTCTGAGCAAAATGTTGACTCATAGGAACATGCATGAGGGGGATTTCACTCTCTCCACCCGAGTTAAGGATCTTGTTAGTGAGAATGAGTGGAAATGGCCCCAGGATTGGGTGAGTAGGTTTCCTGAGTTGTATAGTTCTGCCCCGTTTCCCATCGTGGTTGACCAACAGGATAGGGTTGTTTGGAGAACCAGAAATGGTATTGACATCCCTTTTAAGATTACCTCTGTTTGGGATGACATTCAGGAGGTTGGGGAGGAAAAACCATGGGCTTGGATTGTCTGGTTCAATCAAAATATTCCTCGACATGCTTTCATACTTTGGTTAGCGATTATGGGTAAACTCAAAACGAATGATGTGGTTAATCAGTGGCATCAAGGGCCTGAGTTACAGTGTGTTTTCTGTGTGACTACCCCTGACACACATGATCACCTATTCTTTGAATGTAACTTCTCAAATCAGGTGTGGGGTAGGGTGAAAAGGAAGACTAGATGGGGAAATCCTACGGGTAACTGGGCTCGAATGATTTCTAATATGAGTACCCATACTATGAACAATTCAATTTGGAGTGTTATAAATAGGTTGACGTTGGCGGCCACGGTCTACTTTATTTGGCAGGAACGGAATCTTAGAATTCATGAGAACAGGAGGAGATCGGTTGACCAAGTTGAGTCTTTAATCCTTGATGCTGTTCGTTTCAGGCTTCGGGGGTTGCGGTTTAAATCTTCTGTGTCCACTATTCAAGCTTTGAATATCTGGGGGTTGGGGGGTGTGTCTGGTTACAGCAGTCAGTTGAATGATTCATAACCTAATGGAAACAATTAGTTTGGATTACCGAGGGAAGCTCAAATTGCATAGATGGATTATGTCTCCAATTAATCAGTTAGCTAATTGGTGGAACATGTTAAATTTTATAGAGGTTGAAATTCCTATGATAACCCCTGTGTGTTGTTTACTTTTAATATACATGTTATTGTTTAGGAATTTTATGAGTGTGGTGTGGGATGGGAACAAAGGGAGTAGGGTCAATCTAAATATGGTGAGATTTTGGGGTATGGGATGGGACAGGACTGGGAATCATGATAATAATTTTATTCTGAGTGATGTGTGTAGTGGTAAGGTAGGATGGGAGGGTTATCACATGGGAGATAATGGGCAGGGTTGGGCTGCTTACATTGGTGTGGCTGTCAATGGTTCTCATCTGCTGGTAACAATGCCCAGTGGGGCTGCTTATAGGGGGATGATAGGGCTGGCGGGGGCTCATTATAGAGTCAACAAATGGGTTGTGGATTGCTATGTTGCTGATTTGTTGATGGGGAATGCCCAGAACCTCTGGTGGGTTAGGGGCTGCTGGTTTGGATTCTTAAACGGGGATCAATGTAGGGAGGATCTGTATAATTTTTGCTTTGACTGGTTATGGAATACCCCCTGGTTGATAAGGCTTATGCCGAAGGTAATGAGTCTGGGGATCCCTTATGATTGTATGCTAAGGACCTGTTTAGTTGGCTGGTGTGATATTATATGGCTGCTTCTAGACCAGGTTGGTATAACCAATGGGGTTGCGTCTAGATTGGGGGGCCTGCTTTCTGGTCTGGGCGATGGTTTCGGGATTTGTACAAAGGCTTTATGGGCCTGCGCCTGGCTTTATACACGGCTGAAGCATCATGTGTGGTTGTGGGGCTGTAATTCTCATGCGCTGGGGGGTCCTTTGCTAAGTGCCTTCATGTGCTTTAGAGGGGAGGATAAATGTGGGATGTCTGCTGCTCCTATGACTATTTCAGGGGCTGCGTGGATGGATTATTTGGTGTGGCTGCACAAGGGTGGAGGGCTGCATCGTGCTGGTGGTCCTGTGGCTGGTGTGAGGGGGCCCTGTTTCTGGTTGGTAGGGGCTGCGCCTAACTCTGAGTTGTCTGTTGGCGGTGGCCCAGCTGGCTATTTTGTTACGAACTTCTGTGAGGTTCAAGCGGGAATTGGGTTGGTTTTGTTTGTTACATATAACTACTGATGGAGTTTGCTACTTTTGATTTGAAGTTTGGAAGGATTAGATGGGCTCACAGTATTGGGGTTGGGAAAATGGATATTTGGCACAACTACCAATCTACTGCTAGGGACTTGTGGATCTACATTAGGATTTTTGTGTTAACCTACACTTTGGAGGTGATGTATAATGTTCCTACTTACTCCCTTCATGTTACTAGGAACATTGTGCATCCTAGTCTTTTGTGTTTGGTAAGGTTGTTCTTCCATGTGTTGTATATTGTTAGAATTGTTATTTTGTATTATTGTAAGGGCGTTAACATTAGAGGTATCCACCCGTTTTTGTATAGGTGGGGTGTGACAGGGAAATTTATCCCTTCTATTTTTTGGGTTCCTAAAGTGTGTTTTAGGAACCGTGCATGTTTTAGGGGGAATGCCCCCTTTGGCTTGTAATTTCTTCCTGGTGGTATATATATTTCCGGGCAAAATGCCCTTTATCCAAAAAAAAAAAAAAAAAAAAAAAAGGGAGACAGTATTGAAAAAGTAAAAAATCTATAAGCACTATATGTTTACCAGATTGTATCATTAGTGACAAGTCGGCCAATGTTTGTAGTGCATCCAAGCCAGAAGTTTCATCTGTAGAAGTGAAAAGGTGATATATATTAGAAGCTAATCGCACCAAAAATAACAACTAACATTTAAGATTGCAATGTAATCATCCTAGACATGAGCAATGAGTGATCAACATTTCATCAACAATCAGAGAATTATAAAAAAAAAGACAATCAACCATATTTACCTCTAAAGAAAAGCTTTTTGTTTCTTTTTCTTTCACCCTGTGATGAGGATTGCTCAATATTTTCATCTCCAGCCTCAATACCAACAGCAAGTCCTTCTCCTGTACCACTACATGCTTCCCCACCATCATCAAATTCATTATCAACTTTCTGACTGTAAAATTTGCTCCTTTTCTGGTAAATTTCTTCACCGTCAACATTTTCAGCTCCCCCACTTCCTGAACTGCCCTCAAAACACTCTTCATCAATCAAATTAGCATGAGGCTTCGCCTTCAGATTGTCCAACTGCAAATGCCACATCAAAGATGGATTATCAATAATGTAAAACATCGAATAAAATACACAGTAAGAGTGTCTCACAAATTTAATCTTACAGGAGTATATAAGGAAATAAATAAATAAATTATTACAATCTTTACATTGCCCTTCGAAGGTGTGGTTTTCAATTGGTATGGTGATTGAGAAACTTGAGGGGAGCCACCTCTTTGCAAAGCCTCTGTTAACGCCAATGCAGCACCATGTGCCACGTCATCAACCTCTCTCTTTTGGCTACTTTTGTATGGAGAAACTTGATTTCCACTGTTATCTCTTCTTGCAAAATGGTTAATCGGGAACCGAGGGGTCCTTTTTCGAACAGTACATCCTATATTCACTTAAGACTATTAAAAGTTGATTTTAACCATATCTACATATCAAGAAAATGATACCCTTCACTCAATTAAATAATATAGTAAAACTGAAGGAGTTTAACTTACCATCAGATTCCCTTCTCTTCAGTTGTGGCAAAGACCTATCACTTGAACCAACTAGCCTGGATTGCAATTGATCTTCAAGCACGCCACTTTGCTGAAGCAATTTGTTGGCACGTTTTTTAGGCTTGTGAAGTGATTTTGGGAAATCGCTGATCTCTTTATCATGATCACTTCCTTCCTGCTAATAAACTACATCAGTTGACAGCATTCATCACTTTAATACAACATAAAAGTACCATTAATAGTAATAAGGGCACTAAAAACATATTTGAAGAGGAATACAGGACTGACATTATTGAAGGACCCTAATTTACATGAATGCTTGTGAAGTACAGTGGGAATTACTAGGCTGAATTGCGCTTGTTGAATATGTCATTTTGAAAAGACACTTAGGCACCACTAGTTACGGAAGGAGAAGTTACATCTACTAATGAAGATAAGAATCTAAAAGGGCTTAATCAGACATTTAGATGGTGAAGTACACCACAGAAAATAGAAAATCAATAAGAATTCAATGCATAAGATCCTGTACTTAAGCAAACAAAAAGTATATACTTAGAAATATCAACACTCTAGCACCAAAAATAATTGAATATGATCTCACCATGGCATTGTAATGATCAGACACCATTGCAATGAACCCAACCACAGATGCTGTTCCCTCTGGCAAGGACAAATATGCCTGAAAATCAGAAGCAGAAAAACAGTTGATTTTCCCTCCTAAAATCGGTTATGAATAGCGTAAAAAATTGGTTTCCAAATCTGGAAGCAAATATTAGGATAATAATTGAAGTAATTATCAATATGGCCATCCAACACATGAGGAATTTTCATTAATAACCCAATTTATCAATGTAAATCCAACGCATCGCATTCATGGGGTGATCCATGCTTCATGCATCAGTCGCAAAAAAAAAAAAAGAAATTTTGTAGCCTTGAGGCACTTGTGAATGTGCAAGGCCAAGTTTTACAATTAACTGACAAGTTACCTTGAGCACACCTTTTTTCCAAATATGCATGCATAAGGCAAGGACCTTTCACTAATTATGACAAGGTGTTCATCTAACCCATGGTTGTAAAAATAGGCCTAATCAGTCGATTAATCGATGATTAATTGGTAGTCGGCTAGGCACTAATTAATTTTTTGGTAGCCGGTCTAAACATCGGAAACTAGTCAAAGGGGCCGTTTGGTTGTGTCTGAAACATTAAGTGTTGAATGGTTAATATGTCCGAATGATTAAGAGGGTCTGAATGGTTAAGTGCTGGTGTTTGGTTCATACACCTAAATAAAAACAGAAAAAAAACTTTGAAAACCCTCATCTCACAAACCCTACCCGTCCCTTGTCATCAACCTCCTCGTCCAGATTCACGGTCTCCGCCTCCACTGCCCGTCGCGGACCTCGTCGCCTCCTCCACCTCCCGTCGTCGACCTCACCACCGGCATCGCCATCGACCATCATCCCTTTGCATGGGATAGGAGGAAGACGTGAACGGCGATCGTGGTCACCATCACCATCGACCTTCGTGGTCACCATCGCCGTCGATCGTGGAGCTGTGCGATAGGAGCTGTTGGGATCGTGAATGACGGTGGAATAGAAGGAAAATGGCGATAAGATAGGAGGAAGACAGCAGTGGAAGCGGGGAGTGGGGGAGGCGACAGGAAGGGGAGTAACAACAATCCTTTTTTTATTCAAACTTGGTTCCATATCTGGATGATTCAGAGCCTCATGCAGATGTTTTTTTCGTTAGGCGTGCAAAACAAACAATCTGAATCTGAATGGTTCAAATTCAGACCCATTCAGATGCTACCAAACAGCCCCAAAGTCAGCTAAGTCGAGATAATCGAACCAATCAGACAACATAATAAAAAAAACGGCCAACCCAGTACACAAGCCCAAAAAATGGTCTAAGCCCAAAAAATTTGGGGTTTTAAAACCTAGCTCACTTTCTTTCTCATGGTATCATGATTGGGAATCAAACATGGTCCAACCTGCACGATCAACGGAATCAACCTGTAGCATCCGACTCAACAAGTAAGTCGTTTTGGCCGATTTCGTTATGGATTTGTATACTTTCTGAATGACAAAATCAACCGACAACATCAGATGTTGGCTGATTTTGAAGCATAGCACCAATAGGATGATGATGAACCTTGAACTATTTGATCTTTTTAAGTATTTGAACTAAAATGTTAATGTTTGAATTTTTAAGTACTTGATTATTATGTTTACGTTTATTTCAAAGTATTTTAAGTATCATATTTATATTGATGCATGTATGTGTGTGCATATATAAAATTTTAAAAAATTATATGTAAAAATTCCAATCTGATAAATCCCTAGTCCCAACCTCGTCACCTGACTAGCGCCTAGCGATTTCTACAGCACTATTCTAGCCAATCTTAGGTGAGCGCTTTGGAAATCCAGACGCTTTATTTTAGGTTTTTTATTATTTTGTTTGGAATGGTATTATTCTTTCTAATGCTCAATGCCTCTTACATATTATTTTTTAATTTCTCTGCCTCTTATATGTTTCATTTTATATTCTTGTGTATTTTTTTCGTGCCTTATGTCTAGGCAACATGCAAGCACTTTGTGCCTTGAGTGCACCTTCCAACTTTGAGGTTTGACAGAAGTGACCTGATGCGGTGCGCCAGGCAATTAGTTGGCTTGGTCCGTTTCATAGGATCGCATCACTTTGCATCATTTGAAGATTTTTGCTCAGTCTACTTTGCCCCACATCTTGGGTCGTACCGGAGGCACATTTAAAAAAAAAAAAAAGAAGAATACAAACAATTGCAAATTAAAAGTATATTTCTTACTCAACTAATGATAAGAGAGAAAATGTAGCCACACTTTAAATTGATTGATTATCCTATAGAATAAAATAGAATGCCATCCTATAGAAAATTCAACAAAGTTGGCATTGTTACCCTGTTCATTGTGTAGAGAGCTTCAACCATCTCAGAGTTCCGGGTACGCACCATGGCAGCCACCTAAAGTTCAGTAAAATAAGCACATAGATCAGCTAATCAGATTGTAAATTTGAAATGAAGAAGAAGTAAACATAATTCATATGAAAGGAGTACTTAAAGCGCAAAGAAGAATAGTAGAAGAAATGTAGAAAAAGAAAACAAAGCATAAACCTTTTTCCAGTCTTTTCCATACTTCCTATAGGCTTTATAGAAGCGATCAACCTCTTCATCAGTCCATGGGGATCCTAACATGTCAGAAAGCTTCCTCTTCTGCACAAAGTGCTTCAATATCAAACACGGTTACTGTTACACTGTATATTCTTGCTTGATTAAATGAATGTCTGTATGTTACTTGACAAGCAAAAGGAAACCTAAAACCGGATACTAACAAAGATAAATATGCCATGCAACTTGACAATGCCTAGTGATTACTTCATAGATAACATCCAAAATAGAGAAGATACAAATCATGATATAAAGCTCATTCAAAAGACACCCAACTCAGATATTGAATTATTGATATCTAGTTAAAAAAAATCATGAAATACTCGCCTGTCGTCCGGATTTATTGGCAACACTTTTACTGGGAGAGACCTCAACATAGTCGGAATACCGCTTATTAACACTTCTAGATTTTCTCGTTGGAGCCATGATAAACGTTGATCTATCTGAAACATATCAGCAGAAATTGGATAAATAATGCAGCATCTCAACTAAGGAAGTAACTAAAGATGAAAGATTACAAATCAAAGGGTAGAAACATAGAAACAAGATACAATGATGCGTTGTTCGAAATAAACGATTAAAGAACGAGGGTTTTCAAAAAATTCAAAATGGTATGGATGCAAATTTTTAAATTCACAGATAAACGAGTACTTTCATAAAAGAATTCTACTGAATTTTATCAATCGAGGATAGTGTTGGCCTCCAGGTCTCGAAGTCGATTGAGTATGACGACTAAGAGTCGTTCAGTGAAGCAGAGTTAGCATTAGGGTTTATGAAAGCGGAGAAGATGCAAAAATTAGGGTTTTCTGATTGAATTTTACCTTGGCTAATCGAGAGCACGCTTCATCAAAACCCCTTTCGATCTCTGTTATTGTTCTTGTTCTTGCGTACTTCCCTTTTGCTTTTGAAATCAAATCTTTGAGGTTACAACACACTCTTTCAATCTTCTCGGCTTTATATGTCCTCGAAAGCCATATTTTTCGAAATGCTCTCACAAAATACCTCTAATACACAAATTACCCCTACATTTTTTTTCTAAAACAAATGTTAATGTTATAAAGAACCCTTTTAAATTTTAATTTGTATTTTTTTTATAAAAAAGCCTTGATTGGATCAAAATTAGTTGTTTGAAAATCAGTCAATGCATTTACGAGATTGGATCAACTACAAACTAAGTTATTATTTAAAAAAAAACAATTTTTTTGTAAAGAATAAATTACGGTTTTTATCTATGTGGTTTAAGTGTTTTAACTATTTCAGCCCAAAATATAATTTTTGATCAATTCAGGCCATGTGGTTTAGATAACCATCGGTTTTGGCCCTTAAAACTTAACTATTATAACGGTTTTGGCCCAAAATCTAATTATGGTTGGGGCCAAAAACGTTAATTGTCTAAACTACAGGGGCTGAATTGATAGAATATTCCATTTTGGGCCAAAATAGTTAAAACACTTAAACTACACAAATCAAAACCGTAATTTATTCTAAAACAAATGTTAATGTTAAAAAGAACCCTTTTAATTTATTTATTTTTAATAAAAAAGCCTTGATTGGATCAAAAATAGTTGTTTGAAAATCAGTTTATGTATTTACTAGATTGGATCAACTACAAACTAAGTTTTATTTAAAAAAAAACATAAAAATATCTATTTTTCATTTTATCTTTATATTTTTGATGTATTTTTCTACTTTTTTTGCTAAATACGTACAAAAAGATAATACATTACAAAAATTATAAATTCAATGAATAAAGACAAATCCAGCACAAAAAACATGTATTTTTATGTTTTAGGTAAAAAAATTTATTGTGTTTAAAGAAAATCTTTTGTGTACTATATTATTTTTTTCATATTGTATTTTTAAATGCATTATAAAAAAATAAAATACAGTAAAAAAGACAAATTAGGTAAAAATAATAAAATTTTTTATGTATTTATGTAAAATATTGTTTTTATTTTATCATTTCCCATATTTTTTTAACCTTCTATTGATTTGTTTTAATATTTACACGAGTTCCCTTTTTAATATAATTCTCTTTTTTGTTTCTAAATCTTTCTATTTAGACAAAACATTTTCAATGACTTATAAATTCATGTTCTTACAACTTTTGATTGTCAAAATAACATGTGTTGTGAATATCCTTGAAGTGCTATGTAATAATGGGTAAAGGATCAACAAAAAAGGTGAATTAGACTAAAGCTAAAACAAGAAAAGAAGATCGGGTGGAGTGATATATTATTAAACATATCTTTTTAGTATCCATTTTCCTCTATGTTGATTGGTTTTTTTTTTTGCAAATTAGATTGATTGATAATTATTTAGTTTTATGTTGAAATTTCAAAATTAATCAACTGAATATGTGTCAATCATAGTTGTAAACAACTTGGTTCAATCGAACTGTAATCAATTAAATAGTTAACATGCAATCAAATTAAACACACAAAATCAATCTCTCTCCCTCTCTCTCTCTATATATATATATACTAGGTTAAATCCCGTGTGTTACACGGGTGAAATAAATGAAATATTACGTTTTTATAATACTTGTATATATTGCACTACGTTATAAACATGTGTATTACACGGATTTAATATAAAATATTAAATTAAAAAACGTCATTGGATGATAAAAATCTCATTGTTTAAAAAATCATTTTTTAAGATAACTTTTTTTTACATAAATTTTGTTTTTTGAAAATAAAATATTTCTTACTTTAAAAGTTTTGATTTTAGAGAATTTCATATTTTATAAAAAAAAATTAAAGTGTGCTCTATAATAATAAGATAAATAATATGTTAGTTATTAGTATTATAATTATTTATTTAATAAGAGAGAAAATATAATTATTTAATAGGAGAGAGAATTAAGTGGAATTATAAGGTGTTGACAAGTAACAATTGTAGTGTAAGAAGGTGGCATGTAGCATTAGTGGTGTAATAATGTGACATGTGCCAAATTTGTTACTCTTTTATTATAAAGTATAGATAGATATAGATTCCATACAAACCCAAAATCCCCTTATGAGATCCCCTAATTCGAAGACTGAAGCTTGACCACGGCTATCATAGAACTCAAACCCTCCCAAATGATTAATTATAAGGCCTTGTTTGTTTTTTAACAAAAGGTATGCGCTACCTCTTATGTCTGCGCCGCGCAGACCACGCGTAGATATTGACATCTGCAGACTGTTTGTTTTTTCAAAGACGTTTCATTAAAAAACGTCTGCTTGAGGTCTTCTTGGTGCAGATGTGGACCAACCACTTCTATGATTTTCTAAAATCTGCAGAGACTACCCACCATTACCCACCACCACCGCTGCCCACCACCGTCAGTACCGCTGCCCCCCACCACCGCCCACCCCGCCGCCCACCATAGCCTCCCACCACAACCACCCACCACCGCCGGCCACCGCTGCCGCCCTCCACCGCCGGTCACCCCCACCACCTCCACCACCGTCAGTCACCCTCATCACCCTCACTGTACATCACCACCAATTTATTTTAAGAGTCAAAAGACGTTAAAAAACAAACACTTTTCTTCTTGCAGACTGCAGACATTTGGTCCACCTCTTCTACTGCAGATGTCTGCAGATCTGGTCCGCAGACTGCAGACATTTTACCTCTTAAAAAACAAACACCACCTAAGTAATCCTTACATCAATCTACTCGTTAATTCATGGGGATCAAAAACCTTATCATCTTAGAGGCTCATGATTAAAGAATCAAACGAATTTGGTTGATCTAATTCAAAGATCAATATAGCATAGAGTGAAATGAGATGACATTAGCGAGCCACTCCTTAGCCCAGTGGTAAGGTGTCGGGACAAGGAGATCGATGCGGGTTTGAAACCCACCAGTGTGATTAATATCAATTTTTTAGTCTTTTTGCACTATTCTTTCAACATAATTAAAAAATTAAAAAAAAATCTATAAAATTTAAAGCTCAATTTTCTATAGTATGATAAAATTTATGTTTACATTAGAAAAAGAATTTACTTATTTTAGTATTTACGTTTTAGTTGTAAAAATTAACTAGAAAACCATATAAATTTTTAGAAAAATCATTTTGACTCATTTAAAAAAGATAGATTTTTTTGTTTTATTTTACTTACAAAATTTAATAAACTTTTGGAAACATATATTATTTTATTAGTTATCTATTATGAAACACATACCAAATGAGGTGTTACTAAAACATAATATCTTATATCTAAAAATATATATGATTTTTATTAAAATTCAAAAAATTAGTTTTAAATATTTCGGAAATTATAATTAATTTCAAAAAAATATGTTTTTTATTTAAATAAATTATTTATTTATATAAATTCAATAATTTTGGTTTATATTCAAACACTATTGAATAATAAAAAATTTTATACAAACAAAACATGGAATACTTTCATATAATTAATATAAATAACTATGTACTAAATTATTTAAATATATTTTCTCAATTATTTAAACAAAACTAGCTTACACACAAATATTTATTTGTATTTTTTAGAACAATAAAAATTGTAACTAAAAATAAAAGTATTTATTCTATAATAATATTATAATACAACTTATTTATCAAAACCTACAGGAAAATTTAAATAAATAAATAAATATTCCAAAGTTACCATTCAATTTAGACATATTCTTTATAGATAATCCATAGAATGACATAATCATAATTCATAAGACACTGAACTTGAACTTTAAGAAAACCGAATTCACTAGGTTATTATTATAACGTTTAGATTGATGTGTGATCCTTTACTTAGAATTCTATCAAGCACTTAGCAAGCTAAGCAATCAAGGTGATTATATTCATACTATCTCTTTTACTTTTGTATTTTAGGGATGTATATGATTACATCCAAATCATGTAAATCCAAAGTCTAAACTATAAGATGCAAAACATTTAGTGCTATTTAGATTGATTCAAAACGCTATGTGCATAACTTGTTTGTGATCTATGATACATGCTTACTTTATCTAGTACATTAGTGACCTAAGGATGGTTAAATACCTCATACGCATTGACTAAGGTCATTGTGTAAAAAAGATGAAAATGTACACTTTTGCAAACTTGTTTATATACCTGCTTTTAAGCTAGCATTGATATTATATTATATATATATTAAAAAACCAATTGCTAATAAATAGTAAAGTTTTGGTTTTTGTCTTCTTCTTTTTTTATTATTAATTTTCTTGCACTAAGTGCAACTTTTGGCAGGAGTAATGTTTTTCTCTCTTTTACAGTACACATATTATATTTACATCTTCTTTAAAATATTATATGGGAGGCTATGCCTTTGTCATCGTGATAATCAACTAATTTCATGTGCTTGATTTTTCTTCTTTGCATTCTAAAGAAATATAGAGGAGAGAAAACTCTTATAGAAGGATGATTGAAGCCCATACTTTCAGCTATACCACTTGCAGTCTTCTTCTTCAGTTACCTCGCTTGCTCTTTTATCAGGTTTGTAGGTTGGTTTTTGGCTTCTGCGACCTTATGATTTATAGATTAGTATATGTTTAATTTGTTATGGGGGTGATTGTTCTTTGACGTGTGAAGGTGAGTGCTTCTCCGCAGATCGGTAATCATATTTTCTGAAAGATCGACTAGGGCTCATATGGGGAGAGGGCTAACAATCCAACTGCTAAAAAGTTGCCTAAAATTATGTGAGAGACATCCACTCAAATTTATAGGGTATGCACCACACATGCAGAGTTTGTTTGGTTTGATACAATTCATGGTTTTTTTTTAAGTTTCTTCGATTTTACCTAATTTAAAGATTGTATGATTGGTTAATGGTTCATTTATTTTGTTGTATTATTAAGATGGTCGTTGCATTAAGACTTAGATCAAAACTATAATTGCTTTATTTGATAGTGATGAAACTCTTACTGCTTCAAGAAAATTACATCGTTATTTTTTAACGTCAAGTGGATAATGATTTTTTACAAACATGATTTTCTATTGATGGCATCTTGCCAATGTAAATGAGTTTTGATTTTAAAAGCATTTTATATAAAAGCTATAAGTGGTTTATTTGATTGATAATATTGTAAAAAACTATATTTATATTTATTAATCAACGTTGTTAGGTGAAACCACTCAAAATTTTAATTTAAAAATATAGTAGTTTAACCTTATGCAATATATTAAATGATAAATTCTTCTTTTTCCTACATACATGATTTCATGAAAATCAAATATGAATTTGCTTATAAAATCAAAAGTTGTTTATAACAGGAGGCTAGGGCAAGGGTGGATGTATGTATTTAGTTTCGTAGTCACTGGACATCAGTGATTTTTCTACTTTAGTGAACATTTATGAACGGTATTTTCAAGTGACAACATCAATTTTTGGACTAGTGACATTATTGGTTATCAAAAGGACATTCCAAACAAGAAAACACAAGAATGATTCTTGCATTTGTTATGTAGAAATAAAGTTATTACGACAAGTTTCGGTCAGAAAATGTAATGCAATGTTTTTATAAGATGAAAACTCGTAGGGAATAACTCTAAGTATTTTTTTTACCCGACTCGAACGGTAAACCTGGCCAGAAAATTTTATGTCCGGTACTATGAAACAATAACATACAAATACAGTGACATCATTTGAAAAAAATCTTGGATCCGCCACTGGGCTAGGGTGTGTAAACTTAACCATATGGATTTAATTTGTTGGTGTCTCTATTTTTATGGAGGCAGCTACATTGACAGACCATGGAAGGATTTGCAGTGGATCTGTGATGAAGGGAACTACTTCTTCCAACGCCTAATTCGTTTAAAAGATTAATTTTAGCTCAAGTTTTCGCATAAAATTTACGATTCTCTGTGCACACTTCCGAGTTTATGAACCTGAAAGAGGATATCCTTCATTTACACTTTAGGTTAGCGTAAGGGTTAACCATTGTTTTTTTATGAGTTCAGTCATGTAACTTTTTAATTTCCGTTTTCATTTGATTTTCAAGTTAAAAATCAACCAATATGACTAACAAGGATACGGAGGACAAGGTTGAATTGTTTAAAGAGTAAGTTTCTTGATCTTTGTTTAATTTTTTTAAGGATTTTAGTTGATTTTTGAATTTAATAGGTTCAGACATAAGGATATAATTGTGATGGAAAGTCATCCATTTTTATGTTATAGTGGTGCAACAATTTCTGCAGGTCATTTTGTTTTTATAAATTATTTTAAAGTAAGATACGAGTACAAGAAGGGATAATGACTCGGGTTGATTTATAGAGTCGATAATGATTTTGAAAAAGGGTAGCCATTGGGTTGGGTTAGTTAATGGCTCAAAACAGTAAATCTTTGATACGGATTAAAAAGTTTTGTAACTATTAATTTTTTCATAAATTATTAGAAAGTCAAATAAGACTGCAAAAAGGGGTAATGGATCAAAACAATAGAAACAATTTCATGAATAATATCCACTTGAAAGGGGCCTGTTAGGGAGACGCCATGGTGGATAACTGGACACCCGTCTATACGGCCCGTATTGGGCTTTACGGGTCGTATTCAATAAAATATTCTGACAAAAGCTGACACGTCAAATCATAGGGCTGACGCAGGTCTGACAAAGGTCTGACACACCCCATACGGCCCGTATGTCACAATACGATCCGTATACATCAAATAAGAAAAATTAAAAAGTAAGAGAGAGAACAAAAATAGTAAACCTTGACCAAAAATAGGCCTTTAGGTATCTGTCAAAATCCCAGTAGTTGCTAAGTTACAGCTTTACTCAAAAGTAAAGAAAGATGGAGTGAATAGACAGTACTTGTTAAGTTACAGCTTTACTCAAAAGTCAAAATCACAACAGAATAGAGTATCTGTCTTTCATATATATGAGAGAGAAAACTATAATGAATGGAGAGAGAAATTATGTATTAAATGAAGAGAGATAGAGTAAAATTGTTTTGTTTGATTTTGGTTTTGATTTTAACCCTATACGAACCGTAAAGGGCAATACGGGTCGTATGTACTTTTAACCGTCAGACAGTAACCTGACAAAGCCTGACAAAATCTGACACACATACGACCCGTAAAGGGTCATACGACCCGTATAAGCCTAGGCGGTGTCAACTTATCCATAGGGGGTGTCCAAATAACCTCCCCCCACTTGAAAAACTTAAAGACAAAAACGTTTAGCAAATCATGGCTATCTTTTTTTTTTTAACAACCATACTATCCTACTCCTACACTACACACAATATTCCACTCTTTTGGATTTGAAACCAAAACCTCCTTTATAAGAAGTAATGCATCTACCAAGTAAGCTACTCCCACATTAGCATCATGGCTATCTTACATACAAACTTATATGTATTAGACTTTTGATGTGTTAAAAGTTTAAAATTAAATAATCTGGTTTTTTGTGGTTTAAGATCTTGAAATAACTTTATTATACTTCATTCCGTATAAAAGATGAAAATTTTATTACCTAAATGCATATATTAAGCACTTTATATGATGAGCTTATATTGTTTAGAGTTTACTTTCATTACTTGAAACTTTGAAAGTATAATAAAAAGCTTTTTTATAAAAAATCATCTCTCTTTTATTTCTTACGTGTTTAATGATATCCAAATTTTTTTTTCTTTCCAACCTTTTAAACAGCTTAACTGTTTACAGTTTTTTTACCGTTTTCTATAGAATGTCTCTAATATTTGCTTATGTATTTCATTTTATCTTTAATTGAATGCTTTGTCATTGCTTTATGTAGACGCTAAATACAGATTTTGCTCCATCTGTATATTGATTAGCAGCATGTGTCTTAGGAAGGTAACATACCTTCAGGTAGACTTTCAGTTTACATATAAAAAGTTTATGTTTCAACATTGATTCATTGTCAGTAATAGTATTATCTTTTGTATAAATTGGCCAATTAATATTTTTTACATTTGTCTTAGATTCATAGTTATCCTTTTAAATCACTGTAATCAACATACATATATCATCGCACAAAAATTTTCCGCCGCAACGCACGGCTGGAATAAATCTAGTTTGTTTAATAGACTATATATCTATTGCAAACTTGTGTAATACATGTTTTAGTTCACGAAGTAACTAGTCTTAATTAAAAACAATGTGTTGACACTAGTTGAGAAACTTTGATTAAATTTATCTTTATTTGCAAACTTTTAGTTCTTATGCATGCTAACATTCTAGTTCCATATACACTAATTGATCTGCATCACTTTTTTGTGTATCTATATAAACTATATGTTATACTCACCAACTATGCATATAGCTGACCTAAATCTTTATTTTACATATGAAACATGCGCCCCCCCTATTTTTTCGTCCGTAGTGTTAATTTTTTGGCCGAAAGGTTAATTTTTAGTTAAAAATAGAGGTTTCACCCCCCCTCGCGTAAAAAAATTAACATGTATTCTGGCTCCCGTAATTTTTCGCCCCCCCTTTCTGATCCTTCAAGCTCCGTCACTGATATGAAACAAGCTAAGGTGAAGAAATATGATAGGTTCTAGCAGACCTAGTTTAAACTTGAATAATGTATTGACATTTCATTTGTATTGTTTGGATTTTTGGATTCTGTAACGTTTGAATGATTTGAATAAATTTTGTTTGATGCTTTTAAGTTATTTAAACTTATTAATAGTACAATGAGCTAATAAACAATCATAAATCACGCCCCGCCGTATTTAGACATAAGTTGGGGTGTGACATTTTATGGAGTGGCATGTGCAACTAGAGAATGAAAGGGCGAGGGCCAGATGTATCGAGCCTCTTTTGCTGCCTTTGCCATGCTAGTATCTTAATACACCTTACTTTGTATTTTGTATTAGATTTGTACTATTTGATTCTTTGTTATGTATAGACAAACACATGTAATATATTTACATTTTTTATTATATTTTAGTTGTTTACATTTGTAATCTATGCATGTATTGCTTACAACATTTGATTACTTTGGTTGGTTACGCACCATACAAGAATTCAGATTAATGAACAAAGTTATATTTTTAATTACATTTTGAAAGCGCTATATATGTTAATTAAAATTGTTAATAATCATAATGTTAATAAAAAAAATAAAAACAAGATGTTAGAGTTTGAAATAAAAAAAAGTGAATATGTTTTCAATATATATATATATATATATATATATATATATATATATATATATAGGGGGAGGTTCCATTGAAAACCTTCATATTTGAGAAAACTAAGAAAACTAATCACAATTGTTATTAATCAATTTCGTTTTTCGTTTTTTATTTTACATTTTGTTTTATTATAAGGTTATATTTGTTAACAAAAAGAAAAAAAGAAAAAAATATATGTAATTCATGTTATTACATATATGTAACTCATTGATTACATATATGTAACTTTTAAACTACATATATGAGTTACATATACGTAACTTTATTGGTTACATATACGTAATTTCGTAATTTACATATTTTTATTAAAAGTTTTTGTTTGTTTATCACATTTCTAAGCCAATAATAAAAAATCATGAAAAAAAAAATTTAAAAATTGATTGGTTAGTAGGAGTTTTCTTGGTTTTCTCCAAAGTGAGGAGTTTTTATTTGAACCCTCCTCTATATATATATATATATATATATATATATGCATCGAAATACACGTTCATTAAAAAACAGATGAAATAGTAAATTGAATAAAGGTTTTTAATTAAAAATTTAAAAATATATACGTGTCATATAAGACTATATTAAACATATTGCTTTTTTGTGTATGCGCGTTGTATTGTCCTATACTACATATATAACTTTTCTTATGGCAAACAAGTTAGTCAAAAAAAAAAAAAAAAAAACCTCATATGTGTCATATAACACTGTACTACAAGTATAACCTGCTCGCATATGTGGTGTCAATGATATCTTATACATCTTGTATTGAGTTATACGAAACATATAGGAACAACTGTGTATCAAAATAAAAAAGTTGAATGTATGAATAATCTAACCATTTAATTAAGTCAAGTCCAATTTGATATGAAATCTAGCATAGTGTCCCAGTATTGTATTCACTCAATAATCACTTACTCAAGCATGCTTTGCTTTTCTCATGACAGGGTTTCAAGGTTTTCAAGTGTGTTATGAAAAATCACGCAGGAAGTAGAAAGTCAAGTTAGTGATTAAAATTTAATCAAATCTATTTATATTACAACTTGTGGATCTATATCTCTATAAAACATAAGCTATACTATAAATGCTATTAAAATGGTAGCAATTATTCTTTTATCATCATTTTTAGATTTAATTACACCAAATGATACATATGGTATGTTGATATTGCATAAATAATCCTTAACTTAAAAAATTACACAAATGATCCGAACTGTTTCAAACATTATAACAAGTCCATGAAGTGAACATTTGTTAGATTATTCTCTTAAGTAGGTGTAAATTGACCAAAATACATTTAACTTCAAATTTTATCCAAAATCACCAAACTGTTTCTATCTCTACAAACCTTCCCACTTGGATTTTTCAGCAACAACACCAGCTCCGGCATCTTTTTCATCGTCGCTTTGGTTGGGATCTTAAAGTTAGCAAACGTTGTAATCTTCATATATTCTATTTCCAGTTTTCGTTCGGGTCATCGTTGTGCTGCAGTCCATCTAGACCTGTGTGACATCTCACATTAGACAGTTAAGGATGGCATTGGTTTCTACATAACACAAAAAATCATTAGCAAAGAATGACAATTAAAATGGGTTCTAATGGTGTTGGATGGGTAAAGCAAACAGGTGTGTGAAGTGATGAGATGGTGTTAGGGGATTATGAACGGGTGTGGTGGTGGCCGGTGGGAGGTGACGGTTGGTGGTGGCGGACGAGTATGACCCACCATTAATGATATATTTATTATTTTTCAGATAAAATAAAGGGGCATTTACATATTTCCCCTTCAAAATATCATTTATTACATATATACCAAGTAAAAAAGTCAATTACATATTTCCTATTTTTAAAAAATATTTCTCCTTTCAAATAAACTAATCAATTGTATATTTCCCCCTCTCAAGAGGAAATATGTAATTGATTTTAAGGGTTCGGTAAATATGTTATTAAGGTTCTAACTAGGGGTATATATGTATAAATAATCCAAATACATAAGAGGTATTTTAGTCATTTTTGAAACATTAACAGAACATACAAACGACTATCGATTTTATACTTTTTATAGAGACCATACACGTAATATCAACATACCAAAGGACCTTTTGTGCAATTAACTCTTTTTTTAAAATATAAATAGCATATAATCCTACACTTGTAACAATTTGATCATACCTCTCTTTAACACCATTTGTTCAAGAACTCCTGCTAAATCCTGATTACCTTACATTCACCCTTGGCCTGCTATATCTTTCATGGTCTAAATAACTGTCAGTAACTGAACCTGAACTTGATTCAGATGAACCTCGAGCCCTGTTGGACCATCGAGTCTGTTTATTACTAAATTTTTCTTGTTTTTGGTTTCTAAAACCATTTGAACCACCCTCATATTTGACTTTACGGTAATCGTTTGACCTTGTATTCAACCGTTTTTTGTGTTTATGTGGGACATCATCATCGCTCAAGTCTTCATCACCCGACCTGAGATCAGAATCTTCATCTGAACCAAAATTTGTCCTCATTCTGCCCCTAATTTTGTGTCTAGAATCAGCTACATGACTAGATTTCCATTTTGGATGGATAGGTAAATCATCATCAGAATTGAAATCTACAACATCATCTTCGGAATCTGCAGATTTTTTAGGAGATTTTGATACACTCTTGTTTCTTTGAGAAGAAAATGAAGAATCATGCCTAGGATTATTATTATTCTCATCTTCAGACTCAGAATCAACATCAAGATCAGAAAAGTTAACTGAAGAACTGCTTGGTTTTGCATCCAACTCATAACTGTTGACATCATCGTCTTCCTCATCATCAAAATCATCAAACCCTACTCTCGGCTTAGCATGGAAGCCTGAATATTCTGATTCTCGAGTCCTTAAAGGCCTCCTATTGTTGTCGGGTCGGGTAAAACCTTCATCGCTCATTCTATTTGTTGTTAGCTCTTGATCTAGTTTTCTTGAATCTGCATACTCAAAAGCAGCAACTTCAGCACCATCAGATTCATTTTCATCAAAATCAAAGTTCCATGCATCAGAAACTTCTTTCCTGCCAGGAACATGGTCAGGTTTTGGCCTTTGACCATGTTGCCTGTCTTGAATTAGACTTTCGGTAAATTCATCTGCTGGGCGTTTGCATTCACAGTGGAAACATGCCATATTTCTTCTGTAATTTAAGAACTTACACCTGAAAAATAAATGGAATGATGATGCAAGTCTAGTGGATATGAATAATTATTATTAATTAGGGGTTAATTACACAGATGATCCATGTAGTTTGCAAAAAGTAACAGGTTTAGGTACTAAGGGTTTAAACTTTAAAGTAAAATGTTTTGGGTTTGATGCTTTTAATTTATAACGAGTTTGGAACTACGGCTAAGTTCGTTAACTTTTCCGTTAAATTATAGCAAATTGACCAAAATACTCAACTTTTTAAATAGTCAAAGGCAAATGGTCTATTTAATAAAAAAGTTAACAAAGTTAGCCTTAATGCCCAAACTTTTTACAAAATTGAAAGCAACAAACCCTTATTACCCAAACCTGTTACTTTTCACAAACCACAGGGACCATCTATGTAATTAATTCCCAGTTAAAGAACAACTTCTACATACTCTGGGCATTCCCATTCTCCTGGAAGCAGTTGTCGCTTTGGACGTTTGGCATCACATTGTAAACACACCGTGTTCTTTGCAAAATTCATGAAATCACACCTGTAACGAAAACTCTATTTATTAAAAATAATAGAGAAACATTTTATTATGTTTAAAAAACAATAAAACATGAATTTCACAATCATAAGGGGCAATTTAGCCTCTTAAATTAAATTTTTTCCAGGTTGAAAGTCTCTCAAAGTGTAGTTCGAACACCAAAATAAATTAAATAATTTTATTAAAAAACTATAGTTGAATAAATCATTTGTATAATCATATTTGACACACAAACTACTTTCATAAAAGCCTAAAAATTTTGGAAGTGTTTCAAGCCAACCCGATTGTGTCAAAGCAACCAAACTTTTTACCTATTTGACATGTTACCCAACCCGTCTGACGTGTTCATTTTCCACCTAAAACTCTATTCAAAGAATTATATTATCAGAGAAGTAACATATACTTTGTATATAAATATATTTGACATGCTAATTTTCAAAAACCTTTTTTTTAATTGAGAATTAAGTGTTTCAAGTAGACCTGTATATAAACTTAACATTTTGACCTGAACCCATTTGCCATTTTAACTTACTTTGGACAAAGCCAATCACCCTTTTTCATCTCAACATCATCACGACCAACCCGTCTCTTAGGAGGAGGAGGCGTTTGTTTGACTTTGGGAGGCGGTCTTTTGATGATTGGTGGGGCCAGATTTGGATCTATTGGAATTCCACTCAATTTTACCACTTCATGAAGTAATTTACGCACTGCACCCTTCACTGCTTTTTTCTTTAAAAGTGAGTCGTTGACAACAGACCCATTTATTGAATCAAACCCATATGTCATCAGAACACGCATAATGTCAATGGTTCTTGCCTCATCTTCTTTATTTGTAAGTAAATAAGCGCGTTCACAAGAACTCCTTAAACTGCATGTACTACAAACCTGGAACATCAGCAACAGTTAATATTAAAAACCAGCCTTCCTCATCATTTTATGAATCTTCCAACCAATCTTGAGAAGCAGTACAATTTAAGTAAATAAAAATGGTGTGCAAATGCAAAAGATGACAAACTAGGCAAATTGGGTAACGGCTCAAATCATGTGACGGGGCAGTCTGGTTTTTAAAAGAGTTAAGCAATACATTTTAGGTGACTTCGACTCATATGACTATCTCAAGTCTCAACCATATCCTTTTTAACCAATTCTTTTTTTTTTATTGGTAAATTGGTTGAAAAGACCACCTACAGCAAACACCAAGGGTTAGAAAACTACACCGCAAGTTACTAAATCTCAGGATTGCTGATTTTCAAGCAACTAAAGGAAAATAATAAGAATACAGATCGACGCCTTGCTTTCTTAGTGAGTCTCAAATACTTAAAAGAAAAACAAAGAACCGATAATAAAATAAGCACCCAAGAAAAAAAGCGCAATAATATATATAGTAGAGATTGAAAATTAATAATTTAATACCATTTTACAATTATACAAAAATACTTTTATTATATTCTTTTTTTAACTGTAAGAAATAATAATAAGAGTAAATTACATAAATCGTCCTTTAAATTCACTTAATTTACGGATGTCGTCCTTTATTAGAAATAGTTACATAAATCATCCTTAAAAATGATAATTTATAATGGATTTCTTCATTTTTCTTGATATAAAGGACGATTTATGTGATGTAATTAAAGGACGATTTATGTAATATAAAGGATGAAATCCATTATAAATTTCCATTTTATGGATGTATTCTGAAACTATTTTTAATAAAGGATGACATCCATAAAATGAGTGAATAATAAAGGACGATTTATGTAATTTACTCTGATAATAAATCGCCCCATTTGTGGTGCATGTGTATAATGTATATATATGTGGGCCCATAAAGGGGCTAAAGTAAAATTGCACCAATTTTAACGTTATTTTACTTGTCATGTGAGAATAACGTTAAAAGTGTTGGGATGATTAACTTCAAACGACAACTACGAGCCGGGGACTCCTTTGGAGCAGCCTCTCTATCCCAACTTGGATAGGGGTAAGGTTTGTGTCCATCATTCCCTCCCAGACCCTATTGAAAAGTGGGAATATACTGGGTAAGTTTGTTTGTTTGTTTGTTACTCTAATAATAATTAAGATTCTTTAACAATATATGATTATTTATGAAATTAAAAAATATATAAATTGGAAAATAAATGCAACATAACCAATTGGATTGGCCATCCAATATCTTTACATGGCTTTCTTTGTTAATAGAAGACTGGCCCAACCCAATCCACAGGCAGGAAGGCAGATAAGTGTGTGTACCTAGACTACCTAGTGCAGTCACAAGTATACACACAAAAGCCAATCGGATAGCTTTATGATGATTCACTAACCCAATAAAAAGTTGAGTGAAGTTTGGGTTTTGGAAGTCGAAATTTATCGCATTCTAATTACAGGCAACTATATTTTTAGACAAACTATATATAAGTAAAACAAGCTTATAAAACTAACTAGAATGTTTTTGCAGAATTTAAATGATGGACAATGCCCTTCTAGGGTTTAATCCTTATTAAGGTCAATGTCATGTGATGACCCCATATGACTGAAACACCAACTTGATAAGAAAAACCTCATTTAAACACACTCTATGCATTGATACAAATATAGAGAACATGAAAACTTCACAAAACAAACAAACAAATAAACTTACCCAGTATATTCCCATTTTTCAGTAGGGTCTGGGGGGAAGGATAGACACAAACCTTACCCATATCCCAGTTAGGATAGAGAGGCTGCTCCGAAGGAGTCCCCGGCTCAAAGTTATCGTTTGAAGTTAGATCATCCCAACATTTTTAACATTATTTTCACATAATAAGTAAAATAACGTTAAAATTAGTGCAATTTTACTTTGGCCCCTTGAGAGCCCACACATATACCTTAAAATTGCATGTCGACATATGTGGATGCACAACTAATAATGTATGACTAACTAAGAAGATAGCAATTAAGAACCATATTTAAGATGCATTGAGGAGAAAATGTCTCAAATACTCATGGACTAACACCAACACCCGGACATCCCCATTTTTAGGGTGTACCAACAATGTAACAAAGATGTGCTTCCAACAAATGGATGAGAACAAACAAATTATATTACATGATCTGATGATCAAACTTACATCTCCTTCATCAAGATGAACATGTTTCCTCAGTAACTTTGCAGAGAACACAACCTTCTTATCTGGAGTAGGGCATCCATACCCAACTAAACGTTGGATATCCTGTCTTGATAGTGACCTGAAATAAAATTTACATTATTATAACATCACAACAAAGAAATGACGAACGCAGCAATGCATTATAACGTAAATACAAAATAATTTGCAAGGCGTATCCCCCCCCCCCCTAGTTTTGTAAGTATATGCACAAAACATTGGCATCTAAATAAAAACTAAATGAACTCTTCATCATGTAGTCTCAAAACTGTAAAGAACAAAAGGGTAAATTTGGGTTGTGACAAAGTCTTTTTTCATATGGCCACATTATGTTCAACTTCGTCATGTCACGTCATCATATAAGTCAAAAGCTAAGCTATAGATGTAATTTACATAAACAGAATGGTGGATGCATATCAAAAAAGTGTACCATTACACAAATCAAACTTAAATCATACACGCTTTTCTTTTGACCCTTTCATGAAGAACTTGTTCTTCTTCAAACACATCAAAACTTATGCAAACATCACTATTAAAACACTAAAAGCTCCAAGCAAATTACTTAATCTCTAGTTACACTTTCAGTGTTCAGTAAGATCATAGAAGCATTGTCACCTATCACTGTTTCAATATGATTTTAATCATACAACAAGTCAACAACTATACCCAGTTAATCTCACATGTTTTGTGTGTGTGTGTGGGTGTGGGTGTGGGGGGGGATGCAGATCAAGCAAAATATAGAGATACAGATATAAATGATTTAAGCATACATTATATAAAGCTCCTACTAATGGGATGAATCATCTTTCATGCATAGACTACCAGTTAAGTCAGCATTAAAAGTATGTAAGAAGATTTATATAATCAAACCTAACTGACCTCAAGATATCAAACCTATCCTTGCCAAAACTGAGACCAGCAGTCTGAACCGTCTTCCAATCTCTAGTGAAATCAAAGCCCTCCTCCATTACATCCGCCATAACACCAACATCACCAAACCCCGCATCAGAAATCAATTTATCCTCATCTTTCCTCCTACAATCAAAATAGTTCTGCTGAACTAACCTCTCCATCAATTCAATCCACTCTGGCCATGGATGCACCAGCTCCACTGCTTTGGTCAATAACCCTTTCTCCGGAACATCATCTGGAGACTGTGAATCTTGTTCGATGGTGGGTTGATTTTGTTTCTTGGATTCACGCCATGCACGAATTCGTTGAAGGGTTTCGTCTTTCTGGGAACGTTCTTTCTCAATGGCGTCTATTTGGTCAAAAACAAAGCTCATGCGTGCAGAGAGGGAAGTTGGTTTCAGAGAACTTTCGTCTGAATTGAGGGTGCTAGAACAGAAAGACAGTTGATTGATAAAAACCGGTTTGATAAGATTAGAGTTTCTGTAAAGAAAGCGACGAGAACGGATGATGATGCGAGATAAACCCATTTCGGCATAAAAATGGAAACTTTAAACCTCCATCTAAATCTCCATTCTTGATTTGATGATGAAAGAAGAAAAAGCTTAAACCCTTCCCCGACAGACCTGGAACTCTGGATCCGTTGTTCAACTCATAGATGGGCTTTGGTTTGTCTGGCCCATGGGCCATGGGAACTAAAAAGTCCCTTCACTTAGACTGTAGAGGTGCTCAAACCGGTTTTTTTTCTCAAACCGGACCGATTTGGTCAACGCGTGGTCAAAACCGGTTCGGTTTGAAAACCGGTTTGGGAGATTGAGGATGTCAAACCTATAAAACCGGTTTGAAACCGGTTTGGAGGGGTTGAAATCGGTTTGGGATATGAGGATGTCAAACATATCCCAAACTTACGGTTCGGACCGGTTTGGAAACCGGTTTGGGAGATGAGTAATACCGGTTTGGAAACCCAAACCGATTATTTTGCCCATGTCTAACTTAGAGTAAACATGGGCAAAAAAACCGGTTCGGTTTCTCAAACCGGTTTATAAAACAATGTTTGACACCCCTCAAACTGGTTTCCAAACCGGTCCGAACTGCCGGTTTGAAATAGGTTTGACATCATCATCTCTCAAACCGGTTTTCAAAGTGGTTTCAACCCCTCCAAACCAGTTTCAAACATATCTAAACGGGTTCTATAGGTTCGAAATCCTCATCTTCCAAACCGGTTTCCAAACCGAACCGGTTTTCACCCAAACCGGTTTTGACCATCCGTTGACCAAACCGAATCAGTTCTCAAATCGAGCCGGTTTGGAGAAAAAAAACCGGTTTGTTCAACCCTAACTTAGAGGTGGGCAAAGCGTTGTTTTTTTAGAGGTGTTCAGTTTTCGAATCATACTCAAAAAAATCAAAATTCAATTCGATTCTGATTCGAAAATCACCAAGTCGAAATTCGATTCAAATTTTCGTATTCGAATCGAAATTCGAATATAATTATTTATATATATACAAGTAGTTAATAGATTAAATAAAAAAATATAACGAATAATTATCAATGAAAATTTACAAAATACAAGATGATTTTTAATATAAAATAGGATTACAATTTCGTAATATTTATTATTTTAAGTATTATAATAATATTATTATTTCTTTAAACAACTTTTTTTATAGTTTGTTTTTCCTTAAACATTGTATTCAAACAATTGTTTTTAAAAATTTTATAATTTATAATAACTTTTTTTTAAAAATTGTGTTTTTAATATTAATATATTTTCATGTATTAAAAAACCTTTTTTATTTTAAAAATGCATAAAAAGTATATTTAATATTTAGTATTATTATTTAATGTTATATGTATTTAATAGGAAAAAGAAACGGTAAATTAATTTTGAGATCCTCTAGAATCATGTCATGTGGCACAAAAAAACTTTACTTATTAGTATATTTAATATTTTAAATATTATAATAATATTATTGTTTCTTTAAACAACTTTTTTTATAGTTTGTTTGTCCTTAAACATTGTGTTCAAATAATTGTTTTTAAAAATTTTATAATTTATAATAACTTTTCTTTTAAAAAAAGTGTCTTTTTAATATTAATATATTTTCATGTATTAAAAAACCTTTTTTATTTTAAAAATGCATAAAAGTATATTTAATATTTAGTATTATTATTTAATATTAGATGTATTTAATAGGAGATAAGTGGAAAATAAATTTTGAGATGCTCTAAAATAATGTCATGTGACACAAAAAAGTTTTATTTATTAGTATAGGTAGATTAGGTTTTTTAGTTAAGTAGTTTAGTATATAAAAACTGAAGGTTTATTATACAAATGTCAATCCAAGTATATAATACCTATAATTTTATTAGTTTGAATGTTATCACTAGCATTATAACTAAAATGTTAGTTATTTGATACTTACATGTTTATAGTGTATTTGATATTTTGATTGCATAAACATATGTAGCAAGTATAAACTATTTTTTTAATTAAATTTGAATCAAATTAATTCGAATTCTGATTACGAATCGAATTCAAATGCTTTAAAAAATTCGAAATTCGAAATCATTCTATTCGAAATATTCGAGCTATTCGAAATTCAATTCGATGAACACCTCTAGTTTTTTTTAACCGGTTCAGTTTCAAACGGTTCTGGTTCTAGTTTTTGACATGTTTCAACTGGTTTTTAGTTGGTTCTAGTTCGGGTTTGGCTGGGTAAAAGTGGAACCGGTTCCGATTTTATGAGAATCCGTAACCGCCTTTACCCACCGGTTCAGGTACAGCCGTTTCCGGTTCCGGGTTTTTGCCCACCTCTACCTTCACTCATCACTGTGAGTCTGTGAGGCTTCATTTTAGCCCGATGCCTCTCAAAATGAATGTTAGAATTAAAATTCTGCCACATCCCGGATAAACCGGTTTTCAAACCAAAATGCCTTAGTTTAAAACCATTCTTGGCCTAAACCGGACTGCAACAAACTCAACCGGTTCATCGCTATGATTCGACAAATCGATTTTAAATTGTTTCAATAAAATAGTTTGCGAACCAAACCGATCAAAACATGTTCCATCTATAGGAATGTTTTTAAATGGTAATATGATCTTTTGTTTATCATGTTTATCGATGTGTTTTTTCTGCTTATCATTATGATTTAAGGTTTAGCTTTATGATTTGAAGATTTTGTCTTTTAGATTTTAAAATACATGTTTTCTAGATCATTATGTTGTTTTTTCTGCTTATCATTACGATTTAAGGTTTAGCTTTATGATTTGAAGTTTTTGTCTTTTAGATTTTAAAATATATGTTTTCTAGATCATTATGTTTTTCAACTCATCATTGCGTAATTCTTATATGTTATTATTTTTAAGGTTTAACTTTAGGTTTATGATTGATGAATCGGTTCTAACGACGTCACTAAAACAAATTCAATTAAAGTTGATTTAGTACTTGCTAAAAAACATTCTTAAAATAGAGAGGTTTTTTAGAATAATAAACTTTGGAAACCCATATTTAGGGCGAAATCTTTTAAATTGTTTATCTACCACATGTTAAAATAATTTAAAAAGAATATATGATTAAATCTATTTTTTATTTATATGAAAAATAATATGAGACCTATATTAGTCAGAATTGTAAAAAAATAATTTTGACTTTTTCTTCTCATTTTTTATTGAATTATTTTAAAAAATATTCTCTCTATATTAATGATCAATACTAGAAAAATAAATAAAAATTCAAGATCATATAATATTTTCACGTGTAAAAACACGTAAAAATCAAAAATTAAATATGCAAATGTAATAATAAAATAAACATAAGGAAAAGCACAAATAACGTGTTTATATACCGTAATCCTTAAAACATATACATCAAACACGTGTAAAAGCCCATTTACACGAATAAAATATAAATAATTTTAAAAGTAAAAAAGAAAAATTTCTTGTTTTTTACTGATTTTTCGTTGTTTGTGTCTTAATTATTATATTTATATCTCAAGTATGAGTTGTTTGTAAAAGCACCGTTTACATAATAATATAAATATTTTATTAATTTAATATTTCAATTTACAATACAATTTCATATAAAACTGAATGTTCAAACACTTTCAATAAAAATATAATTGCAATGAAAACATAAGATTAAACATGTTGAAAAAGAACATGTTTTTGATGAGGAATTATGTTCAACAAAGATACTTTAAAACAGATTTTCGGGTCATCAGGGTGAATCTTGTCTGTCTCACATGATACAACAACCTTCGCAGTATGTATCGCCAAAGTTAACCTAACACCTGAAATGATAGCTGAAACATGAGCATGTATTATAAGATTGATTGCAAAAGTGTATAGAAAGAAAATGTGTATTGTCATGTGTTTTAGAATATTCTCAGTGTGTAAATCAAAGTACACAATCTTGTATTTATACTAGTAGGTCTGCACCTGAAACATGTAAGAATTAAAGTATGCACTTTAAACAGCCAATTAATTTCGTCTAACAGTCAAAAAATTGAATTACTCAGTTGAAACTGATCATTCAATGCAACATCTGAAACTGATAAACAATAACTGATGTTTCTTTAACTGTTGGCAAACAACCACTAATGAACTAACAATCACTGATCAGCAAGCATCGATCCAGAACCACTGATCAGATAACCGCTGATCCATAAGGACCATAACCATTGTTGCTAGAGGTGTCGAAAATACAAGATCTCGATTAAACCGACCCGCACTCGAACCTGAATAGGCTTAATAGGGTCGGGTTATTCGGGTAAAAAATGTTAGTCGGGTTGTTTGAGTCAACCCAAATTATTAATAGGGTCGGGTATATTTTTAAACATTAGTCGGGTTTTGGATTAACCCGAACAACCTGGATAAGAATGATTAACATTTTATATATATATTAATTATTAAATATATTGCTTATTCAACTTTTTTCCGAAATATTTAATTACGTTTACTACATATAACTATGATTATTAATCAAGTTATGTATAGTTTATCACATTCTTCATTGAATTGTATGTTTGGAAAATGAATTATTTATGTCAATTCAAAATTAGGCTAAGATAATAACAAATAAATAGCAACCCGATTAACCCGAACCCGAATGTTATTCGGGTTGGGTTAGTGGTTAGCAACCACTGCCGCTGACATCCTCTCATCATCTGTTTTTTTAACGGCATTTGATATCAACATGTGAACCACTGATTTTTAGTCCATGTCACCAAGGTCTATTTCGTCTTGCGAGAGACTTGAACTCATGACCTTTCATTTGGAAACCCATGACATCCTTTCATCATATGTTAACAACCACAAATTAAAATTTGAAACGGAGCAAAAAATGTCCACCCGAAGCTGGGTTGGCCTGTGCCTAGGCGCGTGCTTACACACCCTTCAGGCTCAATGTGACACCCGGCAATTTTTGATAAATTGCAACATTTACAATTTTGTATTTCACATTCATACTCTTAGCATTTCATTTAATTGGGTTTAATTAAATGAGTTAAACACAAATTTTTGCCTAAAAACATAAAAATAATATC
Source organism: Mikania micrantha (assembly GCA_009363875.1). Classification (NCBI taxonomy): domain Eukaryota; kingdom Viridiplantae; phylum Streptophyta; class Magnoliopsida; order Asterales; family Asteraceae; genus Mikania; species Mikania micrantha. The sequence goes on from CM018696.1 coordinate 59,189,481, forward strand.
CAATGCAAAAATTAAAATTCAGTATAAAATAATAAAAATTCAATACAAAAATATACATAACAAAAAAAATCCAGTACAAAAAAATAAAAATTTAGTATTAAAAAATAAGATGTTATTTGCAAATTATCATTAGGTCATTTTTTAACATGTCACTCAAACTGATATTGGATCCTACTTTTTTCAGGCAAATATTTATTTTTATTTGATCATTCTCCTATATATAGGAGGTGTATCTATTAAAACCTGCACTTGAGTTGAGAAAAATTTGAAAATCTTGAAATAAACCATGTTAAAAAAGTTTTTGTTTTACAGTTTTATAACATTATTAGAGTCATTTTTGTAACATAGGTTTGCAAAATATTTTTTAAAAAAATAAACTATTCGGTGCTTTTTAATAAAAATGAACCAAATAATATTAAAAACATGTAAAAAATAAAAAAAAACATTTTTACATGCTATTTACCATGGTTTTCATACTAACAAGTGGTTTTCAAATCATCGTACCATGTATGTATATGTGTATATATATAGAAAGAGAGATGATAATATGGACCACGTATTTATTTTCAAGATTTCAAATCAATCTTTCACATTGGGTTTAAAGGTTTATTTCTAATATCTGATTTCACATGATAAAACCCCTATATATATATATATATATATATATATATATATATAGAGGACAGTTATAATACAAATGATTTTAACGTGAAAAGCTTTTGACATATGTCATCAGGGTAAAGGACAATATCGTCCATATATAAATAAAGACCGTGATTCAAAAAATTATAGACTGTAATTTAACACACGTAATCAATACCAACTGCATAATTACGGACCACTAAATCTGTGACACCTCGCAAATTTCCAGGTCAGCATTACTTTATTATAAATAATAATGTGTAATATTATTACTTACGTGGTACTAGAATTATGAATAATTAGTGTGACACGTGGCACAACAATCCAAGCGTACAGATAATTCGAGGAATTATCGCAAAACACTCGCACGTGTCTTGAATAATGAATGTTAGTGAATTGCGCAAACCACAGTACACTTTCACTGCATTTAGGTTACAGGGAACCTGAAATAGTTAGAACAATGCTTATATGTCGAGAAATGATGATCGTAATCGAGTAAAACGCGAAAATCGGTTTGAAACAACAAAATTGGGCCTATTGGGCTCCTTAGGGGCCCATTGTGGTACACTAAGGCCTCCTGGAAGGAGCTTAGCGGTACGCGATGGATTAGCGGGCAATTTGAATCCCGAAATCCATCGCGATACGCCGAGTCTTACGAAGATTCCCATGGCAGTACGCGAGGACCCCAGCACGCAAAATCTTTATAAAACCAAGATGCAATCATGTCTAACCGACCTATAACTCTTTTCTCGAGCTCCAGACCCTTCTTGCTCGACATTTCCCTCTGAAAATCACATTCTAACTCCCTGGAAGCCATTATCATCACAAGAGAAGTACCATTGAAGCTTATGGAGATTTGAGGTGAGCTATAAGACATCAACCACCATCTTGCACGACTAGTAGCTGCTGTGGAGGAGATCTCAGAGCTTCCTAAGGATATCTAAACCTGTTTCAGCCTCGTTTCAGCCCTCTTGAACTCTCTAAGGTAGTTTTCTAGCACCATGGGACAAATTTGGCACTAGTACACACTCATGCAAGAGGAAATACCCACATGCAATCAACCACACACCACATACACGAATTTTTGATTGTTTAGACCTGTGATTTCATGATTCTATGGTTGATTTGATGATCAGGTGACGATCCATGATGATCTTGATTGAGTTTGTTGAGTAGATGATGATTTTTCTATAAAATAGGTATTGTTGGGTACATGCATGCATGATCTAAGCCCATTAACATGATTGTTGATGTTAATATGTTGTCATACATGAGCCACTGATTTCTCCGAAACAAGAGATCTATCATGCCCCAGTTAACGATAGGGATATGCAGGAGAATGGGCGCGAAAGCTCATTCTATCAAGAATCAAAGACATCTCGGTCAAAGGGAACTGTGCGCGATTCTCTTCAAAAAAAAGAAGTGACATTTGATATGATCTACAAGGTTTAGAAGCGTTATTAATGTCAAAATGTCATAGTTACTAAAAATAGTAACTTTATTATTGCAAAATGCGCATGAATGAAGAAAATGGCCACATGCATGTATTTAGATCTAAAATTTATGCTTCAAATGATGTTTGGAAACTATTATGATGATTATTGATGCATATGGATTGCTAGAATTGTCAAGATGTGTGATTAGCACCTTTTTTTTTCTATAAATAGAAACTTTTTATCTTAAGTTTGCTAAGGAATAATGAGTGTGATAATGTTGGGTGTTTAACATGCTTATTTGATGTAAATATGATGGTAATAAGTGATTTATGACTTTGAAATAATGAAATATGTGTATTTGTCATAAGTTACTAAAAATAGTAACTTTATTTTTGCAAAGTCGATAAATGGTAATGTGTAGTTGTAGCAAATATGATCAAATGGTTATTTGAAAACTAGAATATTGTAATGTGATGAAATTGGTTATTAAACTTAGTTAAACATGCCTATTTTTACAACTTTCTAAAAATAGTAACTTTTACACGTGAAACTGCTTAATCGATTATGTGCAACAATGTGTTATGTGATAACATGCTCATTTAGGTTAAATATGCATATTAGAATAATCGGAAGGTGATTTCTTGCATGACTTGCTTAATTTGGGAACTTCCCTAAAATAGAACCTTACTATGAATGGTAAGTTTCCTCACGAATGTGATTTTGGTATTCGCACACATCATGCGACACTATATCGCATGTTACACGAGCACTTGAACTAAAACCGTCACCAACGGGTCGTTAGGTCAAACACGATCAACACGATCAACTCGACGCACGTAACAACTTGGAGTTGTTAAACACTAACACGGTCCTGTGAGACCCACATGTATGTGATCACAAACTCATAACAGCTATATGATATAGGTAACTGCTAGCCGACGAGCTACACTGTTCTTGTAGGAACTTACTTTGCTAAACTCAGGTGAGTTTACAGCCCCACTTTTACTTTTTAACTGCTTTTGCAAAACTTTTGGGGTGAGAATACTATGCAACTATTTTAGATGTATCACTGGTATGTTGTAAAACCATTTTCGAGGGTAACTATTATTGCATTAAGCCCTCACGAATCCTTAACGTTAGTTGTGTAATAAACGAGTCGTTATTACGTAGTACTACTGGGTTTGACTAGCCCCACTCGACACCAATGTTGACTGGAGGTCATAACGAGTGTAATATCAATGATGATTGCCGGGCTCCGCTATGACCCGGGGAGGCAAACGGAAACAATCTAGTTTTGGTAAGATGAACTGACACACTCACGGATCGTAGATCCACAAACAACTTAACATACCCAGTATATCTATGTTTACCATTTTTATGTCTGTCTAAACCTGTGAACTCACCAACTTTATAGTTGACACTTTTCGCATGTATTCTCAGGTAACTAATGGATCACGAGCTAGGACACTCTGGAGGATGTATGTCACACCCCGAGCCGGCGGATTTGGATCGAGGTCCCCGTCGGGCGGAAGGTTCCCGGGGCGCGATATCGTGAGTGATAATCGTGTTGATCAAATTGTTTACATAGCATCAATGTTAAGAATATCTAAAGCACAAATAACATTTAAATTAGGATTACAAAGTTAAAATACAATATCAATGTTTGATAATTTAACTAAGTAAACCCAACAAAAGAATCAAATGTTTCTATCTTGTATCTGTACAAGATATCAAAAGAGATTCGTATCAACTACAAAAGATGTGCTTTCAAAAGTCTGCTAGGTCCTCTAGTTGGGCTGCCTAGCATGCATTTCCTGAGACCTTAGTCTATTCCTATACGTCACCTGAGAAAGCATGTAAGGAAAACAAGTCAACACAATGGTTGGTGAGTTCATATACTTTATAAGTTTAAAATAGCTTTTGCAAACCTTTCCAGTAAAACCTTAACCTCATTAACATCACATGTATCATGTAACTCGGTATGCTTATATATAGGGCATACCCCTGAGTCGAGCCTACGACCCGCCCAGACGCCGTCCCACCACATACTAAGCCACATAGGACATTGGTGTTAATGATAATTAAGCATTTTACCTACCATCCAATCTCTTTTCCCCATGATAGTTTAAGCATTTTGTATATAAGTTTACCCATAGCATCCGTGAGTTTAGCTTGTGAGTCACCAGAATAGACAACTGAATGCCCGAAGGAATCCAGTATCAATCCATACCAGCACTAGGTGTCATTAGCAACTTAAGGGGAGATAGATGATCTTCATGTGATCTTCATGCCCCAACTGAATGTTACAGTCTCCCCTTGTTAGAGGAATTTCGTCCCGAAATTTAAGCATTGCTATCGGGTACGGCTTCCTCTGCGAACAGTTGGGGATACTTGTGCTTCATGTGATCTTCACGTTCCCAAGTAAACTCAGGACCGCGCTTGGAGTTCCAACGAACCTTGACAATGGGGATACGGCTTCGCCTCAGTTGTTTAACTTTGCGATCCATAATCTCCAAAGGTTCTTCGACAAAACGTAAGTGTTCATCCAATTGAATTTCCTCAACCGGTATGATAAGAGTTTCATCAGTAAGGCACTTCTTCAAGTTTGAGACGTGAAACACGTTGTGTACACCACTAAGTTCATCCGGTAGTCTAAGTCTATACGCCACAGGACCAATACGTTCGATGATCTCAAACGGTCCCACGTACCGTGGTGTTAGTTTGCCTTTCTTTGCAAAACGAACTACACCTTTCCATGGGGATACCTTCAACATGACACGGTCTCCCACTTGGAATTCCAACGGCTTGCGCCGTTTATCGGCATAGCTCTTTTGTCTGCTTCGAGTTGCTTGTAGTCTTTGCTGTATCTGAGCAATTTTGTCTGTAGTTTCTTGAATAAGTTCTGGCCCGGTGATACGATTATCTCCCACTTCCGACCAACAGATCGGTGACCGACATTTGTGACCATAGAGAGCTTCGAATAGTGCACATCCGATACTACTATGATAGCTGTTGTTGTAGGAGAATTCAATTAGTGGCAAATGAGAATCCCAATTTCCACCGAAGTCTAGAACACAAGTTCTTAACATGTCCTCCAGGGTTTGTATAGTACGTTCTCTTTGACCATCCGTTTATGGATGATAAGCTGTACTCATGTTTAATTGCGTCCCCAGAGATTTCTGCAATGACTGCCAGAACCTTGATGTAAATCTGCTATCACGATCTGAAATGATAGACAATGGTACACCATGACGTACCACTATCTCGTTGATGTAAAGCCTCGCTAGTTTATCCATCGTGTAAGTTTCTCGCATCGGCAAGAAATGAGCAGATTTGGTCAACCGATCAACAATGACCCAAATAGTATCATGACCACTGGAAGTGCGGGGTAGCTTGGTGACAAAGTCCATAGCTATCTGTTCCCACTTCCAAAGTGGAATTTCAGGCTGTTCCAGTAAACCTGATGGTTTCTGGTGTTCTGCCTTCACCTTAGCACACGTTAGACATCTACCAACATACTCAGCTATGTCTTTCTTCATACCTGGCCACCAATAAAACGCCCTTAAGTCTTGGTACATCTTATCAGCACCGGGATGCACAGAGTACTTGGTCTTGTGTGCTTCATCAAAGATAAGTTTCCTTAATTCTTCCACTGCAGGAATCCATACTCGATCCTTGTAGTAGACAATTCCATCAGACTTTGTTTCGAATTGCTTTTCTGCTCCACAATCTAGTTCCTTCTTCAAGTTTCCTCGTTCAACAGCCTTTTGTTGTGCCTGAATAATGTTGTCATGTAAGCTTGTCTGCACAGTCATTCCCATTGCTCTGACGCGCAAGGGTTTGACTCTTTCCTTCCGACTCAAGGCATCAGCTACAACGTTTTCCTTGCCCGGATGGTACTTGATTACACAGTCATAATCATTCAGAAGCTCAACCCAACGTCACTGTCGCATGTTGAGTTCCTTCTGATCAAATATGTGTTGCAGACTTTTATGATCTGTAAATATGGTACACATGGTGCCATATAAGTAATACCTCCAAATCTTTAATGCGAATACCACTGCTCCCAGTTCCAGATCATGAGTAGTGTAGTTCTTCTCATGAACCTTCAGTTGTCTCGAGGCATAAGCGATAACTTTGTCTCGCTGCATCAGTACACAGCCAAGTCCCTGATGGGATGCATCACAGTAGACTACAAAGTCATCACAACCGTTTGGGAGAGATAAAATTGGAGCATCACATAGCTTTTGCTTCAAAGTCTGAAAGGCTTCTTCTTGCTTCTGTTCCCAAACAAATGGCTCGCTTTTCTGTGTTAGCTTTGTGGGTGGCAGAGCTATCTTAGAAAAGTTCGAGATGAACCTTCGGTAATAGCCTGCCAAGCCTAGAAAAGAACGTATCTCCGTCGGTGTCTTCGGAGTGTCCCAATCTTTTATTGCCTCGATCTTGGCAGGATCAACGTGTATTCCCTCACTGTTAACTACGTGCCCTAGGAATTGAACCTCTTTTAACCAAAACTCACACTTAGAGAATTTGGCATAGAGCCTCTCTTCCTTTAACAATTCCAAGATCGTTCTGAGATGTTGCTCGTGCTCTGCTTTGCTTTTAGAATAGATCAATATATCATCGATGAAAACAATAACAAATTGATCTAAATACGGCTTACACACACGGTTCATGAGATCCATGAAAACCGCGGGTGCATTCGTCAAACCAAAAGGCATCACCATGAACTCGAAAAGCCCGTATCTGGTACGAAACGCCGTCTTGGGTATGTCTTCATCTTGCACTCTGAGCTGGTGGTATCCGAACCGTAAATCAATCTTCGAAAAATATTTTGCTCCTTGTAGTTGGTCAAACAAATCATCAATCCTAGGTAATGGATACCGATTCTTGATGGTTAATTTGTTTAGTTCTCTGTAGTCTATGCACATCCGAAAAGATCCATCCTTCTTCTTCACGAACAAAACCGGAGCTCCCCAAGGTGAGTAGCTCGGTCGGATGAAACCTTTATCAAGTAACTCCTGCAACTGATTTGACAATTCATGCATCTCTGAAGGTGCTAACCTGTAAGGAGATTTAGCAACAGGTGTTGCTCCAGGAATCAAGTCAATACGGAACTCTACCGGTCGCACAGGTGGAAAACCTGGTAGGTCTTCAGGAAAAACCTCAGGGTATTCCTTTACTATTGGCACGTCTTCAATTGTCTTCTTGTCTTTTTGTTTCTCTACCACATGAGCCAAGAAATCTACACACTTCTTCTGTAGACACTTACGCGCCTTGATGCAAGATATGATTTTGACACTATGCTTTGCTTGGTCCCCACGAACTTCCAATACATGATCACTCGTTACTGGAATCCGAAGTAGCTTTTCGGAACATATGACCTCAACTCTATTGAGTGATAGCCAATCCATCCCCACAATGATGTCGAAACTGCCCAGCTCCATCGGTATCAAATCGATGGCAAAGGTATGATCAATAAGTGTAAGTGGGCAGTTCCTAAGTATAGTGCTAGCTGTGATTTGTTTCCCATTCGCTACTTCGATGATATAAGGGGAGTTTAAAGTTTCCTTAGTAAGATTAAGTTGGTGTGCAAAGTCAGATGAAATAAAACTCTGATATGCACCAGTGTCAAACAAAATAGATGCATAAGAGTCATGTATAAGAAATGTACCAGTGACCACGTTAGGGTCTTGGCGTGCTGCATTGGCTCCAATCACAAAAGCCCTTCCACGAGGTGCTTGTGCTCCCTGTTGCACTCGCTTTGGGCAAACTCTGGAGAAATGGCCTAATTCTCCACAGTTGTAGCATCCCCTATTGTTGTTGTTGTGATTGCCAGGTCTTGGTGGTGGGGGAAGTGTTACAGCAGCATTGTTTGCAGCTTGAGTCGTTGAAGCACGACATTGTTGAGCCCGGTGACCTAAGTGGCCATAGTTGTTGCATTTCCTGCATTGCGCCGTAGCAGGATGATGAAATTTTCATTGTGCACACTGAGGATGCACTCCCACATAGTTTTTGGGTGCCACCTGAGCATGTGCTGCAGTAACTTGTTGGAGAGGAGTGACGGTCGCATAGTTCTTTATGACCTTTTGCTTTTTCTTTTGATGATAGTCTGGTTTCTTCGTGGTTGTTTCCTTGGCCTTTCCCGCATCGTCTTTCAAAACTCCTGACTTTACCATTACTTTAGTAAGCTTGGTTGAGAGAGAGATAGCTGACTCCAGTGTAGCAGGATATGAAGCCAATACAACGCTTTGAATACAGGAAGGTAATCCTGCTACATATCGATCAATCAACTTTTCCAATGTTGGCACCATCTCTGGCACCAGGGCTACCAGTTCATGATAGCGGTTGGTAAAAGTCATATGATCGGCTCCCTTCATCACATGGTTCGAGAGCTCAACCTCTAGTTGTTGCAGTTCATGTTTCAGACAGAACTCGTTCCTCAGTAGGAGTTTGAACTCTGCCCAGGGCATCGCCATTGTTTCATCTCTCCCCCTTGCTCTAATCTGAGCATTCCACCATGTCAATGCTCGCTTGCTAAAAGAACCGGCTGCATAGCGAACTTTATGGTGTTCCGGACAACTGCTTATGTCCAAAGTGTTCTCCATCTTCTCCAGCCATTGGATCAGTCCAACAGCTCCCTCGACACCAGTAAAACTTGGTGGTTTGCATCCTACAAAGGATTTGTAGGAGCAGTCAGAAGTATGGCCAGTGTTTCCACTAGCTTCCCCAGTAGTATGGCCAGAGGTGTTCCCGTGGCCTTGTATCCTGTTAATCATCTCAGGGATGACATCCTTCAACTGACTTGTCAGTTGACTGCTCAGAAGAGTTGCTAAGGCAACGGTAGCAGGGTCAAGAGCTGGTGGTGCATTCGGGTTTAGAGGAGGGTCTTGTGGAGGAGGCGGTGGCGGTGGTGAATCTGGTGGTGTAGGAGTAGATGAGTGTGGTGCAGAGGCTTGTGAGGTTGGTTGTTTTCTTGGCGGCATTCTGATCATAACCAAAAGAATTTGGTTAGTGTAGTGATCAAATGCAGAAAACATAATGCAAACATAATCCTAAGTTCTCTACATGAGGGTCCCTAAGTTATATTCTAGGCCAAACCATTTAAGTAAATGACCTATTATTCTCTATAACCTTGAGCTCTGATACCAATCTGTCACACCCCGAGCCGGCGGGTTTGGATCGAGGTCCCCGTCGGGCGGAAGGTTCCCGGGACGCGATATCGTGAGTGATAATCGTGTTGATCAGATTGTTTACATAGCATCAATGTTAAGAATATCTAAAGCACAAATAGCATTTAAATTAGGATTACAAAGTTAAATTACAATATCAATGTTTGATAATTTAACTAAGTAAACCCAACAAAAGAATCAAATGTTTCTATCTTGTATTTGTACAAGATATCAAAAGAGATTCGTATCAACTACAAAAGATGTGCTTTCAAAAGTGTGCTAGGTCCTCTAGTTGGGCTGCCTAGCATGCATTTCCTGAGACCTTAGTCTATTCCTGTACGTCACCTGAGAAAGCATGTAAGGAAAACAAGTCAACACAATGGTTGGTGAGTTCATATAGTTTATAAGTTTAAAATAGCTTTTGCAAACATTTCCAGTAAAACCTTAACCTCATTAACATCACCTGTATCATGTAACTCGGTATGCTTATATATAGGGCATACCCCTGAGTCGAGCCTACGACCCGCCCAGACGCCGTCCCACCACATACTAAACCACATAGGACATTGGTGTTAATGATAATTAAGCATTTTACCTACCATCCAATCTCTTTTCCCCATGATATTTTAAGCATTTTGTATGTAAGTTTACCCATAGCATCCGTGAGTTTAGCTTGTGAGTCACCAGAATAGACAACTGAATGCCCGAAGGAATCCAGTATCAATCCATATCAGCACTAGGTGTCATTAGAAACTTAAGGGAGATAGATGATTCCCATGATGACACAAGTCAACTAAGGATCACCAATATCGTCCTAATTACTGATCACCTGAGTAAGTAGTTATGGGAAACACTGCATGGCAAGCACTGAGAGGCCATCAGTCAGTTTCCTCGTATCAGACCATGAAGGACACCCTATGGCAAGCACTAAGAGACCATAGTAGGTGCCTTCTAGTCCCGACTATGAAGAACACATGAAGGCAAGCACTGAGAGACCAAATATTGTTCTTCAAGTCCCGACTAGGAAGAACACATGAAGGCAAGCACTGAGAGACCAACTATTGTTCTTCCATAGCCAATAGTTTTAGCATACAAGTTTAGAGCATTCAAATGGTTCAGCATTTAAGTAACTTGTGCACAAGTACTAGCTTCACAACCGGTAAGGCAAGCACTAAGAGGCCAGACCGTTGTTTTAGCATGGCAATCATATAGCATTTAAGAGTTTATAGTATCCATATCTTCAAATATTCAGTATGTATGTGTGTATGTATGTATTTAGCATTCTCATAACATCATAGCATCATTAGCATTTAGCATCAATCCTTAGCATTTCCCGTAGTTTTAGCTTAGAGCATTAGTATACAGCATTATCATAAGCATTAAACACTTATCCGTGGTATTAGCGTTTAGCCTCCTTATTAGTATTTAGCGTTCGCCGTAACCCTACCCCGTCGCATTAGCATATAGTATTATCATTAGCATCTCGCATCAATGTTTACCAACTTATATTAGCATTAGTATTAGCCTGTAAATTAGCACTTAGCATTAGCATTCACAATCGCATCTTCAGATAGTAAATACCCTTAGCACTTGGTATCAACACATAGCTTTAGTATTAGCAAATTAACTTATGCCTTTAGCACTTGGCATAATCATGTAGCATTAGTATTAATAGTGAACATATGCCTTTAGCACTTGGCATAATCATGTAGCATTAACATCTGTATATAAGAATCGTATAAAAGCATTTTGTTATATTTAAAACATTTGTTTAAAATGTATAACATGCTTCTCAGTCCCGAAGTAAAACAAATAAGTTTGAAAAGGGACAAATGAACTCACCTTGTAGTTGTTGTAGTTGACTTAGCCTAAAACAAGGATGCACGCGCTCTTTGTTGTAATTGATATTGTTTTCACGATCCTGTATTGATTTCACGTTGTTTGAGTTTATAAGTATAAGTTTGCAGATATTTGTGTGTGTGGGTATATGTGTTAGCCATAAGCTTTGGCTAACACTCATAAGTCTCGGTCGCGGTCTTCATTCGGCCCGACGTATTGGTCACTGGTTGTACCCACGCTTGATCATTTAGATTGTTATTATAATACATGCCTTTAGATTTCATGTTTAGCTTTGATTATTCTCTATTTGATTGTGAATGGTGGAAACTCATTGTAGTTTCTGAGTACAACACTTAGACTTTTAACTGATTAAAACTCAAGTTGTTGTTTATTTAAAGAGGGTTATTCTTCTTTGTATTGATGTGAGTAATCCATTGCTATCTAACCTTTTAAAACCTCATAGAAAATAACTAATTACATTGTCATCGATAACCATGGCTCATCTTTAGAAAGTTTAGTGTTTTAAGTTAGTGAAATTACCTAAATTCAACCCACCACCTTTGTAGTAATCATAGAATTACTTTACAAAAATCCATGCATTGTGTATTCCTTAGTCTTTATTTACAATATGTTCACATCTTTGTTATATGGGTGAATCCCATCACGTGACCCGAAAGAGTTGGTATTGGGCCTAAAGTTGGGTTGATCAGTGAGCGTGTGGGTCGGTTAATAGCCATGTTGGGCCGAATGAAATTAGGTTGGTCCGAATGAGCTAGGCCCGACCGTATGAGTGTGGCTCGAATGGGTGTGTTTGGTGGAATGATTATGCCAATAACCCAATTGGGCCTAATTAAATTCATGGGCTGGGCCCATTGTCTATATTGCATGAATTGGGTCAAACGCATGGATTATTTCTCAAACAGTGGAGTTGGCCGAATGAGGGTGGCACCGGCGAAGGGACACCTGTCGAATGTGGCCTGCTAGGGTTGTGGTCGAATAAGTTTGAGCCCACGAATGTGGAGCCGTATGGCATGGCCAGAGAATGAAGGTGGCTCCGGCGAATGTGGCAGGGGCGAAGGAGGTCCTAGGCTTGTGATTCGCCCGAATGATATGGGTCGAATGGGTTTGAGGCTGGGGCGAATAAGGTGGCTGGGAGAAAGACCATGGCCGAATGAGTTGAGGTGTCGAATGAGAGTGGGCTGCCGACTGTGCATGACCGAAGGGAGAGGTTAGCAGCGAATGAGGACCTTCGGCCATGGGCCTTTCGGCCTGAAGCCATTCAGCCAGATGGGTCTTCACTTCGGCCGCAGCTAGGCTAATCTAGAGCCACCCCCATCATGGTGGTTTCAGCAATGGGGTAGGTCAGGAGGGTTCTCGAGGTTGTTTGATTTGAAGAAAAAAAAATTAGAACCAGGTGAAGGTAGTGGGTCGACTAGTGTCTAGAAAACCCTAAAAATCGCCATCATTGAGCTCAGATTACCTTTGATTCGGTGGTTATCTTTCTAGATCGGTTGTACTTTCATGTAGTAGAGATCAAGATCTTCGTTTGGGTTCAAGAACCACTCGATTTCGTTGAGTTCTGAGGAAGATATGATGATTTGAAGCTTTAAAAATGGTGTGGGAACCAAAACCGGGATTAGGGTTTCAAAGGAGAGAAGAAGAAGAGAAAATGAGGAAAATACCCTCATTTAGGGTATTTATACCCCGAGAGGTTTCGGGTTCGTTTTTGTTGCTCGGTTCGCGTTTTCGTTACGTTTCCGGAACGTAACGCGCGGTTTTTATGCTTTTTAAATAAAAGATTATTTTAGGATATTTAAAAATACAATTATTGTTAGGAATTATTTTAAATATCGTTTTATTGATTTATTTATCAAATTTTATCATTTTTACGCGTTTAATCAATTTGTTCGCGATTTATTAAAACAGTTTTGTTTAATTTCATTTGTGATGAGTTTCAAAATTGTAAAATAGGAAATATTTTATTTCCTTGAATTTATGATCGTTCGTATCGTTCTTTGTTTTCGTTTCGTCAGATCGCGTCGCCATCGCGCGTATTCGTTCGAATCGTCATTCGAACGAACACGACGATGGTTCAGCTTTCTGATTCTTGTTCTCTACTGTTCAGTCATTATTTCAGAACGTTAAACTATCAGAATCATTCGTACAGATCGTCACCTATATGAATAACTCGTCTGTTTAACATTCTGTAACAACAACCGTTATGTGATTGTTTTGTTTAACCTCGCATACGTTTATACACTATAGCATCAAATCAAGTATCTATGTTTCAACACTGTGTTGTCTGACATGTTTCTAACTGTTAAACTGTTAAGTTTAAATCAGATTACAGAAACAATAGCATAATAGTTTAATATCAAGCATCATGATATTAGTAGCACAACAATAGTTTACGTAGTTTGTACCTGAATTACTGTGCATTTACTGTTCCGTTCACTGTTACGGCGACGTTTCCGGCACAGATGTTACAATGTACAAGAGAGTCGCATGCATTAGACTCTTGTCCTAGGCTTGCTTTTGATACATGTCTTTTAAACAATACTGATGATGTAGTGTCTATTAACAATTTATCTTTCCGCTGTAATCCTTTATATTTCCGCTGCTTTAGTTATTAAACATTTCCGCTGTTTTATTATAAGAACCTGTTTATTTACAAAATTGTATGTTTGTGTAACTCATATAGAGTCGTTCTATATGACCATGAGCTGTGATCCTTGCCACGTCACACCCGCGCGGTCTGACACCGCACATGGGAATTTGGGGATGTGACAAAATCACGTACCACGTTATATGAAAATCACAGACCGTCATTTAACATGTATAATCACGTACCAAACATTAAAATCACGGACCACGTAAAAAAAATTGAAATGAACTACAACAATACTATACTCAAATTAATATTAATAAAATTTTCTATTTTATGGTGTAATTTTTTAAAAAAATGATTAACCGTTTAAAAGTTATTCGATTTTTAAAAAAATGGTGGAACCCATTTAACTATAAAAAAGTTAACAAATGTAGGTTATTTCTTTTTTGTTCTTTCAACTTCAAAATCACGCAAGTTTTTAATGAAAAGTGGGGACCACCAGATCCTAACCATTGATTAATTTGATCAAGGGCCAGAAATCCTTCATATCTTTCTCACGTTAAAACTCCTTTGTATCGGATCCGTCTCCTAATACAAAGAAGAAAAAACCTAAACCATTAGATTTACTTTAACGTGGGCTTCAAACTAATAATATACATACATAGATATATAATACATCAACTTGTAACATATAGAAAGAAAAGAACGTGCTAAAAATGATTATGGATAGAAGATTATTATTGACCGAGAGTCTCCGACCAAAATATGAGACCAAAATATTATTGACCACGGGGGTCACTTCCAGGAAGCGATTGAATCATACCATTATAAAAAGTCACACCCTTAACTTTATTAATATAATATATATTCCATTATCATTCAAGCCCTATAAATATCAATCTCTACATACATTAATAAACTACAACTTAACCATTCATATATTTTATTTAGTTCTTTATTTCTTTTTTCAAACTCATGCTTGGCCTTTGTTCTTTCATCTCCAAAAACAAAGAATCAAAGCAAACCATAGATAACAAAGAATCCGAAAACCACACACCGACGTGTGTTTGCATAGATAACATGTTTCAGAAAGTTGCCAACTTGTTTTCGGCGTCGAATTATGAGAAGAAGAAGATCAAGACGACGGTCAAAGGGAAAGTGGTGTTAATGAAGAAGAATGTTCTTGATTTTAATGACTTAGGAGCATCACTTCTTGATCGAGCTCATGAGTTGTTTGGCCAACATATTTCTATTCAATTCATTAGTGTCACTCATGCTGATACTGCACCTGCTGCAGGTTTGATTCATGACTTCGCGTTTTCTTTTATTTGTATGTATTACGCTATGTTCTTGAGTTTTCTTTAGGAGAGAACAGAGAAAAACGAAAAGAAAAGGAAATGAAAAGAAAAGAATGAACCTTCGATTTCGTGTCAAATCGTAAGGAAAAGAAAACTAAAGAATGTTGTCTAGTTTTCTTCAGTTTCTTTTCGTTTCCTTCCTTAAGTGAAACTCAAAAACGCAACATATTTTATTTTTCTTTTCTTTCCATTGTTAAACGAAACTCAGGAACACGAACATGTTTTCTCTTTCCTTTCATTTCGTTTTTTTCCTTCAGTATACTCGTGAACATAGCATTATAGTAACTTTTTTTCAATGATTTTATAAGAAATTTGTTGGAAATACGTAATATTTTGATAATAAATTATCATGAATTATAATAGTTTCTGGTACTGATAGATGCATAGATGGAAAGGATCTTCAAAACCATGTAGAATTGTGTATATAAAGCTTCTCATGGAAGGCCAACATGGTGTTAGGTCTGTAACTACTTGTTACCAATGTTTTCATGACTGAACCGGACGTCGAACCGGTCTTCTTACTGGTCAGAGGTCTGACCGGTCGAACCGGATTTAAGAACTGGATGATTTTATATACATTTTATAAATATATATAAATAAAAAATCAAAAAATATAAAAAAAACGATTCAACCACCGGTTCGCCGGTTCGACCGGCCGGTTCACCCAAAAACGGTCTAGAACACCAAACCGGACCGGACCGGTTTTCAAAACATTGCTTTTTTACTTCATAACCTCCACAGCCCTCCATTCTACCACCTAGTTCACTTCATAGCCTGTCACAGTTTCACACCCAAATATTCAATGTTGACTTATTAAATTTTTAAATACAAAATTAAATAAAAACAGACTTTATATAAAAAATATATAAACATCTATTCTTTTAACTAATTTGCTTTCCTTTGTATTATGTTTATGTTTTTGTGTTGTATGTAAAAATAGAATACAAAAATACAAATTCAGTACAAAAATAAATGTTTATAAATTTTTAAACAAAAATTTGTTTTCTTGGATATAACCTCAAAATTTATATAATATAACGATAGAATCCCACGAACATACACTCAAATCTCAAAAATAAGTGAATAATTGTTGGCTATATTTGCCTTCTGATTTGTTTTTTTCTAAAACGGCAAATTTATTGTACCCTTAAATTACTATTCATTCTTTAAATTTAAACACAAGACCTCTCAACTAAAAGACAATGTTTATACCAATTAGGCTACTCTTATATTGACTTTTGAAATCATGTTAATCCAAAGGTTATTGTATTATGTTTCATATGTTATCAACTACTCTCATGGGTATTTATCGGGTCGGATAACATTTACTAGGATCGAGTTATTTGCATTTGAAAATTTTTAAGACCCTATGCAAAACCTAACACGATCCGAATTAGTAATACGCTAATAAGATCCAAACCCATTCGAATAACTCGAATAAACTTATTTTTTACATCTGAATAACCAGAACAAACATATTTTATTAGGTTATTCAGATTGAATTCGGATATCCATACTGAGTAAACAAGATTTTGTATATACGATAAACGATTCAATTCGAATAAGACAAACATATATCCAATCTGAATCTATCCAAATATTCAAATCTCTAATTTGAATCGGTTTTTTCAGGTTTTAAATTTTCTCATGCTTTAATTCTGAACATCTTAACTATTCCATTGATGGCTTTTGTTAGAAGAGTTTTAATTTAATTATTCGGTTAATGGATGTAGACCAAAAGGCTTATAGCCTAATTAATGATATCTTCTTGACTTCTCTATGAGAGGTATTGGGTTCAAATCTGGGTTGAATCATATTTGCTGAGGCAAGGTCGGAGGTTTACCCAGTTGTGAGGTTACTCCTGGAGTGGGCTCGAGCGTACGCCCAAAACGTCAAATCCGAGGGAATAGTCGAAATCTCGTATTGGGTGTCGTCGTATCAAGTCGTTAAAAAAAAAGTTAATGGCTGTAGTCGCCATTCTTTACTAAAATATGTGACAGCTAAACCTACTACGCTAAGCTCATTAATTATAAACCTATACTTTTTCCTATAATTTATATTATTTAAACGTCAACCAACCCAATATATAGTTTTATAATTTATATTAATTAAAAATTACTTAAGCAATAAATATTAAAGTAGACCTTGTACACATATCAGTAGAACTCACCTTTGAGTTAACATACATACGTAAATTTATAATTTGCAAAGAATAAGAATATTAGAATACACGAAGGGAAGAACATCCTTCGATTGGCTAATTAAGGATCTCGTTTGTAAAAAAACAAGAAGTGAAGAACATCCAAAGCTAATCATGTTTTTAATATAAATTCTAAATTAAGGTTTATACTTTGAAATATAGACAAGTTTGATTTTGTATATTTTTGTAAGTGGAGTCATATACATACATACATATGTGTGTGTGTATACTCTTATAGATGTGCTCGTAATTTTATATGTTTATAAGTAGATAACAAAATATTAAAAACATTAAGCTATAAATATCTTATATCTAAATGATAAATGGTTTTTTTTCTTCTTTATTTATATATATAATTTTTATGTTACGTCGACAATGACCAATAAAAAAATATATATGTATATTATAATAAATAAAAGTTTTGACTAGAACATATGTTAATTTTCTATACCATTTAAAAGTTGTTTTTCACGCATCTCTATCTGTATGCTATATTTTATTAAATTTTGATTTTTTCTTCATCTATCTTCTATTAATTAAATATTAACAATTTATCAACTTGGTAAATAATATGATTACATTATAAATAATTCTTTATTTTTATTTTATAAAAACATCTTGAAAAATATATACTATGTTATTTAAATATTTAAAATTCAAATATTAATATTAAATTTGTAATATACACATGCTTTAACTTGGTGTTTATTAATATACTAGGTTATACACCCGTGTACTACACGGGTTGTGAATTAAAAATATGTGATTTTATAATTATTTCATCATAAATTTACATGATTAAAATAATTTCATTACATCTTCTTGAATTTAAATGATTATATTAAAACTAATAACATTAGTTATACCTTTTTTATACAATAAAACTTTAAAAATAAAAATTTATAAAAAATGTTTCTTAATACACACATATACAACATTAAACATAGATGTATTACACACTTATGCATGTTAAATATTTGAATTTCAATAGGAAAGAGAAAAGAAAAAAAATCAAAATTTAATAAAAAATGGCATAAAAACATTTATTATGAGAGAGATGTGGGAAAACAATTTTTAACTAGACTAAAAACTTTACATGTGACATATAAAAATATTTATTTATTATATAGTATAGAAGATAAGGACAATAACGACTCGTGTTTTCAAGTTGGATTCCAGATGAGAACACCATCGTTTTTTATCAATTTAAATGATACTTTAAATACATACAACTATACAAGTTGTTTGGTTTTGGTAGCGACATGTGCGACTGTAAACATACCTACCAAGTTAGCCACCTCCTCAGCAAGTGGACAGCATCAATAAGTTTAGCTTTACAAAATTACAATTATACTTTTATTGCACTTATATTTTTTGCATGCGTGCTTTTCAGTTTTTTATTTTAAAAATAATTAAAAAAAACTTTCATTAATCAATCAAACAAATTCTTAATATTTTTTTTTATTTTAAATGTTATTTTAGTAAAATTATTATTAATTATTTATAGAATTGATATATAACCAATTTCCATTTCTTCATGTAATAATGGTTTTTTCATGTTCTTGACTCACTAGAGGTGGCCAACGTACCCGGAACCGGAACCAAACCGGAACCTGTTCCACCCTTAAACCGGACAAATCCGAACCAGAACCAGCAAAAAACCGGTTGGAACCGGTCAAAAACCGGAACCGATTCTTGACTTTGTTGACCAAAACCGTTTGGAACCGGAACCGGTTCCAAAAAAACCCGGTTTGGCCACCTCTAGACTCACCCACTCTAGTATCATCGCTATCGCTAGTGATTTGTGATGAGGAATAAATCCTTCCATTGTTTCTCATCTATGTTCTTTCTCTAAGAACTCGTTCATATCATCTTAAAGGCTCATATTCAGATCCATGACGCAATTCTTTCTTTGATCATGATGATAATGATTCAACGAAATTAAAGAATGCAACATTTTGCTTTTTTTTTTGGTTGATTAATTAGTCAACGCTTCACGCGTGTCTCATCTGAACTAGAATGATAGTATGGAGTTAGCCAAGTTACAAAACTAAGAAGACAAATTACATTATATGTAACCATTTCACTATTTAGACAATTTCTTCATCTTAGTCTTTTCAATTGGTTGATTTCTTCACACATGTTTTCACTTAGAACAACCTCTTCATGTTAGACTAAATTTCAATTTGCATTGATTGTTGTTTTCTTTAATTAAGATTGATCTCATTGCTATAAATGATTGTTGTTTCTTAAATTGAGATTGCTCTTGTTTCAATTCATGTATTGCATATGTGTAATTTGTCATATTTACATATATGTAATCATATCTTCATCGTTTTCGATTTCACCTATTCGTTCAATCGCTGTGTAGTTTGGATTGGTTCAATTAGTGTTGATTTTGGTTCAATTCGATCAAATGAAGAAGGCATTTTTTTGTTCTTTGAATTCGATTTTATATAGTGTTGCATATATGTAAATTTGAGTTGCATATATGCAACAATGCTCTACATGAATAAGATTTGTAGTTATGTTTTTTTCTAATATTTAGAATATGAGTTATGTTAATTGTGTGACATTTACATATATGTAATTTGATAAGTTACGTATATAATCTACTACAAGTTTTAAAATTATAAAATATGAGAGAGAAGAATAATTATAGGGGTTTAATTGACTTTTTAGATAAAAAAAGTTAATGTGTTTTGTCTAACATGCCCTTTAGTCTTGTAATTAAACCCTTTAGTGATTATATATATATATATATATATATATATACAATTTTGTCATATATTTTCAACCATTCATTATATAAATCAATCTTGGAGTACTTGTTTTCTTAGTTTCTTTTTTTTTTTTTTTGAAAATTAAGGTGTTCTTAAAAACTATAGATATATGTTGAAAAGCTAGTTTATGTGTGATAACTCCGCGTCTACATCATTTTATTACACAAATTAATACTTGTTTTAATAAAATTACGCAAACGTCACTTCATACATAAATAGTCATTTGTATTTGAAACGGACCATACATACTTACATACACACACAATATATATATATACTAATAAATAAAAATAATATTAAACAGGTGTAACTCTCTGGTTGCTTCTCACTTTTATTTTTTTCGCAGTTGTCTTCTATTAAATAACTATATTATATAATAATTTGTATATTGTCTCTTCTATTAGAGAAGTATTAAAATTATATTTTTAGAAGATAAATAATTTGGTGTTAACATGCATGAATGTATCAGTAATATAATATTTTTTTGCAACTATTTATTAGTTTTTCACTTATAATAATTGTTTAATATTTTATGGATCCAATCT
Organism: Mikania micrantha; assembly: GCA_009363875.1. NCBI lineage: Eukaryota > Viridiplantae > Streptophyta > Magnoliopsida > Asterales > Asteraceae > Mikania > Mikania micrantha. The sequence continues at coordinate 59,210,064 of CM018696.1, forward strand.
CGTATAATACATGAGCTTCTAATTAACTCGGTACATACATACATACTATTGAACCATCAAATCGAGAATAACTATTTTTTAGGTGTTTTGTTTCGACTTTTACAAATAACTAGTTTATTGATATAACATTAAGAAAAATTGATTCATATCATTTATGTATACATTTGTGATTTAGGGTTTTTAACTAAAGAGGTGCAAATTTCTGAAGCAACACACAAACACAACAAATACCTAACATTATATTTACGTATATAACATTTGTTACATATTGGTTCAAGTTGCTTTCACATTAAAAGTCACAAGAACATTTAGCTAAACGGGTTGGGTTTGGGTTTACTGTATGGGTTTTAATCGAGTTTTTTTTTTTAACTTCAATTAAAAAGAAATTTTGTTTTACTGCATAACTTAAACTTGTCAAAGTAATTTATACTAAACCATACAAGCTAAAATAGAGAAATTATATAAGGGAATTGAAATTAAACAACTTTTGTAAGTTAGAAAATATTGATCACATTAATGCATTTTGTTTTGCAGAAAAAAGGTTGAGAGGGAAGCTTGGAAAACCAGCAATCTTGGAAGACTGGATTAGTACCATTACCCCTCTAGCAGTAGGAGAATCCACATATGAAGTCACATTTGATTGGGATGAAGAGATTGGACTGCCAGGAGCCTTTCTGATCCAAAATCTTCATCATAGTGAATTTTATCTTATGACACTTACTCTTGAAAATGTTCCTGGCCATGGTCAAGTCCATTTTGTATGCAACTCATGGGTTTACCCATCCAAATACTACACCAAGGATCGCGTATTTTTCGCTAATAAGGTTTAAATACTTTCAATAAAAGCATGTCACGTATAACTTATTATAAATGTCCCAAAGAAGACAGCATAATGTTAGATAGTGTACTCCCCAACCAAAAGGATACTCACTGTAGTGATTTTATCCTAAATGTGATTTTTTTTGTTAGAATAGGTGATTTTTGGGATGTTAAATTTTTTTAGATGGTTTTTTTTTTTTTTTTTCATTTTTGGTGTTTCTAGGTAAGTTGCAATGGGGAGGGGGAGCAACTTTCACTTTTTCTGTACCAAAGTCACAAGGAGGGTCAACGACTTTCACTTTTTTTACACCAAAGTCGTTGCCCTTCACCCCTAGTGACTTTGGTACAGAAAAATAGAAGCCGCTCCCCCCCCCCCCCCCATTGCGACTTACCTAGAAACACATAAAATAAATTAAAAAAAACCATCTAAAAATCCTTTTAACATTCAAAAACCACTTATTCTAACAAAAAAAATCTCCAAATGTCTAGTTGTTGTGGTTAAACAAACTATTAAACTTATAAAGAATTGATATTAAAGTTTGGTTTTTTCTATATGTTATAAAATGACAATGCAGGCATATCTTCCTGGTGAGACACCTGAATTATTAAGTCCTTACAGAGAGGAAGAATTGGTAATCTTGAGAGGAAATGGGACAGGAATGCTTGAAGAATGGGACAGGGTTTATGACTATGCTTTGTATAATGACTTAGGAGATCCAGATGATGAGGAGAAAGCGCGCCCAGTTATAGGAGGGTCGTCTGAGTACCCCTACCCGCGTAGGGGTAGGACAGGCAGACCAACAACCGAATCAGGTTAGTTACTTTCAAGTTTAGACTTGGTGGTAGATGATTATATATTCATATATGTTAAGTTTAAGTCATGCTTGAAACTTTGGTTTTTGACAGATCCTGAAACTGAGAGCAGACTTTCACTTCTTGAGAGTATGAAGATTTATGTCCCTAGAGATGAGAGGTTTGGGCACTTGAAGAAGTCTGATTTTCTTGCTTATGGTGTTGAATCTGTTCTTAAATTCCTTCTTCCTGAGTTTGAGACTCTAGCTGACGACACACTAGACGAGTTTGACTCGTTTGAGGATGTCATGAAGCTTTACAATGGAGGCATCAAGCTTCCCCAAGGACCTTCACTTGATACAATACTAGAAAACATACCTTTACAAATGTTTAAAGAACTTATTCGATCAGATGGCGAGGGGCTTGCCAAATACGCGACACCACAAGTCATTGAAGGTACCAATTCTCACAAGTAGAACACACTTCGTTTTTGTGTTATAAAAGCTTATAGTTCATCTTGTGATGTTTTACCAGCTAGCTTAACTGCCTGGAGCACTGACGAAGAATTCGCAAGAGAAATGTTGGCTGGAGTCAACCCCGTTTCGATTCAGCTTTTGAAAGTAAGTTATACAGTCCTTAAGACATGTACCCAAATGGCCAAATGGGCATCATCAGGGTAGTAATATAGTGTACTCACTAACCAAACAGTTGTGGGTTCGACATCCGTAGGGTGCAGGTTGTACGTGGTGTATTCTTGAAAATTTAAGTGTTGCTTTACATACAAACAAACATACTCAGTTAAATCTCACTTTTAAGTAGGGTTTGGGTAAGTGTTGCTTAACATAAACAAGGAAAAAAAAATTGCTTGTAAGTAACTAGATTGAGAATAATTGAATATCTTTATTAATGAAAATTTTATAATTTTAAAATTATGCAGGAGTTCCCACCAACAAGCAAGCTGGATGCTAAAGTTTATGGTAACCAAAACAGTTCAATAAGAGCACATCATATAAAGGAACATCTTGATGGTCTAGAAGTAGATGAGGTAACTTTCCTACAAATTATTGCTTTGATCTGTCAGTCTCATAATTGTTTGACCGAGCTCGATTAAAATTAACGGGTCAGATTGTAATTAGTTTAAAGTTTGTAATTAAAGACAATTGTGTAAACACGTAAATTAAAGGTCCTAGATGTCAAGAACCAAAGTTTATAACCAAGTACCAGAGCCGGCTCCATAATGTTAATATATTAGGCAATTGCCTAGGGCCCCATATTTTTTGGGGCCCCATATAGTTCGGTTGCATGGTCGGTTATATCCCCAAATTTGGTCGATCGGTTTCGAAATTTTGAAACCGTATTGAACAGTTTGGTTTATGATTTTCAATAAAAACCGGACTGGACCGTGCGTGTTTATGCATGCATACATGCGTACATACATACATATATGTGTGTCGATGTCTATATTAGCTCGTCTCATACTCTAAAATGGTAAGGTTTGATTCAATTTTAACGGACTCAAAAGGCCAAAACCCAGAAAGCTCAAATCGTAAACCAAATCGAAACCAAACCATTGATAACGGTTTGGTTTTATTTTTAAATGTTCGTTTTTGTTTTAGTTAGTCATAAACCATTATTTATAGTTTCACCTAAAATCGGACCATAAACACCCTTAATAAAGTCATCTAAGCTTGCATAGAATGAATGAATCAAATAGACGTAGGAAAATTTTGTAAAATCTCGAAGAGATGAAGGGCCCCAGATTTTAATGCCACATAGGGCCCTCAGATTGGTTGAGCCGGCCCTGCCGAGTACGATTATATAAACCCATGAACGATGTCTGTAGTTTATATCCTATCAAAAATCAACGTTCATATTATCCTAACAGATTCATACACATATATATATGTTCATGTTCTTGATTTTCGTTTGAATATTAGATCAATTTGAACCAACACAATCTAATGACCATGGAAGCAAGTATAACTGAAAATTTGAAATGCTACACAAACTTGCACAACAGGTACTAGAAGCGAATCGATTGTTTATACTAGATCACCATGACTCATTGATGCCATACGTAAAGCGAATCAATGCAACTTCCAACAAGATTTATGCCACAAGAACTCTACTATTTTTACAAAAAGATGGAACTTTAAAACCAATAGCCATCGAGTTAAGCTTGCCACACGAAGACGACGATAAGTCTGGTGCCATTAGCAAAGTATGCACCCCTGCTAAACAAGGAGTGGAAGCCTCAATTTGGCATTTGGCTAAAACATATGTAGCCGTGAATGATTCTGGTGTTCATCAACTCATCAGTCATTGGTAAACTTTGCAAAATCATAAATCACCATTTGAAATCTTCTAGCAAATCATTAATGTTAACTTGTGCATGTAGGTTAAACACACATGCTGTTATTGAACCCTTTGTAATCGCGACAAATAGACAACTAAGTGTACTTCATCCGATCAACAAGCTTCTCCATCCTCATTTTCGTGATACGATGAACATTAACGCCTCTGCGAGGAATGTCTTGATCAATAGTAAAGGGATTCTTGAGAGAACCTTCTTCACTGGGAAATATTCAATTGAAATGTCTTCAAAGATATACAAGGATTGGGTGTTCCCCAACCAAGCTCTTCCAGTGGACCTTGTGTTGAGGTATGTAATTCATCAAATTTAAGCTTATGAATTTGTAAAATATGGTTATACTTCATGTGGTCTTACTAGCATGATGACTTGCTAATACAAAAATCATACTTAGTAAATCTCACTTGTAACAAAAATGCTTGTAGAGTATATCACAAAAAAACGAACGCAGTTTTACACTGGATGAACATAAAGTCTTGGATCACACTTTCAGATCAAACTATTTGTGGTTCACCTAAATATTTTATCAGATAAAATTCAATTATAATTCAGAAACAAGTTTGAAATTTGTAGTGATTTTTCGAATGAAACAGAGAATGATCGATCAATTCAATTTTGGATATACGCAAGTTGAAGAAAACTGCCTCTAGGCAGTTTTCAAGTTTCATTCTTCCTAAATTTGCCATTAAACAAATAAAACGAATTTTATATCAAAATTCGTAAAATTTGCCACAAGGCGGTTTTCAAGTTTCATTCTTCCTCCAGGCAGCTGGACCCCTTGGACCCCGCTCTATCCGTGGGCGCTGCCCGTGGACCCCTGCCCTTGAAAACCCTATTAAATCATAAAACTTAAACAAGCGTGCTCCCTACACCCAACTTGTTTAATGAATTTCATGATTATATTGATCAACTAAATTAATCCAATTACACTAAAAACTGCTAAAAAATGTTGGTAGGACATGAGGAAAGTAGGACACAAGTAAACCTTATGTGTATCTTTTAAAGAAAGAGAATTGACACAAATAATTTTAAACAATAAAGCTAACATGATAACTTGGTAACAAATCTTTTTAATGCATAGGGGGATGGCAGTTGAGGACACAAACTATCCGCATGGCCTACGCTTAACAATTGAAGATTATCCATATGCTGTTGATGGGCTAGAGATTTGGTCCGCCATTAAAACATGGGTTCAAGATTACTGCACCTTTTACTACAAAAACAATGACATGGTGCAAAGTGACACTGAACTCCAGTCATGGTGGAAGGAACTTCGAGAGGAAGGACATGGTGACTTAAAAAACAAGCCATGGTGGCCTAAAATGGCATCAGTTCAAGATCTTATTGATAACTGCACAATAATCATATGGATATCTTCAGCTCTTCATGCAGCAGTGAACTTTGGACAGTACCCTTATGCAGGGTACCCCCCTAACCGTCCAACTCTAAGTCGTCGGCTAATCCCAGAACCAAACACGCCGGAGTACGAAGAACTAGAACGGAATCCAGAAAAAGTGTTTTTGAAAACCGTTAGCCCGCAGGTTCAATCACTTCTAAGCATCACTTTGATAGAGATACTGTCAAGGCATACATCAGATGAGATCTATCTTGGGCAAAGGGAGTGTCCTGAATGGACCATTGATGCACAACCATTGAAGGCATTTGAAAAGTTTGGCAATAAGCTTAAGGAAATTGAAGAAAGAATTGGGATGATGAACAAAGATGAGAGGTTGAAGAATAGGTTTGGACCTGTTAAGGTACCATACACTTTACTGTATCCTACTAGTGAAGAGGGGCTTACTGGCAGAGGAATACCAAATAGTGTGTCCATATGAAATGTTGGTGCTTGATGTTGTTAGTTAACTGTATTTTTTGTATTTTCAGTTGGATTTGTGACAAAATTGCATATCATTTGATTATTTGGTTGTAATAAACGTTGTTTTGTAGAGTTTAATGTTGGCAAGTGTGCATTACTTAATTGGACACATATGTATCTTTTTTTTAACAAACGTTCGGTCACCCGGGGTCACCCTGGCAATAGATCATCCTTTCGTCCGAATAACAGGCTGTGATGACATGACCTACCTGTTCAGAAGGAAACCTACAACTAGGAAACTCTTTAACTTAACACAGAGCAATATTTGTTTTAGATGAGACTGCAACCCAAAATCTCTCATAAGAGAAGTCAAGGGGCTATCGTTAGATATATCTACTTTTCATCTTCATAAGTTATCGGTAATGGATCCCACTGGATTCAAATAACTTCTAGAGGGATTTGGTATAATCACACAATAGAAGATATATCATACTAAAAAACCCATATGTAGTGGGTTTTTTTAGCTTGTATGCTCTAGAAAAAATAGAAGACATAACAAACGCCTTTTAATGTTCAACTAAAAAATGTTTTTAAAAAAATTGATTATGCGCATTTTAATTAAAGAATTTGAATTTTCAAAAACTAAAAAAAATAAATTTAATCCAAACATTTTATACATGTGAATATAAACAATTATTTTTAAATCCACCATGTATAAACTTTTAGTTTTTTAATATCGGTATCAGGCCCGGATAAAATGAGAAAAAAAATTAACATACATGTTAGTGAAGAGCCCAAATTTTTATTCCACGGGCCGCCAAAATGGTTGAGACGGTCTGCTTGAAATAACATACCAATATTTAGTCTATAAGAAAAATATCACTCATTTTGTTGCATAAGTCAATCTTAATAAAATCTTAAACCTTGAATATGTGTTGTTACACTCTGATTTAAAATATGCTTTTGTATCATACTATCATGACTTGTCAATCTATCTCTCTCTTTCTTTTTATTTTTTATGTAAAATCTTTTAATTTTTCAATCACATTTGCAAGCTCGTCTTAAAAATATCACATTGGTATGTGATATGTCATATACTAGACCTTCGCATGAAATACTCTCTGAATTACAGTCCCACGTATAAGGCCATGTTTGGGATTGCTTAGTTATCTTTAAAATTACTTTTTGTTAAAAGTGTTTATTAACTTATGATTTTTTGAAATAAAGTTTTTAAAAATATGTTTGGATTAACTTATATAAAATTAATTTTCAAAATGACCAAAATGACATTTTTTTATTGACACTATTTTAATGTTATTGGGTAAAGTGTAAAGAATAAGATAGATTTGTAATTTTATGTCAATAAGTTATAAGTCATTTTAAAAAGCTAGAATTTTTAGCTTTTCAAAAACAATTTATCACCTTTTTACAAAAAGTTATTTTCAAAAGTATTTTTAGGTTTCGCAAACAACTTATTTACTTATTAGCTTTTTAGAAAAGCCAATATGTTAGTAAGTTACTTTTAAATTAAATCCCAAACATGACCTAAAGCATCTCAAGAGTTGTAACCATATATTAGACCTTTTATTTTAAAGGGGAAAGACTCATAAAAAGTCTATTTTTTCTAAAAAGTCTGAAAACTGACCCAACAAACTTCGATTGAACTCATTTATGCATCATTGAAAATTTGAAATCGACTTGTCATACTTTAAACCATAAACAACAAACCTTTAATACTGAAACCAAAACTTTAAAAACAAACCTTAAACCTATAAATAAAACCTAAAAACTAAAAACCAAGATCTAAAACCTAAACTCTAAAGCTAGTTGTTAAAGTTAAAACCTAAAAGCTAATATTGTAAGGTTCAATGAGACATTTTCAATGTCGTCAAAATGAGTTCAAACGGAGCTCGTACAATATAATCACATGACTAAACAATTTAAATGATTATAAGCAAAATTTGAATTTTAAATATATTATTTTAATATTGAATTTTTATTAATCAATTAAAAGTATTTATTTCTCATTATATAACTATTTAATTTCATTATTATATATACATACAATTCTAAGCTCAGTCTACAGTGCTAAATCACAATTTGGTTAGATACTTTTGTTTGTTTTTAATATTTTGTTGGTTGTTTTGTGTAATTGAGTTGGTCAACACAATTTCTAAATTTTTAGGCGATGTGTGTTCGAAACATTTGTAAGGTTTTGTACTTTTGTTTTTCTTTTTCTTTGAAAAATATCTTCTAACCTTTTTATTTGGTTCTTTTTAGTCTTTATTTTTAAAACATTATAAAATTCTTATTTTACATATGTTCATTTTTAATTTCAGGGTGGTTTCGAATTTGATTCATTAGGTGCTTTCTAATTCTATAATTTTCTTTTGTTAACACTGTTTTGATCATTGGGTATGCATTTGCAATCAGTGTACACTTTCTGCCATTACGAGGAAGTGACAGTCATTTTTACGCGTTACAACTAACATATTTCAATGTTTTACGCGTTACAACTAACATGTGTATCGGTTTTTGTAATGTCTCGTGTGCGCAACAACCTATAGAGATACGTCACCGCCACGTAGCGCGGGTTATAACACTAGTTTTATACAATAGTGAATTGGTGCGAGGAAATAAGAGTGATGAGGCATCATATGTAATTGGTTAAAGATGGGAAAAACACACTGAGAGTAAACTTTAAAGCGCATCATGAGCGTCATTATTTCACGAAATTTATCATTACTCGTGGATTTTGAAAGTGTGTTAAAAATAAAGCAAAGACTTGTGGAAACTTACTCTTAAAAATTAAAATTTGAAACTAGCCATTAGCTAACATTAGGAATTTAATAAAAATACTCTCATTTATCAATTTTTAATTTAAAAGACATTTATTCAAAATTCATTTTTGCATGTCATTTGAACAATATGATTGTGTAATTGAATTGTTGGAGCTATAGTTGCCGAAGTTGCTAGGCCCCAATAGATTAGTTGATTAAAAAGTAGCGAGTTCTCGACATACTCGGCAAGTACTCATTCCGAGTACTTGAGGAGTTTTACAACAATATCTAATTAGGTGCAACGTCTGTCATCCTAAACTACACAATTACACAACATTGAAATTTCATGCCAAAAATGGGTTGGTGTTTGATCCAAGATACTTTCAGTCCAATACTTTGAATTGTTTGTATATAATTATTTTCTTCAATATGACTAAAAAAAATACCAAAAATAATATCTGCTTTCTATATAAAAATAATTTAGAACTTTTACAAAGTTTTCATAAATTCTTCATATAGCACAGCATATCTCACAAGAATGCCACAGTCAAAACCACAAATGCTAAATCTAATGACACAAATCCTAGCCAAATTTGAATTAGAAACTAATAGTTTTGGCAGCCACATGTATTGCAAAAAAAAAACTCACACTAGCAGATTGTCAGCTATAGTAGTTTGACATCAAACATTGGACTATAATTCATGCTCAAGCCCATAACCACTTGGGTATGCAACTTCCTGACCATGGTTGTGACCATGACCATGACCATGGCTATGGTCATGACCACCAAAACCATGGTGGTGGACATTGATGCTTGCTTCATCAAGCATTTCACGAGTATGACTCGGTTCCGGCTCTTTTTTCTTGGAGACTTTGACAGGTTTTGGTAATCTTGACACAAACTCATGTATACTTTTTGCCAGCTCATCAGCTGTATCATCCTGCACGGGTCAAAGATGTAAAAGTTATATTTTATTGTTTTATTTTATTTATTTTAATTAATTATTTGAACAACAATTAAATCTATTCAACTATTCAGGAGTCAGGACTTGATTCCACAAACTCATGGGAAGGTACATCACTATTTATACACCTGAATACCATTTGGCTCGCATGGTGTCTAAAACATATTTATATCAAATTTGCTTCCAAAGATTGGCATTTCAGCAGATTGTGAGATTTATTTAAACAAGATTGCATTACAATTATTGTAACAATCACCCACTCCTACAAAAATGAAGATAGGATCACTAGATTTGCAGAATGGTAATCAGCCTTGAACATATCATTCAAAGCCATATACAATCACACTACCCTATTGTTGTAAGTCAAAAAAAGTGCAAAAAGACGTTAATGCCCACAAAGGTTTTACAAGAAGACTATCAAAGGTTTAGATTTGGATGACAGAAATAGTAGCCATTAGACTGTATACTTCACAAAAATTTCACCCATTTGATTATGCTGCAAATTTATAAGTTATAACATTTGTTGACTAAGACTTTCACCGTTTCAACCACAGGCAACAACTTTAATCTATTTACTTGTCAAGAATTAATTTGGGTTATGTTTTATCTCAAAGTATTAAAAAGGAAGCCATTTTGCCACCTCTACCCATATGTAATACGTTAAAATAAGAATGCTAAGCTAGAATAACAATCCACCAACTACGTTAGTTAACTTACCTTTACCAAAATATACTAATCTCAGGCAAGGATATATTCACATTTCATAATTGTCATGATCACATAACAGGCGAATATTTTAAGTCAAATAACTAAGTTCAAGTATTGTATTTAACTATTTTATTCTTAGAGACAGCAGCAATGTTTGCCTATATCTCATCATGTTCAGACCCTAATAATAGCTTTGATATTAATGAGATTTTAGTGGGTATGGTTGTTTTCTCACCTGTGGCCAGCAGCCACCGGAATGTGTGACAAATGTAGCCTGAGGAAGCGCATCAGCGACCTGCAGCCCCTTTTGGATCCAATCCTCAGACGAACCACTAGACCATATCACCTGCATTGGCAAATTGTTCACACCATTTAGTTGACCCCATTCTCCAACATCAAAACTAGAATTCATTCTATTCCCCATTTCAAGAACCGATTTAAGTCCATCTCTACCCTTGAGAAGAAGCCTATGACTCTCTGAATCCAACACACCACCTGTTTTTGAACAACAGTTTCTAACAACCTTTTCAAAACCAAAACCAAAACCAGAGACAACCTCTCTGACCACTGGCAGTTTCAAGACCCATAAAGGAAAAGCAGTTTGAGTTGATGCACTATCAAGAAGAGTTACACTTGTTACTAACCCTAGATTTTCAGACACCCAATTTGCCCCCAAATTGAATGCTGAATCATGAAGAACCAAATCAACAGGTGCTAATCCCAATGTGTCAATCACTTGCCCCAAAACCCGACCCATTTCTTCAGGACCCACTTCGATCGCTTTCAAAACCTTCACTTTCGACACACGAATCTCATTTTCTTCATGATCATAGTTCACATACCCCTGTTCAATTAACTGATCAAACCCCCAAAATATACCCTTTTCTTTGATTTCGTTATACATCTCCAGAAGCCTTCCAAAACCCCCGATCACCTTCTCTTCCGTCACCGACACGAACTTATCGGAAAACCCAGAACCAGGCAGGTCTATGGCGACTGCATGGACCCCCATTTTCCCCAATTTTTTGACAGTTTTACTGAAAACGTAGGAGCTGCAGCCCAATCCATGTACAATCAGCACGTTATGTGGAGAATCTATCGGCCCATCTTGGATGGTGAAGACCTCAATTGAACCGCTGTGAGGAGTGGGTTGGACTTTTATGGTTCTGCCATTGGAGTAGTGGTGTCTGAGACTTGTGGGCAGTGTAAGGAACCATGTCTTGGGGTCTTGTTGAGTTAAAAGATTTGAAATTGTGACGAATGTTAGGGTTAAGAAGGAGACTGAGATGGTGAAGTAGAACCAGAAGGCAAAAGGGTTTGGATTTGATGATTTCTTTGCTGTTGTGACAGCCATTGATGCTCGTTTGAAGGTTCAAAAAGAGAACTGTTGAAAGCTGTAGTTACAATACCACTATACAAGAATGGGAAAGTTAACGACATATTGGGTCTTCATGTCCAACTTTTATCATCTCTTATAGGAATTATGACAATAGGGCTCGAGAGGCATAAAGCGGTTAACGGGTAATAACCGAACCAGTTAATCGATTAATAATTTTAAAACAGTTTTGATTATAAACGATTTTATTAATAACTAGCTTTCAAGTTTAAAACTGAAATTGATATTATAAGTTTATAACCAAAACCAGGTAACCGGAGTGATTAACCATTAAATAACCGATTTTTTACCTGGTTAAACCGGATAACCAATTTGAAAAACCGGCCAATAACCGGTTTGTTTGCTTAAAACCTAAAAGTAAACATAAAACCGATTAAAAAGCAAGTTAGGATTCAATACCGGTTTGGTTAACCAACTTTTTATGCGCCTCTAGATAGGACCTATATTTACACAAAACATCTATAACTTGTGAAAAAAAGTAAGATTTTTGAAAATTTGTGATTTGGATTCGGATGGTAATTATATAAATTTTGGAAGTTTTAGAAATTTGAACTATCCAAATTATTATATTTATATATTTTTTATTTGTTTTTATTATTTAAAACTAACAAAATCCGAACTTAGACCAAAAATATTAAAAGTTTATGTTTATAAATATCTATTCAGTTGATTTTTATTTCTTTAATCACTTTTATAAATTAAAAAAATACTTATTCTGTATTTTTTTACGAATTCGAATAATGAAATCAACCATCCAAAAAATTTCGTATATTCAAATTGAATCAAAATGATTAAAAATTTCGGTCATTTTGACTCTCTTTTTGCATACGAGGCATTTACATACTCCCTTATTCTAAGATATTCTCACATTGGCTATAAAAGTGTGATGATAGTTGTATAGAATGATGAACAAGATTGGTTATAAGTGATAAACCGATAAAACTAACAAAATTTGTTTGACATCGGTTGAACCATAATGTTTTTGCAACATCATTATTTGTATTATCTTTTAGTACAATTAGGTAGAGATGAAATTTAGCACCGAATATCGGTACCGGTAACAACAAAAACCCACTAAATAAATTGTTTTTGAAGAACAACTTCAGGTCATGAAAAAAATGACACAACTCACGAAAGTGAAAATATCTAGTATGAGGAAGAAGATCTAGTCGACAACTTTCCATGAACAACTGATATGAAACACCTATTGTTCAAATATATATTGTTGGACATTCAAGTTTAAAGGTGTAACAACAAAAGAGGCAGGACTCTCAACAAATAACTATAACCATTTAAGGCATAGTTCTTTCACAAAATTGAATTTGAAATCTCTAAAGGATGTCATGCAGAACAGTTGTTTTACGTCTTCTAAAGGAAGAGGAACATATGACCTAGGTGTACATTTTCATCAATAGCGGGAGATGAAGACTTGTGGAATATTAATCAATTTAATGTTCATATTTTAGTGTTATTTCTCCATCCCATCTCACGTATACAAGATTTCATACTCAATTGTAGCTATGGTTTTGATATGTGGTCAGGGGCGGATTGACGTATGCTTGAGGGGGGGTATAAGCACCCACTTAATCTCCTAATTAATATGTTATATTTGGTTCAAATTAGATTTAAAACCCATGTGCCCCTATTGGTATTTTTGTAGGCCCCTTACTTTTTTCTCAAGCCCAATTGAAGGCACTTCATTTGTGATTTATTTTTTCAAGCCCAAATGCACTACATAAGAAAAAAAAGTTTACGTTTCTTCAAACCTTTAATATTCCGATTCTGAGTTTTTCTAAATTGCCAACCCTTATTCTCTTCATAGCGAACATCAAAATCGGTTTCCAAAATCAAAATTGCAACAATTGCAGACTAGCAAAGTAACCATCAAAATCAATTTTGGATCCAAAATTGAAGGTTTGTAGTTTGATAAAAACCCACAAAATCACGTTACGAACTGCCAGGTACCAAAATTCCAACTTTATGTTTTTGAACTTTGGCAGTTGAACTTCGATATTGTTTTGAATGCTTGTGTAATTAGTACCGTGGAAAAAGAAGCTCTTGAAAATGTTACAAACGAAGCTGTAATTGATCGTTTCCAAAAAATGAAATCACGTAGAGGACAATTATAATATGTATTTTGTTTTAACACGTTTATTGTTTACCAATTTAGTGAAATTTATTTTGTTATACAATTTTTGCCCCCACTGAATAAAAGTTCTGGATCCGCCACTGTATGTGGTCGTGGGTTTAAATTTTCAGGAAACGGGGTGGGTTTATGTTTGAAAACAACTACTACATGAGATGGATTCAAACAAGGTTAGTTACATGTCAATTTTTTATAGGATATAACCCGGATTGTTTGATGAGTTATCACAACATAAATCATACATGCTACCTACACGGCTACACTTGTGTAGCGTTAGATGCAAATGCCTTACACGGAAATCCAAATTGCTCAAATATTTGGTATGATTGTTTACATTTTAAGCAATCAAAATTGTCAAATGTATTTCCCATCGTGGGTTGCTTCGGAGAGGATTATGCCCTATCATGTCATGCCATTTGTCTACGTTAACACTAACCATTTCATCCATGTCAAGCTATAAAAGTATTATTTGATACATGCAGTGAGTGAGATTTGGACTACATATCAAAATGAAGCCACAACTAATCGGGAGATAATGCACATATCTCATACATTATAGCAAAATACGCCATGGTATAAGAGAAAAATATCACAATAATTTGCTTTAACTAAACTTTTTTTAAAAAAAGTACGTATGATCTATTGAATATGATAAACCTAACTTTTCATGTGTTTTTACATATAGGTTTTGACTTACAATAAATAAAAATCTTAACTATTAACCAAAACAAAGCTGTTAATTGATTTGAAGCTGGTGCTCTTTAATTTGAATTATTTAGTTGCATGTGAAGATTCTTTTTTAAATATCTGGTTATTAGTAAATATATATCTATAAAAGCAATGTGACATGAAACATGAATTTGATAAACATGACTTTTTATATGTTTTGTATATGTACTTTATGAATCGTTAATAGAAACTAAACTTTATCAAATAGAATTTGATGATTTGACAAGGTAATTTGCTTTTAAAATGATATGTGTTTAAAAAAATATTAGCGTTAAAAAAATTTGTTATAAAACTACATGTTAAAGTTTTAATAAAACAATTGAAGACTTCAAATTAAAAAAAAAAAAAAAAACATGTTAGAAAGTATTTGGAAGTTTTAATAGGTTTTTTTTGAACGGCTTGGTACAACGACACCCAAGACGGGATTTCAACTGTCCCTTCGGATTTGACGCTCTGGGGCGTATGCCCGAGCCCACCCCAGGAGGAACCCCACAACTGGGTAAACCCCCTGACCTTGCTTCAGCAAATATGCCTCAGCTCGGATTCGAACCCAAGACCTCCTATAGGAAAGTCAAGGGGGTAACCATTAGGCTAGAAGCCCTTGGTTGGAAGTTTTAATAGGTGTGTGTGTGACTTAGATGCGTGAACAGGAAATTATTTGTTGCTTGCAAGTCTGCTAACACGATGCCTTATCTTTCATCAATCTCTCCGCCGATGAAGTCCGCAGCAGCGGCGATAATGTCAGGCCTTTCACTCTCTGCGCCACCACCGCCGCGGCGCTCCGCCTACCTGTCCACCTCAACCACCCGCTCTGCTCAAGGCTGCTTCCGCCTTTTCTCTCTCTCACTTCCGGTTCACCGTTGTTTTAACCTGACGAAGAATCCGATTTTCGTCGTTCGAAATTGTTCTTCGATCACTGCCAAGCCCTCTTCGCAGATGCGCAAGAAGCACGATACTGGATTGGAGCAAGATCAGAAGCTCACTGCTCTCCGTGAGCTTTTCGGGAAGCCCGGTATCAATATCGACGCCTACATCATCCCCTCTCAGGATTCCCATCAGGTTTGATATGTTTGCTTGAATTGCATCCACTTGCTGACAGCGGCGGATCTAGGAATTTTTTACAGACGCTTCAATAAGATATAACCGAACATACAAATTTCTGGGTCGGTTTGACGGTTTGGGTCTTGTAATTTTCATCATGTAATAACTGTGTGATATATTAAGTCAATAAGTTAAAGAGTTAGGAGGTTCGGAGTGAACACTTATTTTAGATTTCTGAGCTCTTGACCAAACGGAGTCAAGGGGTTGCGCCCCCTTCCGGAGACATAGGGGCAATGCCCCGAAACATAAACGAAATTTGGGAAGAAATATTGATTTCGGAAAGTAATTTTAACACGATCCTATAGAAATCCAAGCATTGATTGTCGAAAAATATCTAACAAAGATTACTTAATCCATTCAATTCAACAAACTGTTGGAGAAAAATTGCCGTAAGGATTCACCCTTAAAATATTGATGGGTTCACCCTACCTTTTAAACCTTTTAAAAAAAAAATTTCCCACCAACGCTTCGAGACGCGGTTGGTTCCGGTGAACCCACATCTTCCTACCTACATCCGCCATTGCTTGCTGATCGTTATTTAAAAACTTAACAATTTTGATTTTACGGAAACTGTATGTGCTGACAGTGAATAAAATTCAGTTCAGTTTTCCCATCTGAATTTGATTATATCAATGAAAATTTTAGTTCAACAGCATAGATTACTGCTTTCTAGAAACCGAGGATATCTCAACCTGATGATTTATAATTCCAGAATGAGTATGTGTATGTATCAAGAGTCTAACCCAAAATAGAACAAACAATTTTTCACAAAAGTTAGTGAACTCATTGGAAGCGAACCCCAACTCCAATCTGTTCTTAACATCTTCACCTTCAAGCCACTTTCCACCTTTGCCCGTAAGTGATTAGTGCTTCATCTTTGGATTTCAACATGCAACTCTACATGTATTGACTAAAGTTGTTGACAAAAAGGAAAACATGCTTATTTCCTGCATAGGTTGAGGGAGTGATTGGTCCACATCATAGTTGTCGAAGGTGCAAGGCGCACTCAAGGCGTAAAGGGTGCACCTTGTGCGTAGGAAGGTACTTGAAAAAGCAAGGCCCGAGATAAGCAAGACGCATGGCATAGACATACCATTTTTACGGGTTTTAAACATGCTTTAGGCTTTTTTAGGGGTGGTTTATGATAGTATAGGCGAGTCCTATGCCATTTTTTAAAGTTTCAAGAAAGTTAGGTTGGAATTTACATGGTTTGGTTGAAATCTCATCTGAATCTGGCCGAAATCTTTGCCAAAACTTTGTTAGAACCTCGCCCAAGGGCCTTGATGTTTGTAACTCGCAAGGTGTTTTCCTGCACATCGCCTCTCCTAACCCGAAGAGCTTTTGCAACATAGGTCAACATAAGTCTCCATGCATGTTTTACAAGCATTTGGATGGACGATAGGTTGTTTCAATAGTGAAAAAATGCCTTGATTGTTTTACAACACGGAAATACACACTATTGAGAGGGATGATTGATTATGGGTATTCCTGTTGCCACTATTGACAATTTGACATCTGTTCAGTTGTTAAAATTTTCGTAGAATCAAAAGTTAAGTGTTGTAAACTAGCATGCCAAGGACATGTTGGGTCATCAATACTTGGGTGAAGACATGACAAGCAGGATTGCCTATGGTAAGTTTGATCTTATATAATCTGATCTTGGATCTTTCAACCTTTAATAATAGTGTTTTGCGTCTATCATACGTCCATATTATGTTATCGTCCATTAGTACTTTGCTTCTAGCTTTGGTTGCTTGATTGAGACTAGGGATGCTGCTATGCAAGCTTGGTATGTTGCAGATCTTGATAATCAACAGTTGTTCTCCGTTCTTGTGTTGAATGAGAATGGATACTTTCTCTTGGATGTTCACATGTGAATCATTCACAATCATAACCTTACCCTCAACATTCTTATTAAGTTCTGAGAAGTAAGAAGCATTACTGATCATATGATTGCTAGCACCGTTGTCAAGGTGCCAAGTACCTTCTTCCTTGGTATCTGATTCATATTTCCTTGGTAGTGATTTCTCCTCTTTTAATATTTAAGAACACAATCTTTACCCATCAATAGCGTTGAATCCTCTTATTGAATCTGGACTAGGTGTGCTTCATACTGTTTTCAAGTCTTTGCAAGACAAGTTGAGGCTTATGACAGCGAAAACACTGCACCTGTGATTTGTCCTTGCCCCGATTATTCCCTTGATCATAGGACTCGATATTATAGAGCTACTGATTTAACTTGAAGATAATCTAATACTAATTGAACTCATAATTTCTACACTTTAGGACTTGTCACAAACTAGATAATAACTCAATAAAACAAATAAACAAAGTACCTACTGACAAGACTTGCATACAAGTTGACTTCAGCCAAGCCCAATTCAACCCTATTCCAATATGTTAACTAATTAACACTTTCTACTTTGTATTGCTCTAACGTAATTGCTATGGATACAGAGTGAGTTTATTGCTGAGTGTTATATGAGGAGGGCCTACATATCAGGTTTTACTGGTAGTGCCGGCACTGCAGTTGTTACAAGTAATAAGGCGGCTCTTTGGACAGATGGGAGATATTATCTCCAGGTTTATCTAATTATCCAAGTTTGTTAAGATGAAAATCCATCAACAAAAAACATTTAAAAAAAAAGATTATCTTTCTAAATTTAATTTTCTTTACTAGGCTGAGAAGCAGTTGAGCTCAAGCTGGATTCTCATGCGTGCTGGTAACTGGGGCGTCCCTAGCACGACTGAGTGGCTTAATGATGTTTTAGCTCCTGGTGGCAGAATTGGCATTGATCCTGTGAGTAGTATTTAAATTCTTGTGATTCAAGATACAAGTTTTTCATGCATATAAAAGAATTAATTTATCTATATACGTGATAGTTTATTTTATATGCTTGTGACCTCTTTTATTTGTGAAGGGAGCAGTTTCTTTTTTCTTCTGATGCTGTAAGTGAATTAAAGGAAAACGTTGCTAAAAGCAATCATGAGTTGGTTTACTTATATGATGTTAATCTTGTGGATGAAGTATGGAAAGAAGCAAGGCCATTGCCTCCAAACAAACCAATTCGAGTGCATGAACTTAAATATGCTGGTGTAGATGTATCAACTAAACTATCTAACCTAAGGTCTGAACTCTCTGACCATGGTTCATCTGCAATTGTTATCTCTATGCTTGACGAAATTGCCTGGTTACTAAACTTGGTAATCTTTTAACTTCTGTAAATATTTATGTACTCTGCTTCTTTCTATTCTATAAACTTATAATAATACAATATATATATGCAGAGAGGAAGTGATGTTCCACATTCTCCTGTTATGTATGCGTACTTGATAGTGGAGATTGATTCAGCAAAACTGTTTGTTGATAAATCCAAAGTTAGCCCTGAAGTGATGGAGTACTTGAAGAAAGCTGGCATAGAGTTAAAAGCATATGACTCTATTCTTTCTGAAATTGAAAGGTTTGTTTGGACCATGAATATTTTCTGCATGCTTATAGGTGTTGAGTCGGGTTATAATTTATCTCTAATGGGTCAAATTGGTTAAATAAAATTAGTTACCTTAAAACAAAATGGATCAAATGGGGAGAAAGTTGCCCGAAGTATATTTTTTTTCACACAAAACCTTGTAAATCATTTTATAAAAAATTTAGATTACTGTTGAAATGATATATTTGTGTAATAAATATTTGACACTTGTTTTTATAAAGTAAATTTTTTTGGATCAATTATTGATATAAGTTAGTTGTTCTGACCCATTAGCCTTGGTCTGACTTATTTTCCACCTACACTGGTTCTACATGACATTTTTGAGAATTGTATCTTCAGTTTTGTAATATGATACTTAATCATTCTGTTATTCAGCTTAGCTACTAAAGGGGCACACCTCTGGTTAGACACTTCATCAGTTAATGCTGCTATTTCAAGCACATATGCAACTGCCTGTGATACATATTTAGGAAAACTTGGTAGAAAAAGCAAAGAAAGTAACTTATCTGGGGCACCAACCGCGTTGTTTAAAAGCTCACCTGTGTCTCTAGCCAAAGCAGTTAAAAATCATGCTGAATTAGAGGGGATGCGTAATGCTCATCTGAGGTTAGTATATTGTATATCTATAATGGATGATAATCAAACTATCATGAAAGATAAGTCATTGATTGTAGATTTTTTTTGTGTGTGTCAGGGATGCAGCTGCTCTTGCTGAGTTTTGGTCATGGCTAGAGGACGAGATGAATAAAAAAGTGGTACTTACAGAAGTTGAAGTTGCCGACAAACTTCTTGAATTCCGTGCAAGTCAAGCTGGATTTGTTGATACAAGCTTTGATACCATAAGTGGTATATTTTCTACTTGTTTTATTTTTTATTATGCTTATATAATTTCTGATAATTTTTATTTAGAATTTTATGAACAAAAAAGTAGCTTTTTAACTGGCAGGTTCTGGTGCAAATGGTGCTATTATACATTATAGAGCAGAACCAGATAGCTGTAGTATTGTAGATACACAGAAGCTTTTCCTACTAGACAGTGGGGCACAGTATCTTGATGGGACCACTGACATAACTCGGACAGTACATTTCGGTCAACCTTCTGAACGACAAAAAGAATGCTTCACCCGAGTTCTTCAGGTTCTGAACTCACAAGTCAAATTTGATTTCAAAGTTCATTTTGATAATCTGTAAATAAAGTTTAAGCCATATATTTTTTTGTTTTGTCAATTTTAGTCATTCTACTTTATAACCTTCAGTAATTTTGTTTTGTTTTGTTTAATTAGTTTGACATTAATATGATCTATCTGATCAAGTAATTATATATATACACAATTGCAGGGCCATATGGCTCTTGATCAAGCAGTGTTTCCAGAAACAACTCCTGGTTTTGTGCTTGATGCATTTGCCCGCTCTTCACTTTGGAAAGTTGGGCTTGATTACCGGCATGGTATTTCTTCTTTTTTCCACATGATATAATATGTTGCAGTGCAGATATTGTTTTATTATTATTATCTCCATCCTATTTTGTGATCACTATAGACAAAAGGCACATAAATTTAAAATTTTGCAAGTGATATTGATAGCAGTGTGCTTATCAATTAGGATCAATTGAACCCGAAAACTAAAACTCGAATAACAACCAGACTCTCAAGCTACAGCTACACCACTTGGAAGTCTTGTTGAGCAATCCACGACCAACCAAGATTCTTGATACAGTTGCACCACAAGAATCCAAATCAGCCCTTCAAAGTTCACCTCCTAATTCCTGCCAAAAATTAGGATAGCAATGGAAAATAGACCCCTGAAGACAGAGAATCTAAAATTGAAGAACATCAAAAAGTGTCTTTCCATTTCTCATCATCGAGTACATAACTTGACCAAAAACAAATAACTGCTAAAGACATGTTCATCCATGTTCCCTACACTTTTGGAATTAAAATAACTGACTCACATAATTAAAATAAGATAAAATAAAACTGGAAAATAAAATAACAATAGGCTGCTTGTGGATAACAAAAACATGGATGAATTACCCCACGTGGGTCACTTAGAAATCACACATCAGCACACTCCATCTGAACCAATGTGACCCACTTATGCTCCTGGTGAATTGCTGCCAACTCAACTACTAATGTATCCCCAGTTCCTTGATCCTCCGTCACATGCCCATCAGATATGTTATTAAATAGTTACATAATAAATTTAACTCTATTAAGTGCCCTCAATTTTAAGAGTTTGCAAATAATGTGTTATTAATAGTTGCATGATAACCTTATCCTTATTAAGCCACATGAGTTTTGTGCAACAAGAGGTTCTAATACGATTAAAGGGGGAATTCTAAAGGGTTGCATTCAACCTACTATTTTATATGTAATCGATTGCTGGGTTATAAGGAAGCCACAAGCGTAAAAATTGAAGTTGCAGTTATGAAGAGATGAGGATGCTAAGATGGATATGTGGGCACACAAGGATGGACTGGATAAGAAATAAAGTGTTTTTGGGAGAAATTGAGGTGTCATGCATTGTAGAAAAGATCAAAGAGGGAAATTGAGGTGGTTTCGACACGTGAAGAGGTGATAGATGACTTTAGTTAGAACCGTAGAAACCTTCATTGTAAAGGGGAGGAGGAGCATAGGCGCACCCAAACCGACTTGGGATGGGTAGATTAGGTAGAATTCATTTGACTTAGCTTAGCTTTGCCTTAGCGTAGATTTCTTGGAGACGTAGGATTAAGGTTATGGACTTCTAGGGGAATGTATGGATTTATCTTGGAGACTTGGAGCATTAGGTTGTTCCCACATTCTTCTTTGACTTAGCTTAGCTTTGCCTTGGCATGTTTCTAGTCTCTTGTTTGCCATAATGTATGCTTGCCTTGGTTGGTTTCTACTCTACCGTAGGTTTGCCTTAGCTTGCTTCTACACTCTTTTGTTTGCTTTACCTTAGCTTTGCCTCCTCCTCCCCCCCCTCGGGGGGCCCGTGGGGACGGGGGTGAGCTGGATTTATTGAGTGCATTTGTTTGTTTGTTTATTATTTTTAGGAATGTGCATTTAATTCAGTTTAGTAAGTAGGTTACAATTAAGGGGAATGAGACTTGATAATTATTCTGGAAGTAGACATATTTTTCAGCACAAACTAAAACAGAAAGGTAGACGCTTAATTTTCAGATGGTGGGAGTTATATTTAATCACATGTTTGATGTTATAGGAACTGGGCATGGGGTAGGAGCTGCATTAAATGTTCATGAAGGCCCACAAAGTATTAGCTTTCGCTTTGGCAATATGACTCCTCTGCTCAAAGGCATGATTGTCAGCAATGAACCAGGATATTATGAGGACCATGCCTTTGGTATTCGAATTGAGGTATTATTTGCTGCTGTTAGGACTTTACTCTATAGTTGCATATTTAAAAATAATTTGTTTTTGTATATTTAGTTTTCAACCACAAAGATATTCATTACCTACTTTATTTTGTACATTTGACCAATAGTATATCTTATCTATAACTCAACAAAGTTTTAGTACCTTAAAAATCTGTTGTTCTTCATGGTCAAATTAATTAAAATTCATTTTCTGCAAATTTAGCAAATTATATTAATGTTTTTGGCATACGTCACACAGAATCTTCTATTTGTCAAAGAGATCGACACGCCTAATCGTTTTGGAGGAATTGCGTATATTGGATTTGATAAGCTTACTTTTGTCCCAATACAGGTGTGATAAAAACTTATATTTTGTAGCTTCTATAACTCTTGCAGCTTAGTTAAGCTTCCTTTGCTGTATGCAAGGAAATAAATATAGTGCATATGTGTAGTCTATATATTACTTTCTAAATTATTATTTTTTCCATGGTTTACTTTAATAAAAGTTGATGTTAATCTTATAATGCAGACAAAATTGGTTGATTTCACATTACTCTCTGCTTCTGAGATTGATTGGCTCAATGATTACCATTCACAAGTTTGGGAGAAGGTAAATCTTTTTACAGCTAATCATTGATTGGTAAAAAATGCAAGTTATAAGACAAGGATGGGTAGTTTAAAATAGTTAAATTCTAGTGCAGGCTGAAATAGGTCTTCTTGTCCACTTAATTTCTTTTCATAAATAAGTAAATAACCAACCAATGTGTCAAATACGATACAAAAACTATATTATTCGATTAATCTCTGCGTTTTAGAAATCGTTTAACCGCTAATTTTGTAAAAATGCATCGAATGTTGGCACGCTTCTGATTAATCTGCGCCTGGAACCAATTTTTACTAGCCCTGATTAAGCTAAATGTTTGAATAAAATTGATTTGGACATTGTATGTATGAGCATTTACTTTGGTCTCAACCAGTCTGACCCATTTCATCTGTTTCGGATTTAGCTTTACTTTACTTGTGGGACCCATGTGAAATAGGCTTGTTCATGGGTCAAAACTACCACTCTTGATTCTATTACTTGTGCTTGCACTGGTTTCTTAGTTTGGAAACTTCTTTCAGGTTTCATCGTTGGTGGATGGGTCTGCACGTGAGTGGCTTTGGAATAACACACGTGCGGTTGTGAAACCATGATTCCTCGTACTGACTTTACATGTGTATACATGTCATTTGTATATAAAAAACGGTGCTAGGAAGGGACTCATTGAACTGCTTTTTTAGGTTTATTGCAACATTTCTTCTTTGAACAAATATTCGGTTGATAATGAAAATCTATATCTATAGTTACTACATAATAAAAAAAACAAATTTGTCACTTGTCACTTTAGTATTCATTTGTCGTTATTTTTTGTTGCTTGTTACTCACGTATTCATTTATCGTTAAATTTGATACTTGCCATCTCTTATTCAATTATATTTTACTAACTCTCTTTTAATTAATGTTGTAAATTATCAAATTGTATACTTAAATGTAAAAATACAAATTCTTTTATTCTGATAATTTGTTGTAACTTAATAATAATAAGTAGACTTTAATTATATCTAATTTTAAAATATGATTTTATAATTTTAAATCTTAATTATTTTCTTATTTCACTAACGATTGATATGATATTTAACACACAAATTTTCATAAAACAAACTTATTCAATTCATATAAAACTATTTTTACGTGTTTGTTGGTTGTTCAAAAAATTTTAATAATTACAAAAATAGTATCTTATCTATTAGTTACTAATCTTGTTCAAAGTATTTAAAATTTTATATTCACTTCATGTAATACATGTGTAACAACCTAGAATAAAAATAACTTTATATTTAGCAAAAGAGTTATTTCATTTTTTTTATTTGTCAATTATTTGAAGATATATGCCGTAGCCCTTGGTTTTGTCCTAAACTATTGTTATATGTTGCAACAATGGGGTAGCTACAGTGTTTGATGGGTAATTGTTAAAAACAAAAATACATGTATAGTAAAATTTTATTATTTAATAGGGTCAAGGAATGGAACAAAGACAATTACTGCCTTCATTCCAATAAGATAAAGAGACTGCTTTTTAATAGACACTCAGTTTGGATATGCCATCAACAGGGGCGGCCCTGAGATTTGGCGCACCCAAGACGAACCGGAAAAAAAAGGCCCCCTAAATAATTCAAATATTAGAGTGGAGGTGCTCAAAAAACCAAAAACCATTTAATACCGAAAACCGAAACGGAATCGTAACTGAAAAATCGAACTGAATTCGGAATTCGGTTTTTGTTTTGGTTCTAGTTTATCAAAATTCTGAATTCAGTTTTCGGTTCGGTACCTAACCATATCCGAATTTCGGTTTTTGATTGCAATTTTTTTATAAATTTGGTTTGTTTGGTTAACCGAATTCAAATTTAAATTTATTCTCTCATTAATAATATATAAGATTGAATTCGGTTTACTCGGTTGAATTCGGTTTATTCAGATCGGTTTATTCAGTTCTTAATCAGTTTATTCAATTGAATTCAGTTTATTTGGATCGGTTTATTTGACTTTTAAGCGGTTTAAATAGCTTTCAATCTGTTTATTTGGTTTTAACCGAAATTAGAACCAAATCACTTCTCGAATTCAGTTCAGTTTTTTTATAGAGAAAAAAATTGAAAACCGATTAAACCAAACCGAATAAACCGTTAACCGAACCAATTGACATATTTAGTTTAAAAGGTGTGAAAGTAACTTCATATACTTTAAGAAAAATGATTTATTGCACCATTAAATAATGTGTTTATAAATGTTTATTTTTAGTTCGATTCGCCTTATTAATTCTCATTTGAATGAATCCGTATATATATGTATATATAAAAAATTTTGTGCCCATAAAAAATGGGCCCGGGACGGGTGTCGGGTTTGCCCCTCCCCCGGGCCGCCCTTGGCCATCAATTCTATTTTTTTTGAACGGCAGTCTTCGTGTGTTAGCCACTGGGAACTAGGCGATGTAGCCAAGGTCGATTTCTCGACGTTCATGAGACCATACCCCCAAACAAGTTGGAACCAAATAAATCTAAAAACCTCTTTCCTCTGTTTAGGTTTGAACCTCTTGTCTCAATAAGGTACAACTTCTCCCTTTCATTACAATACCGTTAGGCTAGAAGTCAGTTAATCACCAATCTTTTATTTATTTACTATTAGGATTTGTTGCAAGTGTGTGTGTTTTACCCCCTTTTTTACATAGATGCACAAACACTCGCATAGTCGCATAAACAAAAATACAAATAAAACAATATAATGTACCGCACATAAATAAACACGTCTGTATAAGTGCATGATCAAGATGATTGACTTTGTGACATGCAAGGTGATTAACCTCTGACTGGCTCTGATGCCATCATGAGTATGTAAGATATAAAATAAAATCAAAGGAGAGTGACATGAATGTGGGATATGTTAATTATAACTATTGTGATTTCTGACAGACAAAAATAATCATGTTTATTAGCATGTTACTATTATTTTTTTAACATGTTCATCAAATGGGTTAAAGTACACAAGGTCAAATCAAACATGCTTTTAAATATATAGGTTAATAAGAACATTATCCAGCCAATGTGGGGCTAGCCTACTTGGTAGAAGCTTTGCCTCTTAGAATGGGATGTCATGGTTCTAACCCATGTAATGGTGTAATTAGTTTGGAGTAGATTAGGATGAGATAACATTTGCCTTTCAAAAAAAAACATTATCCAATTAATTTTAATATGTGGGTTTATTCATTTACCAGTTTAAGTTTTAAGAGGGATTTAAAAAAATGTCATTTTATTTTAATCCTAGCATCATTTAAGAGTTTATTAATTATAAACTAGGTCATATTAGTAGACAACAATTTTAAAAAAAAACCTTATTATGTGTATACATACAATTATATATGCACACACATGCATATGTAAATATGTGATGTATTTTGGCAAATATTGGTGACATACATGTGTTATCAAGTTTTATAAAGCTTAAATTTTCATCAATTGATTAAACCATATATGTATGCATATATCCTTCTTTTTATGATAACACATGCATAGACAAACATATGTTTTTTTATTAATATATATGTACATGCATTGGATTAATTTCATGTACCAAAAGGCACTTCACCCAATGATATGCAAAGTGTATATATGAATATATATTATGTCATGTTTACTATCTACAGTTAAACTTTCAACTAAGTTGCATATCATCTTTCACCACGTACGTTTTTTTTCATGGTTTTTATTATACATAAATAGAGGGTTTTTTTTTTGTGTTTTTGCTAATTCATCACTGTTTAGAAATTATTTACAAGTGTAAGTAGGTGTAAGTTACTTACAGTACACTACTTACACTTGTAAATAATTTCTAAACGGTGATGAATTAGCAAAAACACAAAAAAGAAACCCCCTATTTATGTATAACAAAAACCATGAAAAAAACAAAGATTCGGGCAAAAAATGCCGGGTTAACACGGGTTCTCGTAATAAAGGAGGGTTAACAATGGAACCATCCCCTATATATATATATATGTGCGTGCGTTAAATTAAACAAATGTAAATAAAAATATATAATTTTTTTAAGTAAATTAAAAAAAAATTTTCAAGTCACATAATTAGTTATTATAATATAAAAACTAAAACAACCTTGAGTTTAATAGAAAAATTGATGTTACTTAGAATTAACACCCGACATTGTTATAATATTAAAAACAAAACCCAAACTTAAGGTACTTTTCAAAAAACACAAAAACATATAACTAAAATCAAACATGAACATAATTTTGCCTAAAACTATAAAATACACAAATTTTTTGTACTGTATTTCTTTATACTGTATTAATGTTTTTTTTACTGATTTTTGTTGTTTTTAAATTTTTAAACAAAATTGTGTTTTTAGCAGATAAAACGTGCTTGTTAACTTTTTACTTATTTTTGAACAGCTTGGTACAACGACACCTAAGACGAGATTTCAACCGTACCCTCGGATTTGACGCTCTGGGGCGTATGACCGAGCCCACCCCAGGAGAAGCCCACAACTGGGTAAACCTCTAACCTTGCTTCAGCAAATATGCCTCAGCTCGGATTCGAACCCAAGACCTCACATAAGAAAGTCAAGAGGTAACCATCAGGCTAGAAGCCCTTAGTTTAACTTTTTACTTAAAGAAGAAATATATCAGCAAACACCATGATTAGTAAAAAATGTCATGTTTGTGTTATTAACTTTTTGTATTTAAACCTCGACAACCCCCATTTACAATCTTTAAATGCTCCGTCCCAGTGATTATCTTGACAGCAAAACATCAACTCACCCTTCACAAAATCCCCAATAAATCTGCCTTTCATTCTGCAGGTGATCCATTCCTGCAATTAGGGTTTTGGAGATACATTTCTTCGAATTAATTTTTGATTTGAAGTTCAAAAATGGGGAAGACTGTGTTGGAGGATGGCTGGCTGGCTGCTCGATCCACCGATGTTCAGCTCACCGGAAATCAGCTGACGACTACTCATCCTCCGTCTTCCGACAATCCTCCTTGGATGCCTGCTGTGATTCCTGGAACGTATGGAATTTAGCCACTCACTCTTTTTATCTTTTCTATGCTTGTACAACTTCTGCTTGAGACTTGTTGATTTAGGCTTTTCTTCTGGATTTTGGTTCGCAATAAAACCCTTAAATAATTTCTCTAACAAAGTATACGATTTCGTATTTGAAAGATGTTTCTTTCTGGTGAAGTTCCAATTGGAATCATCTTATGCTAATTAGTAACGATTAAAAGATTTAGAAAGTGGATTCTGGTATACAAGATTCCAAATTTGTCGTCATTATGTTGATACGATTTATATTTTATCAAATGGGTGTGCAGCGTGCTAAACTGTGGTTTGGTATGACTTTTTAATCATTATTAAATTCAAGAAATTGAACAACTTGACATAAAAATGGCATCATGGAGATTTCTTAAATGGTAAAATAACTTGCCAAAGTTAAAGCTAGTGCTTATAAGTTATGATTTCTTACTTCATATATACATCGTATAGAATCAGAATTGCAAATATGGATTTGAGGATCATATATTGAAGTTCTCAGCAGATATTATCTTGTAAACAATTCTGTGACAGATTTGAGCATTAAGACACTCCATTTAGTTTCATTCTAAATGTGAATTTGGATTACGATGACATGCCATAGGATCAAATGTTATCTAATGTCTTAGTGTGGTTTAATTCCTACATTGGAAAATCTTTGTTGCGCTTGTGGCTTGTTTTTATCATTTCTTACATAACAAGCAAACAAACAAACATACCTAGTAAAATACCATACTTAGTGGGATATGGGGGGAAGGAGGGTGGGACAAAGACATGGTTGTACAAATCGCTAGGCGTTGGTCGAGCGTTTAGGTGGGGACTAGAGATTAATCGGATTTAATCATATAGGAATTTTTATGAAATTTTTCAAAATTATATGTATAACCAATTTTTCTATATAATTTTTATAAAAATGATATGTATTATGTTTTACAAATCCATATGTATAAACATGCCGGAATTTTAGATTAAGTTTCCTGAAAAGTCACAGAAGGTGGCCGGACATTGGAAAGTCACCGGAATATTTACCGGAAATTGAAAAGTCGCTGCAATATCCGTTGTATCCTGGCTGATTTCTTGCCGGTTTTTGGCTGCCTTGGCCCAATTTTAGTCTGGTCGATTAGCCAAAATCAAAGCGGCCGGCGACTGACTAGAGCCTAGGCACTGATTAATCGACCGACTAGCTCCTAGGCACCTCTTAATCGGCTGCCTAGGTCGATTTGTACAACATTGGACGAAGACAAACCTTACCCTTATCATAACAGGATAAAGAGGCTGCTTATGAGGTGACCTCTGACTTTGTCATTTCTTACATACGAAGATTAAATTAAACCGGAGAATATCAAATGTTTGTAGGTTTTGGATTTCATTTTTCATGGATATCTTTCTGGTGTAGAAAAACTTTCAGACTACAGTAATTAGCTCGCATGAAATTAATAATTGTATAACACAAAAAATTATCTACAGGAACAAGTGTGAATATTTACATAAAAAATCATGTCCTCAAAAACTCCTAAACATCAGTCATACAGGTATTGAATAATTACAATATTTTGTTTAATGGCACAACTATTCATGAAAGAGTTGATAGTTAATTATGTAACTGTTGGTGGTTAATTAGTTACTTTGATGAAAAACTCCATTAGTTGCATCAGTGAAAACCCTATAAGTGGTAACTTAATAATTAATATCACCTAAGTCTCCCCAAGTTCTTCATACAAAAGTTAGATGACAAAAACTAGTTGGTTTTATGGGTTGGTGTCAAAGATTAACATGTCATCTACATATAAGCAAATTATAACTCAACAACAACAACCTTACCCAGTATATTCCCACTTTTCAGGGGTCTGGGGGGGAAGGATAGATACAAACCTTACCCCTATCTCAATTAGGATAGAGAGGCTGCTCCGAAAGAGTCCCCGGCTCAAAGTTATCGTTTGAAGTTGATCATCCCAATGCTTTTAACGTTATTTTCACAAATAACTAAAATGACGTTAAAATTAGTGCACTTTTACTTTTGCCCCTTAAGGGCCCACACATATATACATTGTATGCATGCACCACAAATGAGGCTTAAGCAAATTATAACTCCTTTTTCAAAAATATCAAATTTGCTATAAACACATTTGTGAGGTTGGTTTAGTTGAATACTGTTAGACTATATAATGTCATCAAATTTTTGATGCAATTACTTTGGTGCTTGTTTTAATCCATATAGCGATCAAGTTTATTTGCACCAATTGTGCATTACCAAACAAAACAGAAAACATACCATTCTGGTTGCTTCATATTTATCTTCTCATCTAACTCACCATTCAAGAATGTTGTTTTTACATCCATTTGGTGAATAAAAAAGTTGTGTACAACTGCTATGAACAACCTATTAGTAGATTTTCTAGCAATAGGAGCATATGCATCAGAGTAGTCTACAAGTCTATATGCTCCATTTGTCTAAGGCATTCATTCTAGCTTTAAACTTATCTACGATACTTTTAACTCTCATTTCTCTTTTAAAGATCTATTTGCATCCTAATAGTTTGCACCCAAGAGGTATATCCGTTAGTTTCCAAATGTTGTTTTGCGTGATGAAATCTATATCATCATTTATTGCTTCTTTCCTGAAAGCAACTTCACAAGATGTCATATCTTCATCATATGGTCTAGGATCCCACTCTATGTTGTTACGAGAGTGATATTGAGACTCAATCCCTTTTCTAGATCACTTAACTATATATAGTTGAAAAATTTCTAGCCTTAATTCTACAAGTTTAGGTTTTATGATAGGATTATCATTTGCATGTTTTGCTATTTGATTATTATTTATACTTGGAACTCCTTTAGTTTAGGTATAGATGAGAATTGACCCTTATCACAGCTTGCCTTTCTAGACTCTATCAAATGTTAACAAATATCGAGTCATTGGCACTGCAATTGTTGACACGTACTCTGATAACTGTATTGCATGCATATGCTGAGATATTTCTGTTGGCAGTGTTTTGGCAACCCTTGTAAAGAATAATCGCATTCCAGATCCTTTCTATGGGTTGAATAATGAGGCAGTCATGGACATTGGTGATTCAGGGCGAGAATACTACACTTTCTGGTTTTTCACAACTTTTGACTGTAAGCTGGTATGACCTATATTCTCTTAGAATTTTATTATTTGTTTATTTATATATTCATTTTTCAACAGTTAGGATACTAGGATGATTTTGAGAACATCATTAAAATACCACAAATGTTCTGCTTTGAAATTGTGTTTTTCTCTCTTTAAAAATCCTCTCTAGCTGTCTACTTCCTTAGTTCCTTGCACCATGATGCCATCATCTTCTGGTGGTATTCCACCAACATTGCCCCCTCCCGAATGGACCCTTCTTGCCCTTTGGTTGTGGAGTTGATGCTATTCATATGCAACAACTGACATCAGGTTTGGTTAAAACAATTGCTGCTGGTGACCAGATATTTGAGGCTTCTGGTTCAGATCCTCTAGAGTTCACAAAGATTCCCCCCTTCAAAAACCCTAATGGAGTTAATACTTAAGGGTCCCGTCACTAGAAGCCGTAAAGGCTTAGGTGCTATCAAAATCAAAGGCTACCATGGGAGTTGAAGACCACAATTGTAGGTTTGGTACAGTCCTCTCCTGAAAGATCTCCGAGTCAAGGACTTTGTTCTGGAAATTGTGGTGATCTGTGCTACAAAGAAACCTATGATTACAGAGGTTCCCGGCAAACAACCCTCCTATAGCTCGATTCAAGCTTCGTCTTCATTGTTTCAGTAGATGACAAAGCTAATCACCCTGATCCCAATTTAATGGTGTTGTAAGCAAATGTATGAATCAGCCCTATGATCATTCTTAATTGTCCTACTAACTCCATGGATTTGGAAAATTGCTCCCTCATACGCGACTAGCTCCTTATTCAACCGCCCCAAAGCAATTTTAACCTGGTAAGCGACCATTACATTGATTCAAGGCCGGTTGTAATGGGTAATCCTAAATTCAACGGATCCCAATGGCAAACTTTCAATTGGGATGAGTAATAGCAAACTACCACCTATATGACAAGAACCTTTTATGTAGAACAGACTCGCAGAAGCAATGAACCTGTTGATACTTGGCTAGAATTCATTCACCTGGTTTTTACAGCTTAGGGGAAAAGAAGAGTTGTGCTTACTAGATCTAAAAGCCTATGCTACAACATAATTACCTACTCTATGCACTTGTATGGTTACTTTCTTAGGACCTCTATGGACTACAACCATTTTAATGCCACTGTTAAACGTTAGTGTAAAACATATGATTTGGATGAGGTCTCAAAGAGTGCCATAGGCTACTACTATTTTAAGTTCAAGAGTTAGTTGGGGTGATGTTCTAGAAAAAGGACCGTTGATGATTAAGAATGTTCCTATATTCTTAACAAATGAGAACAACATTTTGTATTCAAAAGATTTATCCATCCACTATCTTGCTATGGGTCTCTATTCACATTGTCCCCTTTAATTTATGGACAAAAACGACATAAGTAGACTTATGAACACCATTGGCGTGTGTTCAAATTAGAAGATTTGAATATGATTCAAAGTACTAAGGGAACAAATAATCTATGCAATAGAAATATAAATTACATCATAATTGAATCATTCAAATAATTGATTTCATTGAATAAACATAATGATTACATCTTGATGACCCTCCCTCCTTGACTCACCATTGTGTGTTTACAATTTATGATGGGTAAATGTTATAGTGATAACAGGCCTATTTATAGGCAAAACTACAAATAGTGACAAGGGGTTGATGGCATCAAACAACATAACTAACTTTATAATTACAAACAACCGAAAAGGAAAATACAACAAAGTCTAATCTATATCCACTGACTCATATAACAATTGATAAGTAAACAACCTATCAATGAGTTGATTAGTTGTTTACACTATCAGTACTTTCTTCATTAGTTCTTAAGATCTTGAGTAGTTTATGTTCAATCTTCAGTACTTTATCTGTTCTTTGACATGATCAACACTTTCTCTTTAGTTTGTTTGTTGTTAGTAGTTTCATCGGCTTATTGATGTGAAACAACTGTTTAAGTATTTGGGTCATGACAACAATGTCCCATGACTTATCGATCATATGGCATTTGAGAAAAGGAAAGGTAAACTCGGTTGTGCTTGAGTTCTTGTGGATGCTCTAGCAATTAACAACCTCCCGACTAAAGTTGAAGTTGAATGCCCCATATTAAACATTGTGTTAATATGAGATTTTTCATAACCATCTATCTTTCTCATTCCAATTAAAAGATATTTAAATTGGAAAATACATAATTAAAGAATCCTATTATAGGCTTGGTTTTAGAAAGTAAAAGTTTTATAAAAAACAAGCTTTCTTAAAAACATATATATTTTTTTAAAATAAAATAAACTACAAAACGAAGTTTTTAAACAACAAGAGTTTTATAAACATATGATTTTTTTTTTTAAAACGAAATTTTTAAAAATAATTTCTTTAAAAATAGAAAGTTATAAAAATGAGAGGGAAAATTACACTATAGCTCCTTTATGTTTAATGGTATAATCAAATTGGATTCTTCATCATTAATAATTATAGAAATGGTACCTTATATTCTTGATTTGTAGCAATTTGTATATTTGACTTAAAACCAATGGAAGTTTTTAACGTCATTTAGTTAAAACTTAAAAGACATCAATTGTTACAAATCAAGAAGGTCAAATTCTGTATTTGTGGTTATTTAAATTTTTAATTATTGTTTTATTACTTAAATACTTATTAATACTCAATTTAATTTTCATATCAAAAAATTGTTTTATATTTCCTAAATTTTTATCATTAACTATTTATATCATATATTTAATTTGTGTAATACACGAGATAATAGCCTAGTACTATAATAACGTATGATCAAAATCATTCGTTGAATACCCACACACACACCATATATATATTATACGCCCTATTTGCGGTGTATACATATAATATGTATATGTGTGGGCCCTTAAGGGGCCAAAATGAAATTGCACTAATTTTTTACTTATTTTGTGAAAATAACGTTAAAAGTGTTCGGATAATTAACTTCAAACGACAACTTTGAGCCAGGGACTCATGTGGAGCAGCCTCTCTATCCCAACTGAGATAGGGGTAAGGTTTGTGTCTATCCTTTCCCCCTAGACCCTACTGAAAAGTGAGAATATACTGGGTAAGTTTGTTTGTTTGTTATATGTGTGTGTGTGTGTGTGTATATTACATTTGACTTTGGCTCTTATTTATCTTTTGAATCTATGAGATATTCTCTCTTAATGCATATCTTTAAATCTTTATACTAATAAATAAAAATAAGTTTTGACATGTGTCACTAATCTAGAATATCTTTACATTAATTTTCCCACTACTTTCTCCTTTTAAATACATCTATCATATTTAATAATAACTAGGTTTAACCCCACTCGCGCGTTGCGGCGGGTTATCACAGTACACTTCCGATAATGGGTATAATATATCATTTGCAAAATCATAAGTTACATAGCAAAATCAAATCTCTAATCACAAACTCTATACAATTATATATATATAAACATAAAATTATACAAAATTGAAAAAACAAAATTTAAAAGTTTTAGTGGCCAAAATTAAATAAACAAAACTTTATATTATATAAAAGTTTTAGTGACCAAAATCGAAAAAACAAAACTTTATATTATATAAAAGTTTTAGTGGCCAAAATCAATAAAAAAAACTTTAAAAAGTTTTAGTGGCCAAAATCGAAAAAACAAAACTTTATATTATATAAAAGTTTTAGTGACCAAAATCGAAAAAACAAAACTTTACTATTAAGTTTTAGTGGTCAAAATCGAAAAAACAAAACTTTATATAATATAAAAGTTTTAGTAGCCAAAATCGAAAAAACAAAACTTTAAAAAGTTTTAGTGGCCAAATTCGAAAAAAAAAACTTTATATTATATTAAAGTTTTAGTGGCAAAAATCGAAAAGACAAAACTTTAAAAGTTTTTGTGGCCAAAATCGAAAAAACAAAACTTTATATTATATAAAAGTTTTAGTGACCAAAATCGAAAAAACAAAACTTTACTTTTAGTGGCCAAAATCGAAAAAACAAAACTTTATATTATATAAAAGTTTTAGTGTCAAAAATCGAAAAAACATAACTTTAAAAAGTTTTAGTGGGCAAAATAGAAAAAACAAAACCTTATAACATATAAAAGTTTTAGTGGTAAAAGTCAAGAAAACAAAACATTAAAAGTTTTAGTGGCCAAAAACAAAAAAACAAAACTTTATATTATATAAAAACTTTGGTGACCAAAATCGAAAAAAAAAACTTTACTATTTCTTTCAGTTGGTTTTTAATATATATATTAATATGAAATACTTATTATATTATTTATATCCTTTTCAATTAAAAAAATGTTTATTAATATATAAAAAAAATAATGTTAGAAAACACACTTTTTAAAATACCAAATTATTATAAAATATGAAATATTTAAGAAGAACGAACTTCTCTAAAAATACGGAAATTTTTAAAATTTTTTTGTTTTTTAAATTAAATTTTATAAGAAACAATTTGAAATATATAAAAAATAATTTAAAATCAAAGTTTTTGAACTAGATATTTATTAATTAATATTTTTTTTAAGAAACAAACGTATACAAAAATGATAATATTGCTTTGTTACTTATACGTAATTTCAAAAGTACTTTATCTTAAAATATCATTTTATGTTTTGTACATTTTCGTTACTAACGGTTTGATCTTTTTTTATTAAATTTGTGTAATATATGGGACACTAGCCTAATTTTTTTGTAAAAAATGACATTTTTAAGACAACTTTTAACAAAATGTTTTAAAAACCAACTAATTAAAAAACAGAAGTTTTTAAAAATGATATTATTAATTTATCTATTCAACTTGTGTGATCCACACATAGCGGCCTATATTTTTGTTAAAAATGATAATTTATTAAAAAATAGTTTTTTGAAATGAAATGTTTAAATAAATTAAAAGAACGAATGTTTCAAAAAATGATATTATTATTTTATTAATTAGATAATTAACTTATTTGCAATTTTTACCATATTTTATATCAAAAAAACATTTTACAATTTTTAAGACTTTTTTAAGACTTTTTATTATTTTATTATTCTAAATTACCTTGTATATGCTAGGGTGTACAGTTTTCGAATGGGGCTCGAAAAAATCGAAATTCGATTCGATTTTTATTCGAAAATACTAAGTCGAAATTCGAATAAAATTATTTTTATATATATTTTTATTATATATATACAAGTAGGTACTATAAAATCATTATATGCCTATGATTTTATTAGTTTGAATGTTATCACTAGTATTTTAACTTAATGTTAGTTATTTGATATTTACATGTTAATAGTGTATTTGATATTTTGAATGCATAAACATATGTAGCAAGTATAAACAATTTTTTTAATTAAATTTGAATCAAACCAATTCGTATTCGAATCAAATTCGATTCGAATTCTGAATACGAATCGAATTCGAATGCGCTTAAAAAATTCAAAAGTCGAAATCATTTGATTCGAAATATTCGAGTTATTCGAAATTCGATTCGATGAACACTCCTGGTATATGCCTACTTTTTCGTAAGGTCTGGGAGGGGGGAAAGAATGAAAGATGAAGACAAACCTTACCCCTGTCCCAATTGGGATAGAGAGGCTTCTCTGAAGGAATCCCCAACTCAAATTTAACGTTTGAAGTTAATCATCCCAACGCTTTTAACGCTATTTTCCTAAAATAAGTGAAATAATGTTAAAATTAATGCAGTTTTACTTTTGCCTTAAGGGCCCACACATATGCATTATATGTGTGCACAGCATATGCATTAACGTTGTTAATTTGATACTCAACCCGTGTAATACACGGTAACTAACTAGTATATACAATATTTCCTAATTGTTTGGTTCCTTGGTTTATGTTTGTTTTTAGTATTTAGATGCCATCCTTTTGATGTCTTTGGTTCTATAAGGATAAGCCACTATCGAAAGAACTGGATTCATCAAGTTGTGATGTTGTGGGTTTTGAAGAATTTGAGGCCCAAGTCGCATTGGTATTGGCTTGATTTCCTTGGATCCTGCTGGATTCCCTCACATCCCACCTGGGTTATTGTTCTGCCCATTAATTTGGATGGGGTGCCGTTGTATGTTGTGGATTTCTATATAAATTGGTGTTTTGGCCCACTCTGGGCTTCTGAGATTTAGTGAGGTAAAGCCCATTGAAGGCATGCGTGGTTCTTTTTGTTGGGTTTCCCTGCATACGGGAGCCCTTGGGATGATGGGTTTATTGTGCATGATTTCTTGTATACCTATATTTGTAATAGGTGTATTACACATTTGCATATTCAATGGCTGAGGAATTCATAGGTTTTTGTTGTGGTGGCCCTTAGCCTGTTTTGGGTATGCTCCTTTTGTTTTGTTGCGTCTTCTTTACACATTTTTCTTATTTTATGGGCAAACCCTTTACCCAAAAAACATGATTCCCCAGAATGCTTTAATAATGCAAAATTCTATAGAACTTGTTACCAATGAAAACATCTCCTGGTTGAGTACGCAATTACTAGTATAAGAAATAACTATCAAATAACTCATACAGGTTATCAATATCAAAATGCTTGAACCTGAATTTGGGGTACTCTACAAATAATAACCGAGGACTGATTTCGCTAATCTGTCATAACATCTTTCTAAATTGCACTATTTACAAAATGTTCTTATCATCTCTTAGTCTAATAGAAATATGAAGAAAACTATCAGATACTTTCTCACCATTCATCTATCATTTTGATAAAGTTGTGTTGAAGCAATTATATGTAACTAATCTTGAATTCTCTAACTTGATTTACATACTTTCTCACCATTCATCTATCATTTTGATAAAGTTGTGTTGAAGCAATTATATGTAACTAATCTTGAATTCTCTAACTTGATTTACATTGTTAGACACGCTGAAACTGTGGCATGACACATCAATAAAGTAATTGTTATTTTCATTTTGGAATGTATTCAAATTTCTAGAAAATATAAGCTGAAGAAATGCCAAATATTTCTCTGTTTCAAATACTTTTTCCTTCCATTTAAATAAAAAGACTAGTGTATCAACTGGAAATCATTGAAGCGATTGAACTACAAATTATGAACAAGAAATTAATCCCAACTAAGCAATTTTTTCTAATCTGTTGAATGTTTTTTCAGTCAAGTAATCAGTACGTTGATCTGAATTTCCGGGGAATCAATTACTCTGCTGAAGTATATTTGAATGGACACGAAACCGTGCTGCCAAAGGGGATGTTTCGCAGGCATTCAATTGATGTGACTGATTTCCTTGATCCTGATGGTCATAATCTGCTTGCGGTTCTTGTTCATCCACCTGATCACCCTGGTACCATTCCTCCTCAGGGAGGTCAAGGCGGAGATCACGAGGTAAGGAAATCACCCGAACCGAATTTGACCCATTTAGCCAGCCCTGGACCCGCCCGCATATGTTCCACCTTTTGTATATACACATGTGCATATTTATTATTTCCTTTGTTTCAAAATCATGATACTAACCTAATGTGTCATACCAGATTGGGAAAGATGTTGCCACACAATATGTTCAGGGGTGGGATTGGATGGCTCCCATCAGGTAATAATATCAAATTTCTGAGTGATCGAAACTAGCAAAACAAAGAAAAAGGAATTACTTCCATGATTCAACATTTGTTTATATGTTTGAGATTTATGATTTGATCATGTTAACAGATTTTTTTCCCTGATATGACAGTAACTGACCACAGATTATCTTATATGATCTCTTTTCCAGCGAATAATTTTATATAAATGCCATTTAGTATAACAATATTTACATTTCAGAAAGATGCAGTATCTGACTTGGCATATATTTTAATGTGTTTTCCACTTTGCATATAGTTAACATATGTCTAATTGTTAATTAAACGTCTAACAAGCCCCTTTAAATGGACAATATAATAAAGATCTTGGATGCAAGTTAAAATTCCTATTTTCAGTTAGTTACACTAATTGACAAAAAAAGATGAGAAATTTTTCTGCATGCAACAATTTTTTTGCATACTCAGCGACACATTTTGCACTTTCTTTTGAGGCAAAGAAAATATGCAAAGTTTGCTTATAGTTTTCATCCCAACAATTTGTGCAGGGATAGGAACACTGGCATTTGGGATGAGGTTTCCATCACTGTTGCTGGGGTGAGTCCATGCTCGCATTGCTTTTCACCTTATCCCTGATTTTACATGTGATGGCTGCAGTTAAATATTTGAATCTTGCTTATGGTTTTCATCACGACAATGCAGCCCGTAAAAATTGTAGACCCTCATTTGGTTTCATCATTTTTTGATGATTACAAGAGGGTTTATTTGCATTCTACAGTAGATTTGGTAAACAGAAGCGACAAGGCTGCTAATTGTTCCTTAAGTATTCAAGTGTCCACTGAACTCGAAGGAAATACCATTTTAGTTGAAAATCTTCAGACAAAACAATTGTCAGTCTCTGCCAACTCACATGCTCAATATACATTTCCTGAGGTGAAGTTTTTAATGTTGAAATCTTTTTAATTAATTTATTATGTTAAACGCAGCCTTTATCTCCATTTAAATTGTTGATGATTTCTGATTGCAGCTTTTTTTCTACAAGCCAAATTTGTGGTGGCCAAATGGCATGGGCAAACAATCCCTTTACAATGTTGAAATTACTGTTAATGTTGATGGTTACGGAGAGTCTGATGCATGGGGCCATCATTTTGGGTTCCGTAAAATACAGAGTGAAATCGATAGTGCTACTGGTGGAAGGTATAAATCGTATTTGGTTAAACAAAAATGTAAGTGGATTGTTATAAAATAATGCAGGTTCTACAAAAATTACATGACACCCTATATTATTATTGTCCTTTTTAGACAAGAAGTGTTACGGGCCAATTCAACCCGTATGAAAGTAATTAACCTTTTGACCTAGTAAATTTTCCATTTCATCCATCCATTTTGTCATCTCTACCTTTATTATTGGGTCCTCTGCAGGCTTTTTAAAGTGAACGGAGAGCCTATATTTATTCGAGGCGGAAACTGGATTTTGTCTGATGGTTTGCTTAGGCTTTCAAAAAAGCGTTACAAAACAGACATTAAGTTTCATGCAGATATGAATTTTAATATGATACGCTGTTGGGCTGGTGGAATATCCGAGAGACCTGATTTTTATCATTACTGTGATATCTATGGTTTACTGGTAAGTTTCATTTAGGGTTGTGTCTAAATTCAGTAACCTTTCATGAAAAATGCCCTTTTTCATCTTAGAAGTTATCACTTCTAAATGAAAGTGTGTTGAAGTAAAGAAGCACTGGTTTGCATATTGGTGATTTTATACTAGATATGTATGGTGCTTTGGAATAAGATCTGATAGTCAAACCCAACATATCATTTTTGCATCAAGTAATAGGTGTAATCGAGTGGAATCACCAATAGTCTTTTGGTTTCATGTTAAATATGAAAAGGTGGCAATTTGGCCTATTTACTCATAAAGGAGCTATTCAGGTTATGTCTAATGGGTCAAATGGGCAAAATAAAATTTATCTAAAAGGAAATAGTTTATGTGAAACATAGTGGAATAGTGACTTTCTATTGTATAAAATCTCCTAAACCATTTTATAAAAATAAAAAAATAATAATAATAAAAAAAAAAAAAAACAACTATTGAAACAATATAATTTTTACTCACTAATTATTGCTAAAAGTTTACACAAAAGGTGTTCAGGATAAACTTGGCCCATTACCCAACTTGATCCTCCCATTTTGCCACCTCAATCTGCCTTACTTGAGACATGATAAGAAACAAAGTTTCTAGAGATAAGTTAGGAATGACTGGCATAGCAGGTAAGATAAGAGAAGGGAGATTAAGATGGTTTGGGAATGTGAAGAGAAGGCAAGCAACGACGCCAGCTAGTACACTCGAAACTCTAACTATGGAAGGAGTATAGGCAGACTTATAAACCAACATGGGATGAACGGATTATGCATGATTTGTTTGAATTACACCTTTTTGAGGACATGATTTAGGATAGGAATTTGTGGAGCTTGAGATTAACGTTAAGGACTTTTAGAGAAATATGTTGATGTAGCTTAGCTGTGTCTTAGGGGCTTAGATTTTTCTACACATTTAGAAATCCATGCTTGTATTTGTCTCTTATTGTACCATATGTCTGTGTTGTTTTATGCTATTTTATAGGCTTTTGCTTATTTATTTACCATTTCTTTTGTTATTGTTATCTCTTTGTCCCTATATGTTTAAAAACTATCTGTTTGTTTAGAGTTTGGGGCCTCTTTGGAAGTATCCTCCCTTTCCTTAGGGATAGAGATAAGGTTTGCCTACATCCCATCTTTCCAGACCCTACCACCATGCAATAACTTTGTTATTAATAAGATTTGTTAGGTATGGTTGTTGTATCTATCTTGATTAAAAGTTGTTTCTAATGTACAACTTAATATTTTCTTGTTTAAGACAAATTGAATATGATATTCTCAACTGTCAAATGTATTTGTGATCAATGATGACATATTTTTTGTAGGTGTGGCAAGAATTTTGGATCACTGGAGATGTTGATGGTAGAGGTGACCCAGTCTCCAACCCTAATGGCCCATTGGATCATGAACTTTTCTTGTATTGCGCACGGGATACCGTCAAACTTCTAAGGAATCATCCTAGTCTAGCTCTATGGGTCGGTGGAAATGAACAAATACCACCACATGACATTAATGAAGCTTTGACAAATGATCTAAAACTTCATCCTTTTTTCCTAAAAGTCAACGAAACCGTTGAGTCAAAGGAAGAAACAAACTTCACTATAATGGATCCCAGTCAGTATCTAGATGGAACTCGAGTCTACATAAAAGGGTCATTGTGGGAAGGATTTGCAGATTCAAATGGTGGATGGACTGATGGGCCTTATGAAATTCAGAAGCCTGAGAGTTTTTTTAAAGATGATTTTTATCAATACGGGTTTAATCCAGAGGTTGGTAATGTGGGAATGCCAGTTGCTGCTACTATAAGAGCCACAATGCCCCCTGAAGGATGGGAGATTCCTTTATTTAACAAGTCACCTAGTGGATATGTAAAGGAAGTCCCAAACCCTATATGGGTTTATCATAAATACATTCCTTACTCTAAACCAGATTTGGTTCATGATCAGATACTACTCTATGGTAAACCAAAGGATCTTGATGATTTTTGTCTCAAGGTAGACCATGCTCATTTGTTTTTTTTACAGTGTTCAAGATGGGTGGTTTGTGTAATGAGTTCAGTTTGATTGGGCTGTCTTGTAGCTTCGTTTGGCTGATATGCAAATGCATTTAGTCCATTTTGAACAAACATCAACTTATTTTTTATTTAGAATGGCAAACACATACCCCCATCTAAATCCTACTCCTAAATCTACACTACCCGTCTCCAACAATATTTGAACCTTCCACCTCAAGTATAGAGGGGGGCACCTTACTGGATGTCCCATTGAGAACAACCATTAGTGTTACAAAAACAATATTATTCTTGTATAAGCTAATTCTTTGAATAGAGTATGTTGTATATTTCAAAAACAAAAACCCAAATTGGCCTATTAATAAGATAGGTCGAACGCATCACTTTTACTTTTTGTTGCATATTTTTGGTTCTCATTTTGTGTTTGTTCTAATTTGTCAACAGGCCCAATTAGTGAACTATATTCAATATAGGGCATTATTAGAGGGATGGACATCTCGTATGTGGACTAAATACACGGGTGTGCTGATCTGGAAAACTCAAAATCCTTGGACTGGTCTACGTGGCCAATTTTATGATCATCTTCATGACCAAACAGCTGGATTTTATGGCTGTCGCCATGCTGCAGAACCAGTACACATCCAATTAAACTTGGATACTTATTTCGTAGAGGTAAATCATTCATTTTTAAATCATTTTATAATTTAATGATTCATCAACACATAATCGCATTCAGGTGGTTAACACCACATCAGGTGCACTATCTGATGTGGCAATTGAGGTGTCTGTATGGGATCTTGAAGGAGCATGCCCTTACTATGAAGTTACTGAAAATCTCTCTGTGCCATCAAAGAAAACACTACCGATTTTTGAGATGAAGTACCCGCAATCTGAAAATCCTAAACCTGTCTATTTTCTTCTTCTCAAACTATACAAAATGTCAGATTTTCATATAATCTCAAGGAACTTTTACTGGCTGCATCTACCCGATGGTGATTATAAACTACTGGAACCATACAGAAAAAAGAAAATATCCCTCAAGATGACTTCTGACATTTCCATAAGCGGGTCAACTTATGAAGTTCGGGTCAATGTAAAGAACATATCAAAGAAACCAGACAACAATAGTTCGCTCTACAAGAACAATTTCATCGACAAATATGACAGTGTTTTTGACTTCGACTTGACTTCAACGGGCGCTATAAAACAGGAAGCGGGTTTGCTGCAAAAGTTCTGCAATCGATTTTCAAGAGTTGAAAATGATGGTAGAGTTTCAGAAGTCAATGGGACTGATGTCGGGGTTGCTTTTTTTCTTAATTTCTCGGTTCATTCTACTAAACAGGACTTAAAAAAAGGAGAAGACACTCGAATTCTTCCGGTTCATTATTCAGACAATTACTTTTCTTTGGTTCCCGGTGAGGAGATGGATGTAACGATTTCTTTTGAAGTACCTAAAGGTGTCACGCCCCGCGTGTCACTTCATGGCTGGAATTTTGATAGTGCACATACTGTTCATTAAGTCGGATATATATAGTTGGTACTCTTCCTTCCGAGACTACGAGTGTAATAGGAGCATCCGTCGACAAAAGGATCCCTTAGTTTTTGTTACCGTCTTCTCATACATTACTAATAGTTTTGTTATGAGTAAGATATGC
Organism: Mikania micrantha; assembly: GCA_009363875.1. Lineage (NCBI taxonomy): Eukaryota > Viridiplantae > Streptophyta > Magnoliopsida > Asterales > Asteraceae > Mikania > Mikania micrantha. Next base: position 59,254,140 of record CM018696.1, read on the forward strand.
CGGATATGTTTGTTCTTGTTATTGTTCGTGTGTTAGTGTGTTTTGTCCGGTTAAACACTATTGTTTGTTGTAATAAAGAAATTGTTGTATGTGTTTTCATTGTATTTGACAATATTTAATTCCAAATTGTCACTTTTGAGGATATGTTTATATTATGTCACTTCATAATTATTTATTTCATTCTATTTTTAATCGATAATTACAGTAATCATGTACGTTTTCTTATGCTTAAACTACTAAAAGTACATATTCCTAAAACAATAAAACCACTATATAATTATCAATAAATTACTCTGAAGGTTTCTTGGTCATCACATTTGTTCCTTGGACCTTGGAGGAAAGTTCAAAAATCTGATTAATACACACACACACACAACATAGATTGTTGAGATGGTCCTGATGGTTTGTTAATATTTCATTTTTGTTTATTATGTTTCATAAATTATCAATGTCGTTCCAAGTTTTATAAATAATTGTAACACATGTAGTTCTTAGGTCATCAAATTACTCTCACGTGCTTGATCAAATTACCCTTAGCTATGGACTATACGAGTAATTTATGAAACTTATGGACTGTCTTGACAATTTAATATTATATAGGGATTGTATCATAAGAAAATCCGATCTTAGATAGAAAACTCTTAAATCCTATATAAATTATCCATTTGAAATCTTGAAAATATATATGTGGTCCACATTAAAGTTGAATAAAAAATTGGTGTTTGAATAAAAAAAATCAATTTTAATATGGTTTAATTTATAAGATGACGAGAAAGATAAACATCAATCATCGTTGCCCAATCGACACATACCTAGCTTCACATGGAATCTATCTGTCATGTTATACCTGAATCATACTTGGCTCACAATTAAAAAAAAGTCGGTTTCCGGCTCTTATTTGTATGCTTAAAAGTTCTCAGGAAGGGGTCCAATGGATACGGGTTTGACGGGAGTTAATTCTCATTTCTTACTTTTATGCTTAAAGATTCTCGAGTAAGGCTCCAACGAGTACAAGATTTGATGGGCCATAAAACCCTTTAAAACCCCCTATTTAAACGAATCCAAAACCCAAAAATCATCATCTTTATCCAACTCAAATCAAGAACTTTCTTTTTTCCAATCCAAAATTATGAAAACCTAAAACTCATTAATGCTCCACCATATTAATCTTAATCGCATTATTTTCTTTTTATACGTGCTTCAATTCATAAAGTGGGGATTAACGAGGAATGCTTTTAGGTGTTTGATTTAAAAATGACGCCTTTGAAATAGGAGTTTCTTCAAATTTGTCACATCTTCAAAGGTTGGTTTTTCAGGTTGAATGGGTAAAACCACACAACCCATGTATTTATTTGTGTTAACATGTCAACTCTTAACTTCTAGAATCATATACATTCTTTATCTTGCGAAAAAACCGATCTTTGTTTACCACCACACATCCAAACATGCTTAAAATTATTTTATGTTAGAGTCAACCGGATGATGTTCATTTGCAACCACTTGATCTAGTTTTTTTTTTTTTTTTTTTTTTTCCTTCTCTTGCATAGGCCAAGGATACAAGTTGGAATTCACTTTGTAAAACACTTAATGTTTGGTTAGATTTGTTTAACATGAACTAGAATTACATTAACCCAAAAAGGCCAATACAAAGTCTAGCATCAAATAACACCATTTCTTTGAGTTTGATTGTTTCAACATAGTGCTTGAAATGTAAATCCAGTAGTTTGGGAACCGTTCAATGAGAGGTAACATTCAATTTACTTGTATGTATTGTGAGAACAGGTACCAAGAAAATAACAGAAAATTGAATTCTTATTTTGAGAGTTAGTTGAAATGAACTAACCCATACTCTCTTATACAATCAAGAAAACACTTATTACAAATACACCCCTCAACTATTTGGAATTACAAACTAACACTAACAAACTCCCCGCTAATTCCAAACTTTACTTTTAAAATCTTCCACACCAAGTAAGAACCGCATCTCAGCAAATCTAACTTTCGGCAAAGCTTTAGTTAGAACATCTGCATGTTGTAAACTCCCAGCAACAAAATCAACACGAATTTGATTAGTTTCAATGCATTCTCTTATAAAATGATACCTTGTATGAATGTGTTTAGATCTCCCATGAAAAACCGGATTTTTCATAAGCGCGATTGCAGATTTATTATCTACAAACAATGTCACTATCTCCGCTTTCACTCCACTTAATTCTTCTAATAAGCCACTCAACCACACTGTTTGACATGCTGCAGAGGTTGCAGCCATGAATTCTGCCTCACAACTCGACAAAGGAACAGTTTGCTGTTTCTGAGACTGCCACGAAATCAATGAACCATTAAAATAGAACACATTACCGGAAGTACTCCTACCATCACTTGTATCAGTTAAATGATTACTGTCACTATAACCTTCAAGACCACCTCCTTCACTTCTTTTATACTTAATACCAAACAGTATTGTTCCTTTCACATATCTACTTAGATGTTTAACAGCCTTCAAGTGTATCTCTTTAGGACTTTGCATAAATCTGCTCACATAACCAACTGCAAAACTAATGTCTGGCTTGGTTTGAGTCAAATACCTCAATGACCCAACCAATCTTCTATACTCTGTTGGATCCACATCAACGCCATCTTCTACCAAATACAAATTTAGTCCAGGTTCCATCGGCACTTTAGTTTCATTACAGTCTTCCAGTCCAGCCATTTTAATCAACCTCTTGGCATAAGCAGACTGCCTAATTAAAATTCCTTCATTACTTTGCATTACTTCAATACCCAAATAATGACACAACAATCCCAAATCCGTCATTTCAAACTTTTGCTTCAACTGTTCTTTAAGCAAATCAATTTCTTGTTGCTTATTACCTATTATCAGCAAATCATCCACATACATTGCAATGATTAAATGTAAATCACCATTTGACTTTACATAAACAACCTGCTCTCTTTGACACCTTTTGAAATTCAACTGCTTTAACACTTCATCAAGCCTCAGATTCCATGCTCTAGGTGCTTGCCTAAGACCATATAAAGCTTTTGACAGCTTATAAACTTGATCTTCTGCTCCTTTCTTTATATACCCGTCTGGCTGTTTCACATAAACATCCTCCTTCAGTTCACCATGTAAAAACGCAGCCTTTACATCAAGATGATACACATTCCAAGCCATTTTAGCAGATAAAGCAAGAATTAACCGAATAGTTTCAATTCTGGCTACATGCGCAAAAGCTTCCTCAAAGTCTACTCCTAGCTTCTGAACATATCCTTTAGTTACCAACCTTGCTTTATATTTAGTAACATTTCCCATTGTATCCTTCTTGAGTTTATAAACCCACTTCAAACCAATTGGATTACATTTCAACGGAGGCTTAGTTAAAAACCAAGTCTTATTCTTCTCAATAGCATGAATCTCTTCATCCATTGCAGCCTTCCAGTGTTCTTCCTTAACATCTTCAATAAAAGACCCAGGCTCTCCTTCTTGAGTCAACAGCAACTCTATTCTATCATCCTCTTCATGTCTTCTAGTGCTGTAATGAACTCCACCATCAAGGACAAACTCATTAAACCTGGATGGCAACACTGAAACTCTCCCTGACCTTCTCAAACTATTCCCACTTTGATTCCCTTGCATGGTATTCAATCACACTCACATCATTTCTAACAATTGATGACCCACCAGCGCCACCTTGTAACTGATCTTTGTCATATACATAGAAATCTGTACAAGACTTATTATTTTGATATGTAGACCAATCCCATTTTCTTCCTTCTTCAAAATGTACATCTCTACTTATCACAATCTTTTCCCTTTCAACATCAAACATTCTATGGGCTTTTGTACCAAATTCAACCCCTAGATACACCATAGGCATACTCCTATTGTCAAGTTTCTTCAGACCAGCCTGTATTACTTTCACATGACCTACACACCCAAAGATTCTTAAGTGTGACAGATTCGGTTTCTTGCCCTTCAAGGCCTCATATGGTGTACAATCACACAAAGCCTTCGTATGACTCCTATTGAGGATGTACACTGAATGTCTCACTCCTTGAGCCCAAAAGCTTTGAGGTACATTCATTGCCTTTAATAAGCTTCTTGTCATGTTTAAAACTGTTCTATTCCTCCTTTCAACAATACCATTTTGTTGGGGTGAATAGGGTGCGGTCAACATCCTATTTATCCCCTCATTTTCACAAAACTGGTTAAATTCATGGGAGGTAAAATCCCCCCCACGATCAGACCTTAGAGACTTGATTTTAAGTTCAAATTCCCCTTCAACCCTTCTCTTAAATGATTGAAGGTTTCAAATGCGTGGTCCTTGGTCTTAAGAAAATACACCCACATATACCTAGTCTTATCATCAACAATAAGCATAACATATTGATTACCAACACTTGTTATAGGTTGTATTGGCCCACACAAATCCATTGACACTAGCTGCAAGGGTCTGTCAGATCTATAGCTTGACTTGTCAGGAAAATGTCTCCGGACATGTTTTCCAGCTAGGCAGGCTTCACACACCTGGGATGGATGGTCAATCTTCGGCAATCCAATCACCATATTCTTGCCTGTCATTATCTTCAAAGCATCAAAGTTCACATGCCCCAAAGCGCCCATGCCATAACCAAGGATCTGCCTCGAGCTTTGAATGAAAACACATTGGTGACCCAATGTTCAAGCTAACTTTATACAATCTATTAGGGGACCTGGCCACTTTCATTAACAGTTTTCCATCCCTTTCAAACAACCATAGGAGATCGTCTTTCATTCTCACTTCACAGCCTCCTTCGGTTATCTGACCAAGACTTATCAAGTTGTTTCGCAGATGAGGTATGTAGTACACATTTGTCAAGACCCTATGCTCTTGGTTCTTGCACTCCAGTATCACCGAACCTCTTCCATCAATGGTTACGGCCGATCCATCTCTAAATCTCACCTTTCCACCAACTTGACTGTCTAGTTGTGAGAACACTGATCTATCTCCCGACATGTGATTCGAAGCCCCATTATCAAGATACCACAGAGATCTGCCACTTTCCTCTGCTTGATATCTCATTGGCTCAACTTTATCTCCATTCAAGAAGACCAACTCCTTCTGATCTTCATCACTGGCTGTCATAAGCAGGGTTGGCTCATCATCCAAGGCTTCTGCATATTTTGACTCCGATTCTTTGGTTTTCATGGGGCAATCGGATGCAAAATGCCCATATGCTTCACATTTGAAACATTTTATTTTGGACATATCTTTAGTTGGCCTCTTGTACTTTCCTTTGCCTCCCTTCTCAGGTGCCGGTGACTTGTTCTTCACCCACAATCTATTTCTACCTTCTCATTTTCCTTTGGACCAATTATTCTTTTCGGTGTCTTTCTGTCGCAAGTCGCAACTGCCAATCGGTATAAGTCATCAGCAATTGATCGTTCTTGGGCATGGACTGATTATCTTTCAGTCTAGTTCTTTCTTCAAATGCCTTTAAACGACCAATTGCCTCTGGTAACAGCATCGTATCCAGATCGAAAAACTGTTCGATTGAGGCGACAATTTGTATGAATTTCGCGGGCAACGCATGACAAAACTTTCGTACCAGCACAGATTCCTCATACGGCTGGCCAAGATCGGTTGCCTTAGATGCAATTGCACTGATCTTCCCTGCAAAGTCATCTATGGTCTCCTCGTCTTTCATCCGCAACGACTCAAACTCGTTACTTAGGGTTTGCAGGCGAGCCTTCTTTACTCTTTCAATTCCAACGAACCTTGCTTTAAGCGCGTCCCAAATTTCCTTTGTTGTTCCATACTGGGCAACTTGTAGCACCATATCCTTCGGCATTGCTTGGTACAGATAAGCAATTGCGGTGTTGTTTTTCTTCACATCAATCGCAGCTCCTTGTGGAACTTCGATAACATCCCACAAGCCATGGACATTGAAGATTGCCTGCAGTCGAACAACCCAAATTGTATAATTCGTCTGAGTCAAGAGTGGACATTGTAGGGAGATCGATGCATTATCTCTGATCGTAACGATTTGATTTCCTCCTTGCCCTTGGCCTGCCATTCTCTAATTACGTTATCTTCTTCCTTGTGGTTCAGATCCAATCCTTCGAATCTTGATTCTTGAGCTTATTGAATATCCTTCTTCACCTTAAGCTCTGATACCACTTGTGAGAACATGTACCAAGAAAATAACAGAAAACTGAATTCTTATGTTGAGAGTTAGTTGAAATGAACTAACCCATACTCTCTTATACAATCAAGAAAACACTTATCACAAAATATACCCTCAACTATTTAGAATTACAAAATATTATATTATATTATATTATATTATATATACACTTAAAAACCAATGTCGATGGTGGTTTACGTGTATATTTCTATGTAGCCATATTATATATATATATATATATCTGTTATACAGGTTTGAGAACAAATGTGAGTTTAGTGGAGTTGGTAGGCTTCTGTGTGGATATAAGGGTCAAGGGTTCGATTCCCTGCCATTTTTATTTTACCAAATTTTCTTTTACCATCTTTAAAATGTTATTTTTCCATATTGTGATGTGTTTTTAACGATTAGGTTTTGGTATAAATATTAATCAAAATCGAGTCGGTCTATGTTTTCATTCGAGTTAATTATGGTATATTTTCTTTTTAAATACGTTTTTAGGTTTCATAATTTTAATGGTTACAATGACATGATATTTTAGCTACATTTCGATTGTTTTCATTTTTCTTAGCATTTTTACAACGGCGTAACTTATTCATCATTTTCGAGTATAATGTAGCTCGTGTTTTTAAAAGTTTAGAGTTTATCTCTAATATTATATACGATATGATTTTTCACAATAACTCTTCTCCTTCTATATTTCCAATTTTTTTTGTTACCTTTAGAATATAATCTTCCCGTGTACTATGATTTAATGTTACGATGTGTTTTTCATAATTACTTTAAAAATAATATTTCCATATACTCTAAGTTAATGTTAGGACATTCTTTTAATAATTGAGTTTCCATATAAATATATTAATCAAAACCAAGTTCGTCTATGTTTCCGGTCGCGCTAACTACAATATATTCTTACTCTTTATAAATACATTTTCATGTTTCGTAATTTTATTTTTGACAATTACTATTTCAGCTACATATTGATTGTTTTAGTTTTATAATAGTTTTTTAAAACGACACAACTTATTTATCATTTTTAGTACATCGTTGCAACATGTGTTGTAGTGTACAGAGTATATCTCCTACATTGTATACAATCTGATTTTTCACAATAATTTTCCTTTGTAAATTTGAAAAAATATATAGAAATGTGAGTTATATCTCCTACATTGTATACGATGACATATTGTTTGTGAGGAACAACACCAAGACCAACACCAACTATTTTGATTTTTCTTATATTTTTCTACTAACATTATCTTAATTCATATAATGCAACGTACAAGACACAATAATGTTGTCTATCTGCGTTTTAATTATATATATTGATATTGATATCCAGATCGAGTCGCTTCGACTTTATACATCTCTTTTATGTACACAAGACGTAACATACGTAATGGAATTCTTAAAAATGTTGCAACACACGATTTCGCTTTTATTTTTTCTTATATTATTTCATATTAATATTTTCTTAATTCATATAACGTAAAATATAAGACACAATAATGTTGTCTATCTACGTTTTAATTTTCATAACCAATCAGACTTGACTCCATATGTTCCTTTTAATTGTACAAACACGGTGCAACGCAAGAATCTTAATCGTATCACCCGCTGCAACACGCGGGTAACTTTTCTAGTTCTTTTTAATAAACAAGTTATATTAACAAACCAAAACCTGATTATTTTCAATCACTATCGAGTACTATAGAATCTCCTCCCATTGAAAACCCAAAACTCCCCTCTGTTAACAATAGGGGTGTTCATGGTCCGGTTTTTATGGTTTTTAGGTTAAACCATGAACCGAACCGTTAATAACGGTTTTTGAATATTGAAAACCAAAACCGAACCGTTAAAAATAAAAACCGAACCAAACCGAACCGTTATAAACGGTTTGGTTCCGGTTTGGTTTACGGTTTTGGCATGTTAAAAAAAAAGTAAAGGCTACTTTTGCAATAAAAAAAAACTTATATCACTAACTTGTCCAAAATTATAAAATGTGTAAAAAAACATTACAAAACTTGTTATAAATTACAAGTAAAAAATATTTACGGTTACAAAACCTGTTATCAAATACAAAATTTGTCTAGTGTTATCAACTACAAAATTTATCTAGAAAACATCATATCCAAAAATAAACCAACAAGTTCAAAAACAACCAACTTACTTTCTAAAGTTATAAAACGTCAAGTACTAACCAAACAACCAACAACTTAACTAAATATTATTATATATATTAAAAAGCAAGTTTTCTTTGTGTGGAGAAATCATTATTCCTTTTTTACAAGTTTTGATGCGTATAATACAATTGGTTTATACATATATTGCCTCCTTTCCTCTCTCAGGTTCTCACTGACCAACCACCGCCACATCCCGCTGCACTCCACCGCCTCGCAGGTGCCGACACCCAACCATTAACCACCAAATGTCACCGGAAAGGGGAAACACATCATTTGTTTCCTATTTTATTTACCTCATACTCAAAACCTTGAATAAACCCTGATGTTGCAAACACATCCCACAAAACTGCGAACCGATCTTTAATTCATCACGCCTTACGATTATCTGAACCCTAATCTTCGATATAATCACGGCTCATGATTCTACGAACAACAGACCGCTTGGGAGAAATCCTAATCAAATTTTCTAATCATGGCGTGGATTTTAACTTCTTCGGAATAGTGATGGTTCACTTTGACCCGTTTTCGACCCGAATGGAGTTCCACGTTTGAGGCCTTTATCTTCTGAATTTTTCTTGCATTATTATTAATTTGCCTAAAGTTTGTCTCTGCAGTTCTGCTCTCCTCTGTCTAGTTCAAGCAATGGAATTAGGGTTATGACGAAGGGGTTTTAACGGTGATTTCAGATTGCAACTACGGCAATTGGGGCTTCATTGTGCTAAATGGTAAGGTGGATTCCTATTCATATGTGTTTTATTTTGAAAGTGCAGATTATATGTTCTTCCAGTTGTTTATTTTCACCATTTTCCGATGGATTCTCATAGCTCTATCCCAGTTGATGACTTTTCTTAATGCATGTTCCTCTTTTTTGTTTTTTGTATTGCGGTGTGTTGTATCTTTAGGTATGTGGTTATTCAATGTATGTTGCATAACTCCCTTGGGTTACTTGGTGAGCCATGATGAACTCCTTTTCCTCTTTGTTTTCTCCTATGCTTTAATTTTATTTTGTTATACTATGCTTATAAGCGTTTCATAATTCTTCATTGCTGGATTGTTGTGCGTCATAGGCTAGGTATGGTTTTTTACTATAGTTGTTAACATTTAGTTTATGTTTTCTCTGTTGACTTTTTTGTTTAATTTTTTTATAGGTAATCTTTTCGTGATGTTATCCTTGCTGACTTGCTGAAATGCCATTATGAGTATGTCAAAATCATTGTAATGACAACTGCATTTTTTTCTGAATTATATATTGATGTTATGGAATGGATTAATATTACAACATTTCTCTTAGTTTTATGCTTTGATTTATCCTCCTGTTGTGTTTTGTATTGTAATGTTATTTCTGTTTGCGTGTTGACTGTGTGTATGTTCGTCAACGACCTTTGGTTGTGTTTCTATCCTATATTTTGTTTAGGTTCGGCATGAAAATGAGGTTTACGGGTTTGTTATTGTTAGATTGAAAAAGTTAATGGTCACATGGTATCGTAAAAGCTAGAAAAAGACGCGGTTGTTTAGCTAAAAAATTTGTAGAAAAATACAAGTGAAACCTTAAAAACTAAGGTTAAGATGTTTGACTTATTCATTGTACATCTTTTTAGTGAGTGATATATGTTGAGGCAGTTGTTTTAATTGCAATATGTGACAATTGCAGTTGAGAATTACGTCATCGATGACATGAGCACATGTGGTCGTTCTAGAAATCCACGTTGATTTAGCTATTGTAATTATTATAGGTTGATAGTATACGAAAAATGGTGAACGTGGGCGAAAACCGTGCGCGAAACGGAGTTACGGATTGTCCGGAATCGCAAAACGAAGATAAAATAAAAAATTGAACGAAAATGTGCTGGGGCGGTCCGCCCGGCGGCCCTTGAGTCGGCAAAAATGTTTAAAAGATTGGATTTCATGGGAAAACTCAACCATTTCTTCTTCTACTCGTTTCTGCCGACTACCATATGAAAATTTCTCAAACTTTTGGCCTTCAAACTCCATTTCAAAGGCATCTAAGCATCCAGATCATACCAAGGAACAAATCTACAAGCCCTGATCGTTGTTCTACGCGCAGAAATCCGTCATATTAGGTAACGGTTCGTTTTAACTTTCTAGCTTCATAATGATTGATTAGATCTTGATTTTGAACGTAATGATATAGTTAGGGTTGTTGATTATTGCCTAGATGATGGCTAGGATTGATTATAAACGAAGAACACGATGTTTTAACCGGTAAATCCTTGTTTTGATCCGTTGTAATGCCCGGTTTGCATGAAATCATACCCATGATTATAATGGTTTAAACCATTTGATTATGACAATGTAGGTGATTAGTTTGATTAATCTTTGAAATGCAAGGTTAAATCCAAGTGTTTCAAACTAATCACAATCATTAACATACTCATTGGAACGATTATCTGATGTTTATGATAACAGTCAGATTAGTATGTTAAACATGGTTATTAAACCTATTTTAATGCTACATTGTGATATTTCATGATATTTGGATAATCAATAACAAGGATTGATCATTTCTAAGCCATTAATATGTCTAGAAACTGTTCTAGCATTATAATCAACAACATTAACTATTTGGTTAATTCGAGATTATTCTGATTAATCAAGTGTGTCATCAACCTTGTATTAGAAACCTAATTCAATGTAGGTTCCTACATTATCATACATTGTATGATATAACATTAAATTAACTAATTAAATACTTAATATCAGTTTGATGACTATTAAGACAATGTCTTTGACATTTGACGTTCAGAAAGATCTAATCAGTAAGTTAGAACATAAATAACTTAGTAAACATAAATAAATGCATAATTTCTCTATTACTATCAGTTGTGTGACATTCTGCTACTTCTGAGTTATCAGGTGAGGTTCGTACAACCCCTTTTCTTTTTAATGTTTCATAAACACTGGGGTCTTACTGTGTAATTTTTCTTGAACATATGATATGTATCACTGTTATCTATATGATTGCATGTGATCTGTTGAGAACTTGTGGATTTCTTGGGATTGTGTCTGTAGAACAAAACCTTATCACAAAACTTGAAAGTCCTCATTCCCGAACTGTATCTAGTAAACCAGTGTGGGGCCGAACAGAAAACAATGATAGTACTATCGGCTGACAACCCATTTGCCGGGAGCTTGCAACTCCCCTTGGTGTAAATGTTTGTTATCTGTTTTCACAACTTCTTAATGTAGTGATAGACATTAAGACAATGAGGTATAAGATATTACATGCAAGTAATGTCTTCGAATATCGTAGAGTCACGTCCGAAAGGAACTAGATACGGGTCCCATCGTTATCTTGAACTGAACACTTTGAGAATTTACATATCATATCATATTGTTGAACATGAACTTTACGGACTCATCAGCTTTGTGCTGATCTTTTAAACTTAAAACTTTTGCAGGAAGACAGTGACCATCGGGTGAGGATGCACTTCATATACTTGTAAATAAATAAGTCAGTTGTGTAATAAACTTAGTTTGTAAACTGTGATGTTGATTGTTATAACGATCCTTGTAATATATTTACTTTAAGTTAGTCTGTGTGCTATGATATCGGATCAAGTAAGTCACACCTCATCTCTGAGACATCACCACTATGCTTCCGCAACCATCTCAGAGTGACGAATGACATCATCTCATGTGACGAGAGGTGTGGTGTGACACAATACTATGATTTATCATTGATCATAGGTATCATAAATTTATGTTTATTTTAAGTTCACTTCTACAAATATTTCTTTACTTGCATACTTCTTTGGTTGCATGCTCTTGCTAAAATTCTAAATCGTGCATAAAAGATGCCAGATCAGGAACAACCGAAGTTGTAATTAAGGTTTTTTAGCAATTTCCTTTCATTAGAGATTGAATATGTTAACCCATGAATTCTTTAGAGTTGTAAAAACAACATTTATAAGTGATGTAGGCTGGCGTGTAAGGAGATGAATGTAGGGGCTGACGTATGTTTTGTTGGGGAATCATACAACAAACACAAGATTTAGAGGAATCATAATGGATGGGACTAAGATTTGACGCCTAATATGTGTGTGTATGTAATTAAAGAAGATAAGGGGGTTGTGTTGGTGTTAATGATGTTGTGTTCAATTGTTTTGTTTGTGTGGATTATGATTTTATTTTTTGATAATTAAATGCTTATTTGTTAATTAACAGGACTTAGCAACCACTCCAAGAGATGTTTAGAATCAAGGACTCTGAATAAGAAACATTGGTGATGATTTATCCGTTTTCAGCCAGAGGTATGTTATCATTCAAAGTGTAGGCTATTTTTTTTTTTTTATTTCATGGTTACACTTATGATTAGAGTTAAAATTAGACATTTCGGCTAATCGACCATTTATTTTGCAGGATAATAATCGAAGTTGATCTTTTAAACGAGTTTTGAGAGTAGCATGTCGTGTATCTGCATCAGTATAAACAAAACTATATGTTTCATGTCAGTTTAGCAGACCCGATGCAACGCGCGGGTCGTAATTCCTAGTTATATACAAAATCAAAATGCATGCACACACACACATATATACATACGGTCCGATCCAGTTTTTTAAGACCGGTTTTTGACAAAAATCGTAAACCAAACCGTTCATTACGGTTTTGAACTTTCGAAACCGACCGACCAAATGTTTAGAAAAAAACTGACCGTGAAACCAAACTGATGACCAGTTTGGACGGTTTTGCGGTTTCGAACTGAACCGTGAACATCCCTAGTTAACATGTAACATTAGTTTTCATATAAATATGTATATTCTCATTTCGTTCTATTATAAAACCCATATATGTGGTTCCTCATTACAAACCAAACACTACATAATGGTAGTTGACAATAATTTCATACAAACCAACAATAACTTGCATCCTTTCAATTCAGAAAATACAATCTGTCTGTAGTCTCAACCTAAAAGCCATACAAAAATATTAGAAATAATGAAAACAAGTTACTAGTAGTCTACTATAAAACAATTATAAATATATACTTACAGTTTTAAATAGATGTTAAACATAATATGTCAACCAAACATGTTTTTTCAGAAAAACAGTCGGCCATCGAGTGTAGTTTCTTGCCGAACCAGAAAGCAAGAATCGTCTATGACCATATCCTGAAGCAGTTGAAAGATTCATATTCGCAATATATGTTTGATTATTTCATTTGGAGATAACTTTCATGAATCGGTTGAGTGATTTGAAGATTCCTACTGCTTGACCAAACAATGATGGACCCTGCTCGGGCTCATCGCCTCCTCCGAAGATTATCTGCAAACAACCAAAACCCATTCTTGGTTGATGATCATAACCACAAAAATACGCCCAAAACTTCTAAAAGTTGCTAACCTCAAGGTCTTCTGAGTCGGGACGGCTGATCATTTCCTTGGCTAGTATGTAGCGGTTTGGTCTATCTTTGTCATCAAAGAACACCTTCCATAATCTGGTCAGGTGTCAGGAAAAATAGCGGGTTAGAAAATTGATGGATGATTAACAAATAGGTGACTGACATGTGTATATTACCCGGGATAGCATCTAAATACAGCACCCGTAGGTAGAGGTTTCATTGAGTAAACCGTTGTGAAAGATCTGCATGGTGCATGTAAAACAAGAGGTTAATATGAGGTTGATAGGGCATCTTAGATAGCGTGGCAAACCCGTGATTTTTTTCCGATACTCTTATTTCTACTACCTCAATGTTACAATTTTTAGATCATGTTCAGGTCGTAAGGTCGAGCCAGGTCGGGTAAAACAATAACATAAGATACCATAATTGAAATATATTATTGATGTTTACTTGGTATTGTGGTTGAGATTTGGGTAATTTTATAATTAAACATGGTCATAGTTTTTTATTAAAAAAAAAAAACCAAACCCTCGGATTTGAATCCTCAACCAATTTTAAAAGGACTCCTCATTCTCCCAATAACCATTCCATCAACTTTAATTTTAGTGTTGTAAATTCTATTCAATTATATTTATGGTGCCACTCTAAAAAATCCTATGGGGACAAAAGAAATTCCGCGATATTCGCTCTATTAACGAGTTGAGATTTAATGAAGTCTTGTGACCCCGATCCAACATATATAAGTCTGCCCATTGTGGCCCTGTTGACCTGTTTACTATAAATGGGTTGATGGATTATTTTGATCTTTGGCGGGTCACGTTAGTAAATTTAAAATGCAGTTAAAAAACGGGTTTTATGAGTTGAATTGTTCAAATTTTATCCAAAATGTATCTTGTTTTGTATCATATTTATTTAATGCATTATGTATTCATAGAATTCAAGAAAAGGAACAAAATATTGTTACGGGTCAACATGACCCCTTTCAGTTACCCAATTTTTTTTTAATTTCTAATCATGGAAAATGACAGATCAGAAAGTTACCTTAAGAAGTATCTTCTCAACTTTCGAACATTGAATCCAACTCCAACATCCTCACTAATAAGACGTGGGTTCCACATAATGAGAGGGCGTGGCTAATATGACATGAAGATAGTACAAGGAAAATAGTTATAGACACTGGTAATATAATGCAAATGTATGGAACAAAATGATTGAATAAAAAGGTGTTATTAAAGGTGACATTGTAGCCCAATGGTTTTCCCAGGATCGATTTTATATGATCGTCATTCATGAGTGGAATTGATCGTTTGTATTGTGGTGATATGAAAATTGATTGAACCATGAAAAGAACAATAAGAAACACACAAGATTTCCAAAATAGAGAATCGTAAATATTTACAAACACGTCTACATATATAGATAGGATGTAAAAGCCACAAAGGAAGGCGGTTTCTCCTTCTGTTTGACGTCTTCTAACTACCACCGACCACATGGGATTATTTCACCATCATTTGACAAATCAATAAACCTAAAAGATATGGGCGGCAATAAGTCTAAGTTTAATATACAGCCCATTACAAGTAAACATTATGGACATGATCTTTGACCCATTAAAATTTAAAACATAACACAAACTAATAATGTTTTTTAAATACAAGCCCAAACTTAAATGGATTAACTTCAAACATTCACCCTATACTAATGACCCATGATCGGGATTAGTCCTTTAGACATGATGGGTGGGTCGGGCAATCAGTCAGGATGGATGGTTTGACCCACAACTTTTTTGTTCCCCTTTTACTTTTAATAAATAATTTCTTTATTAGTATTTTTGGGCTCATTTGAGCTAACCAAATAGATCTATTCATACGCAATTTGAGTTGAAATTTACACCTAGTATTAATGTAGGACAGTAGCATACCAGGTATACTGCAACAAAAAATACAAACAAACACAAGCTTATCTATATATACAAAGTACAATCATAAAGGACTGTTATTTTTTACATTGATTGAAAATATCTCAAAATCACATCATACCCTTTTTAATTTTTGATACTGAGTTGATCCAAGGAGTTAACATACTTATACTTGAACCAACATGGCACACACAAATGGGCTAGAAAAGAGCTCAAGTTAAAACGGGCATCATTTTCACTCCATTTGGAGTTATGTGGCGGCCATAAGTACTAGTTTTTCAAATTTAGAACACCCCTATAAATGGGAGCCTGATGTATTGGTCTCTCATTAAAGAGTATTCTCTAATCTTTTGTACTTTTGCTATATTTCAATTCTCGTAACCAATGAAAATCAAAAGGTCAGAGTAATAGAGAAAAAGGAAACCGAAAAATGATGAGGATTAAGCATTACCGGTTCGTCTGAAAGATCAGCTGCGATTCGCTCTACATATTCCAACATTTGGTAATCTGGAAGTACCATTACAACAATCTCATCTTCTTTCTCAACAGGCTTTCGATCACTTAAGCTGGATAATAGACCATAATCAGGAAGAATAAGAATTTAACATCACGAAGCTATTAACAGCCTATGCTTTGCATTAACCAAACAGTAATCATGAAAAAATTACCTCGCAAAACCGAAAGTAGCATCATTCCACCGATACTTCAAAAGGGCAGCAGCGCCAGCATCAGGAAATATTGCTTTCACTCTCTAAGCACGAGAGTTGATATGAAAGGGTAAGGGGAGTGTTTGGATGTTGAACAGTCATGGATATTTACATGAGTTTAACAACTGATTATGTGGCATATTCAATGATCAGAAATATATAAAAGATTGTCAGTTCAGGCCTCATTACAAATCTGATCAGCTTGATTCTTTCTAATTAGTAATATGATGTTTCATCAAACACTCAAAGTTGCAATAACTACCATAAATGCTCATCTAAACACCCTTGTTAGTTGTTACATCAGATCATAAAGTGTATCTTTGCCATAAATACTCATCCTATCTATTATGAGTGTTTTTCCTCGACACCATACCATTAATAAACAGTGTTGTAAAAATCGATTAATTGGTGCATGGGCGCTAGGTGGAGCTCTACTGCTTCGATTTTGGCTAATTGGCTAATTAATGGGGCATAATAAAAATCAGTCAAATCGGGCCTAGGCAGCCAGAAATCAGCCGGATTAAGCAAAAATTCACGCGACTGTTGAAATTTTGGAAAGCTTTTCTCCGACAACCTTCGAAATTCTAGTGAGATATCCAGCAAAATCCTAAAATCCGACAAACCCCTATATATATAACTGAAAATCCTGATCAATTCCTATTAATCCTAATTACATACACATATAGAGGGAAGATCAAATAGGAACACAATTTTGCCTAAAAACAATCATAAAAACTACATTTGACAACTCTAACGAACTCCAATTGAATTAATTCCGGATGCGTTGGAACCGTCTCATCGAACTCTACGCTTTTAGCGTAATTTTTAAAGTTTAGTCATTAGGTTTTATAAATTAGCTTACTGTTTAGCTCTAAACTTTAGCTTTAAGAGTTAAGATTTAGCTTTTCGAGTTTAGAGTTTCCTTTTAGGGTTTAGGGTTTCTTTTTAAGGTTTACGTTTTAGGTTTTAGGTTTAAGTTAACTTTTAGCATTAGGGTTTGGGTTTAGCTTTAGACTTTAGCTTTAGTTTTTAGCTTTAGAGTTTAGCTTTAGGATTTAGGGTTAGGGTTTAAGTTTCGACGAGATAGGGGTGAGCATAGTATAATCATAACCAAAAAATAACCTATAATCACTCTGAATCATAACCGATTTTAACCGAAACCATCTTTAACATGTTCGATTATGGTTAAGCCAAGACATTAACTGACATTAAACAAACTAAACCCATTATAGTTTTTTTTATTTGTTTAATATTTGTACAGGTGTATGTTTTTTTAAGAAGTTATGGTACAAGTAAAGTATAGAATGTGAGCCATAGTTTTTATTGGTTGAAGAGATTATAGGTGACATATAAGACAAAATATATCAGCTAAGTTTTACGTGTCGTTCCAAAAAAAAACTAGGGTTATGTGGTATTTTACTTTTTTCACTCATTCTAAGTCACTTCATAGCCCTACGATCATTACTTAGATTTTCATCATCAATATATCTTTGATTAATGAACTTATCTACAAGCTTAGCTTAGCTTAGCTTAGCTTAGCTTAGCTTTACAATAATTACATTACTTAACTGAATTAATCGAAACCGAACCATAACTGGTGGTTAACCATACATGGTTAACGGTTAACCGCTCAATTTATTATGGTTATGGATGAATTTAGAATTAGCTGAAGTATTAGTTTTGGTTATGGAAATGGCCATAATTGCACCATGCTCAGCCCCTGCTACTCGACTAGCACCTAGTCATTTCTGCAACACTGTTAATAAACCTTATCAAACACTAAACAATACAAATTACAAGACAATTACCAAAACTAACAATAACCCTACACCCACTTCACATTATACCGAACTAAATGTTGACCTGTGACCCATTCGGTTACATGTAAACAAACTTGATTAAGTCCAACAATCACCCCCACCCCCTAATTGTTGTGTGTTCAAACCGATTTTCACAGCAACATTAGATCACCATCAACTTGAATCAAATTGTTATTGTCTTCTTTTGATCCCACTTAAGGCATCGTTCACAAAATACCCAAGCCGTTGCACTTGTAACTTTTATCCTGTTGAAACCGACCACGGTCTTGACCTTTCCCGAACCCTGAGCCTTTGCCTAGGCCACGTCCAATGTCTTCTTGGTTTAAGCTTCATAATCATAATGCTCACATTTGTGTTCCTTAACCTTCTCTTTCCCGATAGTTCAGTAAATAGAAGTTAACACTTTACCATGCGTATCTCCTTCCTCAGTTGGCTTTTTGATACATTCCTCAAAGGTTTTCAATCTTCCAATGGCTACTTGAAACATCATGTTAAGATCAACAAACTTTTCAATTGCACTAATGACTTTTTTCTAGCACGGAAATCAAAAGCTTTTGAACCAATCTTTTGTCTTAGAATGAAGACCGAACGTTGCTTTCTTGCGATGCACGTTGGCTAATTGTAGCAGCTAAACCATCAACTGACTCGTTGTCCTTTCATCATTAGTGCCTTAATTCGAGTGTTTTGTAGCCATGCCTCCTTAACCCTATCAACACCAACAACTAAGTCTTCAAAGCATCCCATATTTTCTTGGCTTTAGTAAACGAAGCAATATGTAACAAGAGCTCTTCCGATAAAGCTTGTAACAAATATGCTATCACCATATTGTTCTTCTTTAGATTATTTTCTATTCCTAGTTTAATTACCCAAATCCCATGGAAGTTGAAAATCACTTTGATCTTCATGTTGCAAATAATGTAGTTTATATTGGTAAGAATTGGAACTTAAAACGCTAGTGAGATGTTCTATTTAGTCACAATCTATCTCTTTAAGTTGTCTCCCAATGCACAACTTCTATTCCTTCAACATTCTTCACAAAACTCTTAAACTTCGAAGCCACCGGCTTTTCTGTCTTCCAAGCCACTAAATGAAGCAACACTGCTGATTCGTCTTTCTCGTGCTGTTTGGTTGGAATACTTTTTCCAAAAATAACTACCCACATGTTCTTTTCCTCGGAAGATATCCTGTTGAAACTTGATTGGCGAGTACTCGGTTTAATCAAACATGTTGTTCCTTGAGAACCTGTTGTGGAACAACTCTGTACTCTCCTCTTTTGAACTGATGACCAGAACCAAGACAATCGCAACACACCCCATGATTGCTAATCGGACCTTCTCCTTCTTGATCACTGTGTTTGATTGGATTGGCTCTGATACCAATGGCTAGCAATCAAGCCCTTTATCAAACTCAATCACAACCACCAGCCAAATTTGATAAGCATGAACAAGAACACACAGTTTGTGGAGTTCCTCTCATGACCCTTTTTATTAATTAAACAAAGAAAAAAACACACCCTCACAATAAACCAAAGACTCCTTCTAAAGACAAACAAGACCCTTAATGACCAAGCAAACCTAATCCTATCTATGAAAGTTCTTCGTCTTCCTTGAAGCCATACCATAAATAAACCTTATAAAATACCAAACAATACCACTTAAAAGATAGTAACCAAAACTAATAATAACCCTAAACCGACCCAAACATTGATCCGTGACCCATTTGGTTACATGCGAAAAATCCTGATTAAGTCCAACACAAATAACAAAATCATAAAAACATATTTGTTTCGTTCCATGTACATTGAACCCACAATTCCAAAAAATATATCTATAATCAGGTTAGTACAAAAGCATTATCTTGCACTAACCTCACATCCTGTTTCTTCAATGAGTGTATCCACAAAAATTCTTGATAATTCCCACAGTTCAGCCTGAGCACCCTCATCATCAAGAAACTGCAACTGTGGGATTAAGAGCTCAACCTGCACAAAACAATGAATATTTTTTTATTTCAATCAGAAGTCAAATTATAATGGTAAAAGATGTCAACTAACTAAATTTCAACACTTAAATGCTCAAAAGCAGGACTCTTCACAAAATTCAAGAGATACTTAGTTTAATGACAAATGTGGACCGCGCCCATTAATGAAGAATGAAAACGGAGGAAAATGATTGAAAAGCAATGAAGCCTATGAATTTAATAAGCCATTAAAGAAACTTCAAAAAATGTTTGTCGTATGTGGTAGTAACCTGATATGAAAACAAAGGCTTGACAGTATAAATCAGCTAAATTGAAGTCACCAAGAAATATATTATTCAAGACTTTGTAGCACATACAATGGCTCTCATCCCCCCTGAAGACACAAAAGCAGCACTTGCTTCACTAGACTGTCGAACTGCACCCTCCAAATCCGAAGGCAAGCAACTGAAAAACATTAATCATGTTCAGTAGCACACAAGGACTTGATTGGTATCAAGATCCTACTCACAGAATTCTTGATATTGCGGATCCTGTTTGTCATCTAAGAAGAAGAACGTGGGCCTCGTCACGTAGGACATGGACCAAATGCAATGTTTGACATGTGTGATGTGTCACGACCCACGTCTTGTGCAGTTAAAGTGAGACCAATGAATGACACTATGTGCTTATGAAAATCTTACCATTCAAGATTATTAGAGCACATAACAAGAAGCTAAGAAAGCAAGTGTCAATTTCCAAAAAAAAAAACATATTTTGACTTTTGAGGTCAAACATAATGCCATAGTTCAATTTTCAACTGCAGAATTGGTTTAGATTTTGAATAAGAAAAACTAACCTTACATAACTTACTAAAGATACAAATTTGTGCCATTTAATTGTACACCAATGATCATACCCTTTTACCTTCCAAAATCAGCATGCCTTGATGTTTGACCTCAAGAGTCAGACTGTGGACTCTGCTCCTGTTTGACAAGTTCTCTTACACAATCTTACCCTATTTTGGCATATTTTCATATTTTAGTTATCTATTTTTCATATTTTGTGACATAAGGGCCTTATAAACTTTATGCAAATCCAAGAAGTTGTTAAATTACATAAAGAATGCAAAGGGCTATCGATCCCAAATCAATTCCTGCAAATCAAATGCCAAATTTAGGTTGAGAAGACATTCAAAAAGTGATCGAGAATCACCTGTCATCTTCATCTTCTTGTTCTTGTTCTTGAAGTGTTGGTTGCAGTGACGCCGATTGGAAATTGTCACCGGAAGACTGACCATCAAACTTATCAAACTTGGCAAACGTTCTGAGGATTGAAACTCTGTTGGATTGACATGGGTGGAGAGACGAAGGGAAGTAGGGTAAATTCGATTTGGGTATAGAACAAGAACACCAGCAGAAGCTCAAGGAAGCCATTAACGATGTAAATTGATTACTGGATAAGAGTTTCCGCTTTCTACAATAAACTAATGCCATTTATTATTTTTTAAACCCCCTAATGATTTGACGGGAATGGCTGTTTCCGAGCCGATTTAAATCGAGCACACGTTCGATCACTCGGTTCGTTTTTAACTAAGTTGCTTGGTTCGGTTTGGATTTATAAAACTGATTAAAATATTAATGCTTGAACTCGGTTTGGTTTAGAATCGAGCGTTCTGTTCGGTTCTATTTACTTGATTTTATATTAAACTTGGTATAAAAGATTCAATTGTCGTCTATTAAGGAAACCATGGAAATTGACATGTCTGGAAAGTGAATGTTTTAAATTTTAATTAAAAAGTTAGATTTAGATTTTTATATACTTATGTTTTCAACAGAGCCGGCCTAATGGATCAAGTAAACAAGGGCTTAGGCCCAAAAAACGTAAGGCCTCTAATTTTCATATATAGTGTCATAGTGAGTTATCTATGTGTTTTTTTTTTAAATCTTGTAGGCTTTCAATAGAATAAGTAATTCCACAAAACCTACATAAAAGTTTCTAATATTAAATTGAAAAAAACTTTAAAAAAAATTGATTGTAAACATTTTATTATAAAATTTGCATTAAAAAAAGTAGAAAAGTAATTTTAATTTAAATATTTTATATATGTGAATATAAACATTTTTTTAACTCCACCAAAGATAAAATTTTAATTTATTATTGTCGATCATAATTATGGAAAAAAGGATGAGTGTTTTAACGTAGCCGTTAGTGAGGGGCCTGATTTTTTATTCCGCATAGGGTCTCAAAAATGGTTGAGCTAACTCTTGTTTTCAATACATTATGCAAACTGAATCTGAAATATGAATATTACTTTTTAAAAGCACAAGTATTTGTTTATTTTATGTTGAATATCTATAAAATAATTATATGTGCGTGTGTGTTAATTCATATATATATATACATATATAATATTTGAACAAAATCAAACTAGCAACAAGCGAGCTAACCTTTGCTCGTGCTTGATTCGTTTATAAATCGAACTAAGCCAATTGACTCGTTACAATAGAAATAAAATTAAACAAGCTTATTTCCAACTTTTTTCAATCGATTTTCGAATGAACTTTGAGTATTGAATTATTTGGACAACCCTAATGATGGGCATCCTTGTATCCTTTTGTATCTAGGAATCTAGCATTAAAAGGTTCCTATATTCTAACACCCACCTCACACTCTTCACATCTTTTATGTCTCGTATACACCTATACGAGATGTGTATGGGGCAATCATTGTTTGAAAGAATTTTTCAGTGTCAATGATTGTCCTCTTATACGCCTCATATAGATTTATATGTCTCGTATATGTCCTATACAAAATGTATACAAGACCAATCTTTGTCGAGTCATTATGTAACGACCCATTTCGAGAAAATATTAGAATATAATATAATTGTTGAATAATTATCGTTATATTTTAATTGGTGGGTGTTTTAAAAAAAATTTGGGGTGTTAGAGTTAACTAATAACTAACTTGATTAGGTTGGTTAGGTAGTTAAATGTTAAAAAGGTTGAGGGACCAAAAGTGCTATTTGGCCAAAGATGAAAATGGAAGGGATAAAACTTTGACTTTGGTCAAAGTTCTCATTTCATCTCATTTGTATGTGTGTGTGTCGTCCACGAGAAGAAAAGAAAAGGGGAAAACCCTAAAATGTGGAGAATCACTAAATTGGTGATCAAGGAAGGCTTGGATTGTTCATACAATCAAGAATTTGAGTTCTCCTATCATCATACTACAACAAGGTATGAATTTTTGGGTGTTTTTGGTGTAAATTTCGTGGGTCTCCTATAGGGGTGTGGGTAAAATGGGTGAAACTCTAAATTGAGTGTTTGGAGGGTGTTAAATGTTGTTATTCTTGGTGATAATCATCTAGAAACAACATTTTGATCATTTTTCTTACATATTGGTGTAGTATGGTAAATGGGGGTTTATGGTGTTCATGGGGTATATGAACTTGGTGGTTAAACTTGGTGTTCAAATGCTGAGTTTGATGATTTCACAAAGGGGTTGTAGTTTGTTGGTGTGCATGACGAACTTGTTATTTTTGTAAATCAAAAATGGAGTTGGATAGGAGTGTTATGGATCAATGGTCATGGGTAGGTAAGTACATGCACACAAGTTGTTTGATGAAATGTCAACAACTTGATTTTTACCTAATAATGTGTTCAAAGGGATGGGTGAGATTAATTGATTGTTATGATCACAAATGGTGAAAATTTTGTGATTAGGAAGTAATTTGACTATAACCTAGGTGTAATTGGTGATGATAGTCAATTGGATGAAATTTGACTAGTTATAGTCAAATCTTGTATTGAGCCTATTAGTTGTGATAATAGGAAACGATAGTGGGAGGAGAATTTGGTGGTGAACCACTTGTCGAGACAAGGTGATGGTGGTGAAAGCCAAGGATTAAGTCAAAGACCGGAAAAGGCCAAATTGACTTTGGTGAAGATCCTACGGGCTAAGGTGAGTCACCTACTCACTAATTATGCAACCATAAGTCATATTAGTGTTGTTATGGGGGTGTTAAAGTTGACTAATTGGTGAATACTAGGTGTGTGTAGCATAAAAGCAATGTATGTAGAAAATGCATTGCTATGCTAGAATTTGATGAATTGCTTTTGATTTGGTGTTTGGAGATTTAATTGGTGCATATTGTGTATATGGGTGTATATATGATTGAATTGGTGTTCAACTTGGCAACGTATGAGGAATATGCGTTGTTAAGTTAGTATATGTATATAATACCACATATAGTGGCAATTGGAGTGTTTGACTTAGTTGTTGGTCAAATGGTGATTAAATTGGAGTATATTAGTGTGTAGATATATGAATTTGGGGTTTGGTGTATAATTGATTATATGTGTTGAAATGTATGTTGACTTGGTGTTGGTCAACAACATGCAATTATGTGGAATATGCATGTTGGGTGTTAGGTGTTTGTTTTAGTGCATGACTTATTGGTGTTTGGTGACCAATTGGTGTATAATTGGTGTGTGTGTGTGTGTATTTAGGGGTTATGGTGATCAATTGGTGTATAATTGATGTATGTATTAAATTGGCGAATTGGTGTTTGTATATTGGGTGTGTGACAATAACATGCAATAGGTGTTATATTTGCTTAGTTATGGTTATGTAGTATGTTTACATGTGGTGTGGGGAAATAAGAATGATTCACAAGAGGTGTGAACATCTTATTTGGAGTTTGACTAAAAATAGTCAAACAATTCACAAGTGGTGTGAATTTGGAGTTGGGTTGAATCACAAGTGGTGTGATCTTCCCATGGTGAATCTATGGTGTTTAAGTAAATCACAAGTGGTGTGATTGCTTACCTTGAGAATCCTTGGTGAAAAAGGAAGTCTCAAGAAAGTGGTGTGAATTATAATTTAAATATTGATGGTTGTGGAGTTTAACACTTTAATTGTGTTTTAAAGTGTTTATGAATATACATTTCAAATGTTGTATATATTGTAATTGTTGTAAATTGGGAATCCTTGGAGTAAAAGGAAGTTCCAATGGGTTTGGGTGAAAAATGTAGTTTTAACGGGTTTGGGTGGAATGACTCGTTAGTAAATTGTTTCATGTTTATGTTTAATTAAGTCACCAAAGTAGGTTTGGTACTTGATTAATATGTTCATATGGTGAAATATAATGTTTATGGGAGTATTGGAATGATCGAAAATGGAACGGGAACGAAAACGGGGCTTCGGAATGGTCAAAACTGCACAAAACTAAAAATTCTGCACATTTGTGCAGGCCTGGGAGTAAGTTACGGCGGGGCTGGGAGTAAGTTACGGCTTGGGTCTGGCCTGGGAGTAACTTACGGCCAGAGCTCTCGGGTTTACGGCCCAGCTTACGGCCGTGACCAAATTTCGAGTTTTTTTTACCTTTTTGACTTGGGGAACCATTGGGGATTAATTTACTTAGTTCCTATGGATTAATGGGAGCTATTAGGTGATGTTAAGAGGTGTTTAAGCTTGGTGGAAGCTTGGGGTAACGTTAGGGGTGATCTTACTTAGTTCTAACGAACTAACGGTGACTTAATTATGGTGTTTTCAGGTGAACGGAAGGGTTGAAGGCGGATGTGATCGGATTGTTTTGCAAGGACTTGGATCAAACATATTTTTGGGGTTTAAGTTTTGTTGTTTTGAAATAAAGTTTTTGGCGAATAACTTTAAATGAAATTTGGTTGTTGAATGTTTGTCTAACTTCAAATATTTTGTAAAGTCTTTGTAAAGTGGGGTGTTCAAGTGTTTAATACACTTGTTTGTTTGAAAAATCTGGGACCTAAACTCTGTTGTTGTTTTAAAAACACGTGTCATACGTGTGGGGATTTTGGGCCTTACAAGTTGGTATCAGAGCCAATGGTTTGAGCGAATCAAGTGCGTCATGAACACTTGAACTCAAACTTTTGTGCTCTTGATAAGAGGTGGAGGTGTTCGATCCAAGATCCGATCACGAAGCCGGGGGTTAAGGTAACAAGTTTGTGGGTTGTTTACCTTAGTTTTGTATGTTAAATGGTGATTGTGGTGAATTTGTTGTTAAACCAAAATTCTTAGATATAATATGGTGAGATGGAGTTAAGGTAACATTAGTGATATGATTACCTTAATATTTTTGTATATTGGTGTTTTGTTGTGATTATTTTGTTTGAATAACATTCTTGGTCTTGATGTGGGTTGATGAAGTTATGGAAATAAGCATGGGATGATTGTATTATTATGCCTGGCCAGTATAATATTATCTTCATTACATGAACATGACTTTAACAGAGTCAACTCAAATCTGGATATGAAATAGGAGTTAAGGGAGTAGTAACTTGTTTACTAATTAACCAGAGAATGTATAAGTATGTTGTAGATACTTATAATGGTCTTTGAAATTGATTAGTTGAGATATGTGGTATGAGATATGTTGTGTGAAATTTTCATGTAAGTCCACGAGTGTGTGGCATTGGGAGACTTCACCTTCGGGTGAAAATTCTTGTAAGTCCACGGGTGTGTGGCATTGGGAGAATTCACTTTCGGGTGAAAATTTGTGTAAGTCCACGGGTGTGTGGCATTGGGATAATTCACTTTCGGGTGAAAATTTATGTAAGTCCACAGGTGTGTGGCATTGGTGAGAATTCATCTTCGGGTGAAAATTCATGTAAGTCCACAGGTGTGTGGCATTGGGGGAAAATCCACATTCGTGTGGAATATGCATTATTATGTGAATTCGGTCGTGACATGTAAGTCCATTTTGGAATGGCATTGGGTTTGGCGTATAATTCCACATTCATGTGGCATGAGGGGTAATTCACATGCAGGTGGGAGCTAATTTTGGTGAGACTATAAAATTGGGTGGTTTAATATGTTGGCAATGGTTTGTTGTATAAACCTTGTAAACTAAATTCTGATTTAGATGATCTACAAGTGGTGTAGACATTGTTAAATGAATGTGGTGTTAAAATGTGTAGTTAATCAAGTTAATACTAGGTGAAATTAGTATATTGATTGACAATAGGAGAATGTATGTACCACACTTGTGTATGTTATATTGAGCCAGAAAGGCGTGTTTGTGTTTGGTGTGGTGTTAAAAATCGTATGTAGTGCAAATTTGGTGGTTGTAAATTGAATCACATATGTGTGATGTCTTGATTAAAATACGAGTCACATATTGTTTGGTGTAAACAATGAAAGATAGGCGTAATAGGATATGTTGATTATCCTTAATTACACTGTTAAGAAAGTGTACACTCTACAAGTATGTATTGTATGATGTGTCAGAATTTCTTATATGAGTGTACTATGGGTGTGAAGTACATGGGGTGGAGTTTAGTCCTAAGTTGATGAATACGTTTCATGTGAGTGAAAACTTTGGACAAATTGTATGATTAGGAGGAATATATTTGTCTAAAACTAAGAAACTAACAACGCCACTATCATGTTGTACTGAAGAGGTAGTGGGTTGGCGACTGGGCGTATGCCTTACTTATACCCTATATATAAGCTTCTTAGATGCAACAAGAAAGTGACGGTGTATAGACTTGGGCAAAGGACGAGGGATGGTGAGGAAAGAATTGTAAACAATTTGGCATGAATGCCATGGGGAGAATAAAACTTGGTAATGACAAGTTGTCATTTACAAAAGTTAAATGTTTTAGACATGATGTCTAGGATTTTGACACATAGTGTCGTTATGAAATGTTAAAGTTTTGACAAGAGTGTCTTAACTAGGGAGTGGTGACTATAAACATTTGATTATGTTAACTGGCGTGCCTGTTTGAAATATGTAGTAAATAATATATGTTTATAGATTGGTGTGAACATCTATGATTATATATAGATGTGTAGGTGTTGTAATATTTGAACGGAAAGAGGTAGAAATGACCTGTATACGTGTGTTGACGTTACAGGTGGTTGAGTTTATCTTTTAAAAGATATGAAAATGATTGGGGATGATCCATAAGATTATGGACATTATTTAGGAGTTCATGGTTGGGAGAAATGAATCTGGTAGTTTGTAAACTAGATTCAAACATAAATTATGGTTATTGTGTGGTGTAAATTGATGTAGATAATTCACAAGCAGTGTGAACCTCTATAACATTTGTGTGTTATTAGCGTGTTTAGATGATTAACAAGGAAGGGTGATTTGATGAGGATTCACATGTGGTGTGAACTTTATCAATGCTTAATGGTGCTATCAGGTATTATTTAGTCATCGTGGGCAGGTTGACTAATAGTGTTCGTTTCGTGTTTACCTATGAATTCTATTCTGTTAAGAAGGGACACGAAACCGTTGTTGTGCATGATGTATCATCTTCACACTGATGGTCAAAGATGAAAAACCATTCAGGCCTGTGAGGATATGTTACGGGTGTGCATAGTTGGTGATTGGGGGGGTACTCGCGATGTCTATCTACCCTTGGAGGAGTTCTTGTTTAAGAACGGTTATCATTCCAGGTGTGGAATGATTCTGTAAGAAGTAATATAAGGTAGTATATTTCAGGAGTGGGGAGAGGGTGGATAACAAGAACATGTAGGTAAGTAGTGGTTAAAATGATAAATGAATGGATTGATGTAATCCGAAATCATTTGAAGGCGGTGCTAGACGTTCAGAAATTGTATGTGTAGGTGCGTAGAAGAACAATCAAATTCCAAGTATGAGACTTCGTTTGTTGGAAGTTCTCCATGGAAGGGTGCGAATTGTTCTTGTAAGCGAGGGAAATTAAGCTCACGCTTTGTTGAGCATTATAGTTATAGCTCGGATTGGCATGGTTGCTTATCGCTTAGAGCTACCGGAGATATAGAGTGGAATTTACAATATATTCCATGTGTCTTATTTGCGAAAATGCTTGGCAGATGAATCGGTTACATGCCATTGAAGAAATTGAAGATAAATGATAAATTGATCTGGGAGAAACTGGTGACTATCTTAGATAGAAAAGTCAAGCAATTGGGAACTAAGACTATTAATCAGGTGATGGTGCGGTGGAAGAACTGGTGGGGTTCTGATATAGAATGGGAGTCTGAGAATGAAAAGCGGAAATTTTATCCTTTTCTATTTGAGGTGTAACGAGGTTTCGGGGACGAAACCTTTGTAAGGTGGGGAGAATTTGTAACGACCCATTTCGAGAAAATATTAGAATATAATATAATTGTTGAATAATTATCGTTATATTTTAATTGGTGGGTGTTTTAAAAAAAATTTGGGGTGTTAGAGTTAACTAATAACTAACTTGATTAGGTTGGTTAGGTAGTTAAATGTTAAAAAGGTTGAGGGACCAAAAGTGCTATTTGGCCAAAGATGAAAATGGAAGGGATAAAACTTTGACTTTGGTCAAAGTTCTCATTTCATCTCATTTGTATGTGTGTGTGTCGTCCACGAGAAGAAAAGAAAAGGGGAAAACCCTAAAATGTGGAGAATCACTAAATTGGTGATCAAGGAAGGCTTGGATTGTTCATACAATCAAGAATTTGAGTTCTCCTATCATCATACTACAACAAGGTATGAATTTTTGGGTGTTTTTGGTGTAAATTTCGTGGGTCTCCTATAGGGGTGTGGGTAAAATGGGTGAAACTCTAAATTGAGTGTTTGGAGGGTGTTAAATGTTGTTATTCTTGGTGATAATCATCTAGAAACAACATTTTGATCATTTTTCTTACATATTGGTGTAGTATGGTAAATGGGGGTTTATGGTGTTCATGGGGTATATGAACTTGGTGGTTAAACTTGGTGTTCAAATGCTGAGTTTGATGATTTCACAAAGGGGTTGTAGTTTGTTGGTGTGCATGACGAACTTGTTATTTTTGTAAATCAAAAATGGAGTTGGATAGGAGTGTTATGGATCAATGGTCATGGGTAGGTAAGTACATGCACACAAGTTGTTTGATGAAATGTCAACAACTTGATTTTTACCTAATAATGTGTTCAAAGGGATGGGTGAGATTAATTGATTGTTATGATCACAAATGGTGAAAATTTTGTGATTAGGAAGTAATTTGACTATAACCTAGGTGTAATTGGTGATGATAGTCAATTGGATGAAATTTGACTAGTTATAGTCAAATCTTGTATTGAGCCTATTAGTTGTGATAATAGGAAACGATAGTGGGAGGAGAATTTGGTGGTGAACCACTTGTCGAGACAAGGTGATGGTGGTGAAAGCCAAGGATTAAGTCAAAGACCGGAAAAGGCCAAATTGACTTTGGTGAAGATCCTACGGGCTAAGGTGAGTCACCTACTCACTAATTATGCAACCATAAGTCATATTAGTGTTGTTATGGGGGTGTTAAAGTTGACTAATTGGTGAATACTAGGTGTGTGTAGCATAAAAGCAATGTATGTAGAAAATGCATTGCTATGCTAGAATTTGATGAATTGCTTTTGATTTGGTGTTTGGAGATTTAATTGGTGCATATTGTGTATATGGGTGTATATATGATTGAATTGGTGTTCAACTTGGCAACGTATGAGGAATATGCGTTGTTAAGTTAGTATATGTATATAATACCACATATAGTGGCAATTGGAGTGTTTGACTTAGTTGTTGGTCAAATGGTGATTAAATTGGAGTATATTAGTGTGTAGATATATGAATTTGGGGTTTGGTGTATAATTGATTATATGTGTTGAAATGTATGTTGACTTGGTGTTGGTCAACAACATGCAATTATGTGGAATATGCATGTTGGGTGTTAGGTGTTTGTTTTAGTGCATGACTTATTGGTGTTTGGTGACCAATTGGTGTATAATTGGTGTGTGTGTGTGTGTATTTAGGGGTTATGGTGATCAATTGGTGTATAATTGATGTATGTATTAAATTGGCGAATTGGTGTTTGTATATTGGGTGTGTGACAATAACATGCAATAGGTGTTATATTTGCTTAGTTATGGTTATGTAGTATGTTTACATGTGGTGTGGGGAAATAAGAATGATTCACAAGAGGTGTGAACATCTTATTTGGAGTTTGACTAAAAATAGTCAAACAATTCACAAGTGGTGTGAATTTGGAGTTGGGTTGAATCACAAGTGGTGTGATCTTCCCATGGTGAATCTATGGTGTTTAAGTAAATCACAAGTGGTGTGATTGCTTACCTTGAGAATCCTTGGTGAAAAAGGAAGTCTCAAGAAAGTGGTGTGAATTATAATTTAAATATTGATGGTTGTGGAGTTTAACACTTTAATTGTGTTTTAAAGTGTTTATGAATATACATTTCAAATGTTGTATATATTGTAATTGTTGTAAATTGGGAATCCTTGGAGTAAAAGGAAGTTCCAATGGGTTTGGGTGAAAAATGTAGTTTTAACGGGTTTGGGTGGAATGACTCGTTAGTAAATTGTTTCATGTTTATGTTTAATTAAGTCACCAAAGTAGGTTTGGTACTTGATTAATATGTTCATATGGTGAAATATAATGTTTATGGGAGTATTGGAATGATCGAAAATGGAACGGGAACGAAAACGGGGCTTCGGAATGGTCAAAACTGCACAAAACTAAAAATTCTGCACATTTGTGCAGGCCTGGGAGTAAGTTACGGCGGGGCTGGGAGTAAGTTACGGCTTGGGTCTGGCCTGGGAGTAACTTACGGCCAGAGCTCTCGGGTTTACGGCCCAGCTTACGGCCGTGACCAAATTTCGAGTTTTTTTTACCTTTTTGACTTGGGGAACCATTGGGGATTAATTTACTTAGTTCCTATGGATTAATGGGAGCTATTAGGTGATGTTAAGAGGTGTTTAAGCTTGGTGGAAGCTTGGGGTAACGTTAGGGGTGATCTTACTTAGTTCTAACGAACTAACGGTGACTTAATTATGGTGTTTTCAGGTGAACGGAAGGGTTGAAGGCGGATGTGATCGGATTGTTTTGCAAGGACTTGGATCAAACATATTTTTGGGGTTTAAGTTTTGTTGTTTTGAAATAAAGTTTTTGGCGAATAACTTTAAATGAAATTTGGTTGTTGAATGTTTGTCTAACTTCAAATATTTTGTAAAGTCTTTGTAAAGTGGGGTGTTCAAGTGTTTAATACACTTGTTTGTTTGAAAAATCTGGGACCTAAACTCTGTTGTTGTTTTAAAAACACGTGTCATACGTGTGGGGATTTTGGGCCTTACAAGTTGGTATCAGAGCCAATGGTTTGAGCGAATCAAGTGCGTCATGAACACTTGAACTCAAACTTTTGTGCTCTTGATAAGAGGTGGAGGTGTTCGATCCAAGATCCGATCACGAAGCCGGGGTTAAGGTAACAAGTTTGTGGGTTGTTTACCTTAGTTTTGTATGTTAAATGGTGATTGTGGTGAATTTGTTGTTAAACCAAAATTCTTAGATATAATATGGTGAGATGGAGTTAAGGTAACATTAGTGATATGATTACCTTAATATTTTTGTATATTGGTGTTTTGTTGTGATTATTTTGTTTGAATAACATTCTTGGTCTTGATGTGGGTTGATGAAGTTATGGAAATAAGCATGGGATGATTGTATTATTATGCCTGGCCAGTATAATATTATCTTCATTACATGAACATGACTTTAACAGAGTCAACTCAAATCTGGATATGAAATAGGAGTTAAGGGAGTAGTAACTTGTTTACTAATTAACCAGAGAATGTATAAGTATGTTGTAGATACTTATAATGGTCTTTGAAATTGATTAGTTGAGATATGTGGTATGAGATATGTTGTGTGAAATTTTCATGTAAGTCCACGAGTGTGTGGCATTGGGAGACTTCACCTTCGGGTGAAAATTCTTGTAAGTCCACGGGTGTGTGGCATTGGGAGAATTCACTTTCGGGTGAAAATTTGTGTAAGTCCACGGGTGTGTGGCATTGGGATAATTCACTTTCGGGTGAAAATTTATGTAAGTCCACAGGTGTGTGGCATTGGTGAGAATTCATCTTCGGGTGAAAATTCATGTAAGTCCACAGGTGTGTGGCATTGGGGGAAAATCCACATTCGTGTGGAATATGCATTATTATGTGAATTCGGTCGTGACATGTAAGTCCATTTTGGAATGGCATTGGGTTTGGCGTATAATTCCACATTCATGTGGCATGAGGGGTAATTCACATGCAGGTGGGAGCTAATTTTGGTGAGACTATAAAATTGGGTGGTTTAATATGTTGGCAATGGTTTGTTGTATAAACCTTGTAAACTAAATTCTGATTTAGATGATCTACAAGTGGTGTAGACATTGTTAAATGAATGTGGTGTTAAAATGTGTAGTTAATCAAGTTAATACTAGGTGAAATTAGTATATTGATTGACAATAGGAGAATGTATGTACCACACTTGTGTATGTTATATTGAGCCAGAAAGGCGTGTTTGTGTTTGGTGTGGTGTTAAAAATCGTATGTAGTGCAAATTTGGTGGTTGTAAATTGAATCACATATGTGTGATGTCTTGATTAAAATACGAGTCACATATTGTTTGGTGTAAACAATGAAAGATAGGCGTAATAGGATATGTTGATTATCTTTAATTACACTGTTAAGAAAGTGTACACTCTACAAGTATGTATTGTATGATGTGTCAGAATTTCTTATATGAGTGTACTATGGGTGTGAAGTACATGGGGTGGAGTTTAGTCCTAAGTTGATGAATACGTTTCATGTGAGTGAAAACTTTGGACAAATTGTATGATTAGGAGGAATATATTTGTCTAAAACTAAGAAACTAACAACGCCACTATCATGTTGTACTGAAGAGGTAGTGGGTTGGCGACTGGGCGTATGCCTTACTTATACCCTATATATAAGCTTCTTAGATGCAACAAGAAAGTGACGGTGTATAGACTTGGGCAAAGGACGGGGGATGGTGAGGAAAGAATTGTAAACAATTTGGCATGAATGCCATGGGGAGAATAAAACTTGGTAATGACAAGTTGTCATTTACAAAAGTTAAATGTTTTAGACATGATGTCTAGGATTTTGACACATAGTGTCGTTATGAAATGTTAAAGTTTTGACAAGAGTGTCTTAACTAGGGAGTGGTGACTATAAACATTTGATTATGTTAACTGGCGTGCCTGTTTGAAATATGTAGTAAATAATATATGTTTATAGATTGGTGTGAACATCTATGATTATATATAGATGTGTAGGTGTTGTAATATTTGAACGGAAAGAGGTAGAAATGACCTGTATACGTGTGTTGACGTTACAGGTGGTTGAGTTTATCTTTTAAAAGATATGAAAATGATTGGGGATGATCCATAAGATTATGGACATTATTTAGGAGTTCATGGTTGGGAGAAATGAATCTGGTAGTTTGTAAACTAGATTCAAACATAAATTATGGTTATTGTGTGGTGTAAATTGATGTAGATAATTCACAAGCAGTGTGAACCTCTATAACATTTGTGTGTTATTAGCGTGTTTAGATGATTAACAAGGAAGGGTGATTTGATGAGGATTCACATGTGGTGTGAACTTTATCAATGCTTAATGGTGCTATCAGGTATTATTTAGTCATCGTGGGCAGGTTGACTAATAGTGTTCGTTTCGTGTTTACCTATGAATTCTATTCTGTTAAGAAGGGACACGAAACCGTTGTTGTGCATGATGTATCATCTTCACACTGATGGTCAAAGATGAAAAACCATTCAGGCCTGTGAGGATATGTTACGGGTGTGCATAGTTGGTGATTGGGGGGGTACTCGCGATGTCTATCTACCCTTGGAGGAGTTCTTGTTTAAGAACGGTTATCATTCCAGGTGTGGAATGATTCTGTAAGAAGTAATATAAGGTAGTATATTTCAGGAGTGGGGAGAGGGTGGATAACAAGAACATGTAGGTAAGTAGTGGTTAAAATGATAAATGAATGGATTGATGTAATCCGAAATCATTTGAAGGCGGTGCTAGACGTTCAGAAATTGTATGTGTAGGTGCGTAGAAGAACAATCAAATTCCAAGTATGAGACTTCGTTTGTTGGAAGTTCTCCATGGAAGGGTGCGAATTGTTCTTGTAAGCGAGGGAAATTAAGCTCACGCTTTGTTGAGCATTATAGTTATAGCTCGGATTGGCATGGTTGCTTATCGCTTAGAGCTACCGGAGATATAGAGTGGAATTTACAATATATTCCATG
The DNA here is from genome assembly GCA_009363875.1 of Mikania micrantha. Taxonomy (NCBI): domain Eukaryota; kingdom Viridiplantae; phylum Streptophyta; class Magnoliopsida; order Asterales; family Asteraceae; genus Mikania; species Mikania micrantha. The sequence goes on from CM018696.1 coordinate 59,289,315, forward strand.
TGTCTTATTTGCGAAAATGCTTGGCAGATGAATCGGTTACATGCCATTGAAGAAATTGAAGATAAATGATAAATTGATCTGGGAGAAACTGGTGACTATCTTAGATAGAAAAGTCAAGCAATTGGGAACTAAGACTATTAATCAGGTGATGGTGCGGTGGAAGAACTGGTGGGGTTCTGATATAGAATGGGAGTCTGAGAATGAAAAGCGGAAATTTTATCCTTTTCTATTTGAGGTGTAACGAGGTTTCGGGGACGAAACCTTTGTAAGGTGGGGAGAATTTGTAACGACCCATTTCGAGAAAATATTAGAATATAATATAATTGTTGAATAATTATCGTTATATTTTAATTGGTGGGTGTTTTAAAAAAAATTTGGGGTGTTAGAGTTAACTAATAACTAACTTGATTAGGTTGGTTAGGTAGTTAAATGTTAAAAAGGTTGAGGGACCAAAAGTGCTATTTGGCCAAAGATGAAAATGGAAGGGATAAAACTTTGACTTTGGTCAAAGTTCTCATTTCATCTCATTTGTATGTGTGTGTGTCGTCCACGAGAAGAAAAGAAAAGGGGAAAACCCTAAAATGTGGAGAATCACTAAATTGGTGATCAAGGAAGGCTTGGATTGTTCATACAATCAAGAATTTGAGTTCTCCTATCATCATACTACAACAAGGTATGAATTTTTGGGTGTTTTTGGTGTAAATTTCGTGGGTCTCCTATAGGGGTGTGGGTAAAATGGGTGAAACTCTAAATTGAGTGTTTGGAGGGTGTTAAATGTTGTTATTCTTGGTGATAATCATCTAGAAACAACATTTTGATCATTTTTCTTACATATTGGTGTAGTATGGTAAATGGGGTTTATGGTGTTCATGGGGTATATGAACTTGGTGGTTAAACTTGGTGTTCAAATGCTGAGTTTGATGATTTCACAAAGGGGTTGTAGTTTGTTGGTGTGCATGACGAACTTGTTATTTTTGTAAATCAAAAATGGAGTTGGATAGGAGTGTTATGGATCAATGGTCATGGGTAGGTAAGTACATGCACACAAGTTGTTTGATGAAATGTCAACAACTTGATTTTTACCTAATAATGTGTTCAAAGGGATGGGTGAGATTAATTGATTGTTATGATCACAAATGGTGAAAATTTTGTGATTAGGAAGTAATTTGACTATAACCTAGGTGTAATTGGTGATGATAGTCAATTGGATGAAATTTGACTAGTTATAGTCAAATCTTGTATTGAGCCTATTAGTTGTGATAATAGGAAACGATAGTGGGAGGAGAATTTGGTGGTGAACCACTTGTCGAGACAAGGTGATGGTGGTGAAAGCCAAGGATTAAGTCAAAGACCGGAAAAGGCCAAATTGACTTTGGTGAAGATCCTACGGGCTAAGGTGAGTCACCTACTCACTAATTATGCAACCATAAGTCATATTAGTGTTGTTATGGGGGTGTTAAAGTTGACTAATTGGTGAATACTAGGTGTGTGTAGCATAAAAGCAATGTATGTAGAAAATGCATTGCTATGCTAGAATTTGATGAATTGCTTTTGATTTGGTGTTTGGAGATTTAATTGGTGCATATTGTGTATATGGGTGTATATATGATTGAATTGGTGTTCAACTTGGCAACGTATGAGGAATATGCGTTGTTAAGTTAGTATATGTATATAATACCACATATAGTGGCAATTGGAGTGTTTGACTTAGTTGTTGGTCAAATGGTGATTAAATTGGAGTATATTAGTGTGTAGATATATGAATTTGGGGTTTGGTGTATAATTGATTATATGTGTTGAAATGTATGTTGACTTGGTGTTGGTCAACAACATGCAATTATGTGGAATATGCATGTTGGGTGTTAGGTGTTTGTTTTAGTGCATGACTTATTGGTGTTTGGTGACCAATTGGTGTATAATTGGTGTGTGTGTGTGTGTATTTAGGGGTTATGGTGATCAATTGGTGTATAATTGATGTATGTATTAAATTGGCGAATTGGTGTTTGTATATTGGGTGTGTGACAATAACATGCAATAGGTGTTATATTTGCTTAGTTATGGTTATGTAGTATGTTTACATGTGGTGTGGGGAAATAAGAATGATTCACAAGAGGTGTGAACATCTTATTTGGAGTTTGACTAAAAATAGTCAAACAATTCACAAGTGGTGTGAATTTGGAGTTGGGTTGAATCACAAGTGGTGTGATCTTCCCATGGTGAATCTATGGTGTTTAAGTAAATCACAAGTGGTGTGATTGCTTACCTTGAGAATCCTTGGTGAAAAAGGAAGTCTCAAGAAAGTGGTGTGAATTATAATTTAAATATTGATGGTTGTGGAGTTTAACACTTTAATTGTGTTTTAAAGTGTTTATGAATATACATTTCAAATGTTGTATATATTGTAATTGTTGTAAATTGGGAATCCTTGGAGTAAAAGGAAGTTCCAATGGGTTTGGGTGAAAAATGTAGTTTTAACGGGTTTGGGTGGAATGACTCGTTAGTAAATTGTTTCATGTTTATGTTTAATTAAGTCACCAAAGTAGGTTTGGTACTTGATTAATATGTTCATATGGTGAAATATAATGTTTATGGGAGTATTGGAATGATCGAAAATGGAACGGGAACGAAAACGGGGCTTCGGAATGGTCAAAACTGCACAAAACTAAAAATTCTTCACATTTGTGCAGGCCTGGGAGTAAGTTACGGCGGGGCTGGGAGTAAGTTACGGCTTGGGTCTGGCCTGGGAGTAACTTACGGCCAGAGCTCTCGGGTTTACGGCCCAGCTTACGGCCGTGACCAAATTTCGAGTTTTTTTTACCTTTTTGACTTGGGGAACCATTGGGGATTAATTTACTTAGTTCCTATGGATTAATGGGAGCTATTAGGTGATGTTAAGAGGTGTTTAAGCTTGGTGGAAGCTTGGGGTAACGTTAGGGGTGATCTTACTTAGTTCTAACGAACTAACGGTGACTTAATTATGGTGTTTTCAGGTGAACGGAAGGGTTGAAGGCGGATGTGATCGGATTGTTTTGCAAGGACTTGGATCAAACATATTTTTGGGGTTTAAGTTTTGTTGTTTTGAAATAAAGTTTTTGGCGAATAACTTTAAATGAAATTTGGTTGTTGAATGTTTGTCTAACTTCAAATATTTTGTAAAGTCTTTGTAAAGTGGGGTGTTCAAGTGTTTAATACACTTGTTTGTTTGAAAAATCTGGGACCTAAACTCTGTTGTTGTTTTAAAAACACGTGTCATACGTGTGGGGATTTTGGGCCTTACACATTAGCTTTCAAATAAGGCTGGCTATACGTCTCATATAAGTTTATATGAGGCATATAGTGTCGATGTAATGTTAAAATAAAAAAGTTGGGCGTGTAAATAATCAGACCCTGTTACTATGATTCTCATGTTAAAATTATTTGGGGAAGAACTATAAGTTTTATAGTTCTAAAAACAATAGTTACGAAATATGAGTTAATTTTTTTTACCCCTACGTAGGTGACATGACTAGTTATAGATTATTATTGCGTGAACTAGTTTTCGAGCAAACTTGAATTTATATTGGGTAATCAAAACGTATTATATTTGGCATTATCGTATTCTAACAAAGAAATCTCTCGTTATGTAAACCAACTCGAAATACACATAAAAATAAGCATTCAAATATATCATATATGTTTCAACTAGTTTTCGAACAAAATTTACGTCCCAGCGTAGACCAACGTCAACTTACATTAACATATACGTATAAATAAGCGTGTACCAAGTTATTTATTTAAGTTAACAACAAAAGTTATTAATAAAAAATTAGATTATATATTACACAAAAAGTTAACTCGAAAGTTTAGAATCATAGAAGACTCTCATTAAAAAAATAATTTCTCTCTATTTAATATGCACAACAAAGCAAGCTTAATTTTTGTACTCTCATTCACAACCAATCCTGTCTAATTTCTACTAAATAAATATTGTTTTATGATTATTTTTATTTCATTAGAAATTATTTTTTTATCTAGAAAATATATAAATAATTAAATTCTTCTTATATATTTAATAAAATAAATAATGCAAATTACAATCATAACATGAAATACAACTCCAATGACGAAAAGTGCATAGTTATTCAGTAATAGAAATTGTTTGCCATACATGCTCCATGAGATCATTTTTAAAGCATAATTATCTTTTCAATTGCAAAGTTATGCATTATGGTCATATAGGTAGATAGGGATGCAATTCGTTCACTAAAGTATTGAAAAGATTGCTCATCATCTTCCAATGAGGTTCTTTATTGTCGGTTTGAAGACATGTCATTTATAAATCCGGAAGGCCATGATAGTTAAGATACATGTCGCGTTCATCTTCAACAATAATATTGTGCATGATTATACATGCAATCATTATTTTTCCCATCATAACTTTGTCCTACACATGATATGGGTTTCGAAGAAATGCAAAACGAGCTTGTAAAACTCCAAATGCTCGTTCAATGTCTTTCCTACCTGACTCTTGAGTTGAGCAAACAATTTCTGTTTTTGAAGCTGTGGAGAAGTTATCGACTTAATAAAAGTTTCCCATGTAGGTATATACCATGAGTGAGATAATATGTCGTGTTATATTCCCAACCATTCATGGCGTAACTCACATTTGATGCTCAATCTGACAATTCATCATCAAAAATAGGAGATCGGTGGAGCTCATTAATGTCATTGCATGAACCAGGTGTTCCAAAGAATGCATGTCATATCCATAAGTCATATGATGCAATAGCTTTTAGAATGATTGTTGCTTTACCGCTTGTGCCTGCACATTGTCCAACCCAAGCGGTTGGACAATTTTTACATTGTAGTTCATGCAATCTATGTTACCTATCATTCCAGGAAATACACGTTCTTCCCCAACATGAAGGAGTCTTCTAAATCATCTCCATTAGGCCTTCTCATGTATTTTTGACAGAAGCATGAAATGACACATTCTACAAACATTGTAAAAGAAGCCCTTGTTACAGTTTCACTCATTCTCAAATATTCATCATGTGTATCTGCTGAAGTCTCATATGCTAACACCTGCATAGCTTTGTCACACTTTTGTAATGATGAAAGGCCTTGTCTACCCGTGCCATCACGTCTTTGTTGAAAGCATTTGTCATTAATTGTAAAAGAGCCACTGTATTAAGGAATAAGAGTTTTTTGCATTCAAAATCTATGTCAGAAAGTTGTTTGATCATATGTTGGGTTGTCAACAAAGTAGTATTACATCAAATGTGTCTCACCCTGCTCACGTTCTCAATCACAATACCTTGTTTTTGCTCTATGAGAATGATCTCTTATGATCTTGGCGAGCATATTTATGAATATTTCACTCGTGATTTCATCAAGTTGTTTTTGTTCAAAAACTCATGCTTTCCTTTCATCATACTCATCCAAATTTAATGAATTAGAACATTCTAATGAATTTTCATCCTAAGATATTTTTTCAGGATACTAGAAACATAAAAATTGTGTTTAATTGTCAATGTTGTACTCTATTTAAACAAGGAAAGTATAATTATGTTTTAGTTGTTAATAATATTCTTTAAAGATAATATTAGATTGTTTTATCCAAATAAAATCAAAGCATCCAGTATACAATTGACAGGTGGAGATGACAATTTTATTAATTTTTTTAATAATATTCATTAAATATAATTTTAAATTGTTTTATCCAAATAAAATCAAAACACCTACTAAATAGTTGACACATGGAGATGATGATTTTTCTAGATTTTTAAAAAATATTCTTTAAAGATAATGTTATATTATTTTATCGAAATAAAATTGACGTATCCAGTAAACAGTTGACACATGGAGATGATGATTTTAATAATATATTAAAACAATATATTACAAATGAATTTAGTACTAAACTAGATAATGTCATAATGAATTGTCTTACAAACATACAATAAACACACACTGAACTCAATTTAATTTCCATAAATCTGTCATTAGATAGCGTTTCTTGTCAACTTATTCAGGTGATAAAGACTCCTTTGCTAATAGTGTGTTCAGATAAAGAAATTGCATATTCTTCGGCTATGTTTCTTGTTTTTTTGTCCCTTTCATGCCTAAATTATACAACATGTTGTGCCAACTCGATTCTTTTTCTCATGAGTTCACCTTCACTATCTCTCGTAACCCTCATTGCACAATGTTCTTTATCAAGTTTATTATAAGCTTTACATTTTCCCTATTTTTTTGTAGAAATCTCTCTGTTGGACGTTTAATTGTTGAACCACCACTATTTTGTGTTTCTGGGTTGGAATTGACATAACAGTCCTGTTTTTCAGTAGTTCTTGATCTTTTTGTGCTATGACCACTTTTTTCTTTACCCACTTCACACTCAAAACCATGTTGTGTCTTAGTTTTACTGTGAATCTCACTTCTGGTGTTTACACACAACTTCATTAAAAATAATAATTGTTAAACTTGCACCTACATTCTTGCTTATATATTTTATGAGCATCATTCTCGGCATCCTTCAAGCTCATTCAACTTTTTTTTTGCTGATATGCTTCTCGATATGCGGCAACGCACTTTTGGCCATTTTCGTTAAGTCATTTAAAATGACCTTTCATTTGATTTTCATTTTGTATCCCTGTCATTTTTGGATTTTCTTTTTGAGCTAATTCATATAATTTCTTTACTTGTGCTCATAATGCTTCTTGTTATCTTGTTTTAACCACAAATTTTATTTTCACCAACAAAACACCACGCTGACATAAAACCGATATCCTTAGAAGCATCCCATTTGTTGGCTTGTGACTTTTTTCTAACGTTTTGTGACAATTGAGGATTTTGTGTGACAAAATTATCAACAGAATATGAAAATTATAGGGATGAAGAATAATCTTTTGGATCTCCAAGATTGAGATAAGTATTTGGACATAAAGAATCTATGATAAAAAAAAATACGAAATCAAGAGAGGATAGAAATAGAAAATTAAGAGTGAATATGAAAGTATATCAATATTACACCCTATAAATAGAGAAAAAAATTCTAGAATTTTGATATTTTATATTATTCTGAATAAGATAATGTTAGATTTTTGAACACATAAATTTGATCAAAAAAAATAACCCGTATCAATCCTGAATGCCCATGTGTCAACTAAAATCCAAATTAATAATAAAATATTAATCAACCACTAGGTTGGTGTAACAACCAGATTGTCATTTTTTGACAATTTTTTAATTGTTTTCCTCCAAACAACAGGCTAAAGAATTGTGAATGCGGAAGGTGTTAAGAGATGTAAACATGTATTTAATTTGATGTAAAAAACAATTAATGAAAAACAATTACCCGATAGCAATCACTAAGATTTAGTCGCTCATGTTCACATTGGGTCTTGATTTGTTGATTGGATGGCTCTAGATCTTCGATTCGTATGAATTTTGGAATGATTGGAAGGTGGGATTTCAGTTCAAAAAGCTCTTGAATTCGTCCAATAATCGATTGTATTCAAAACCCTAAGATTTGGATTTAAATATAGCTAAGATAAGCCAAAATCCCTAGCCGTCAGCATACAGTACAACGGGCCTGGGCATACCATATGCCCCCTTACGCTGTCAATATTCTACTAACGCTGGAACTTGTGTATACCATACATTGGGCATACAATATGCCCATCCAGTATCCCTATTCAAATTCATGTGGTCAAGAAACACAATTTTCATATATTATGGATTTCGTGAATTGTCTTGTGGCCTTAGATATGCGTCTTCCAAGTTTTAATATTCTAAACTTCACATTTTTGCATTTGTGGTCCCTCAACTTCACTTCCAATGTTCAATAAGCTTCTGAAACACATCTTTAGCATAGTTAGCACACTCAAAGTTAATATGCTTTGGACCAATAACACATAAAAGCATGCAAATAGACACTAATTAACACGAACAAACACGTGATCATCTGTCAAGTCATTTGAGGGTGAATCAAGAAATGTGATGAAGTTATGGTGATTGCGGTCATTTGTTTACAGTGAGTCATTTTGAAATGTCTTTAATAATTTGAAGCCACAAAACCCTAATTATTCTCAGATAAAATGTGTTTATTACATAACCACATGTGCATTTGTCAAATTAGAAGCATAATTGGTATCAAAAGTTTGTTTTTTGTTGATATATTTTGTTTCTAATTCATGCACGAGGTAAGGTAATTCAGTTGATGACGTGTGTTTGAATGTTTGATTCTTTTAATGTTTGCACATGCATTAATATATTTCTTTAGTTTTGATTATCTTGGAGTTGTTTTTTGATTTGGTTTACTTTTGCGATAAAGGGTATAAGGTCACCGGTTTCCGAATCAGGGTTATGATCTTGATGAAGTTTTTTGATCTTGAAGTTGTAATTCAGGGTATGAAGTGATATGTTTCTTTACAATAAAGATTGTTTTCACCGTAGTTTTGTCTTCTCAAGTAGTAACGCATGCGAATAGATGGTGAAAATGTGAGAAAGGGAAAATGCAAGAGCATAATTGTCATTTTTAAAAATTTAACACAATAACTTTCATCCGCTCCAAGACCACTAGTGTTACACTTAACAAGCAATTCATGTCATAAATCTTTTTATAAAGAAACCTTTTTTGATGGATACTTACAAAATAGAAAATTCTGGCATTACTTGCAATCGGGTGGTTTTCATTCGAACTTTAATACCAAGTAAGAAACAAGGAATCGAAGTTCTTTATCGGGTCATGTAGGAACAAGGTTCAAGTCTACCGGTCTGTTAGGATGCCTCAGCTGCATACATCACTGCACTTCCACTTGACACCTATCGTAATGATAAACGGCTCTTCTCGCCGTGACCTTCTCTTGAATTCTCAAAACTTCTGTCGCTCCATCCCCGTAGGGGCAGAGAACCCATCACTGTTTCTTGAAATTAGGGGCTATTAGCAAAATCGACATACCACATGAACTAATTGTGTAATTAAGTTATTATTTAATAAGAGAGAAAAGTAAGAAAAATACGGGTGAAGAAATACCAAATAGTGATATGTATTTTCTCATTTAATATAATCAAGGTTTAAAAAATAGACTTAAATTATACCAAAAATGAATGTGTCCTATAATCAGTTATTTATTATTACAGATGTAAATTTTAATTTATGCTTACATCTATCATCGTGATGATCTCTATGAGATGAGAAAACCTTCATTTTATATATAAATGTTGACATAATATGAAGATTTGATGAAAGTGACTTGTAGCTTCATATTATGAATGTCTTTTATAAAATTCTAGGCAATAAAACATAAAAAATGTGTACATATATATATTTAATTAAATGGAAAACTTCATAAAATAATAACCAAGTTTTACCTTTTTACACTAAAGTTACAACGTAACTTTTTCAGGATTTTCAAACATATCGTCGCTATGTGTTTTCTTATCTATGTTTTATTTTGTAAAACCGATATCCTTCAACACACGAGCTCTTTTGTTATTTCTAAAAGTTGTTTTGAACTCTATAATATCTTTAGAACTGTCGTTTAAGGATGTTTGGTTAGGCACATTTAACTAAAACAAGTAAGACGGTTCACACAATATAAGCTCACCAAAGAAGCAATGTATGTGTGCATTTGGACTATAGAGTATAGGTCGGGAAAGAAGATGAATAAGCCGCTAGTGAAGACCGCCCCATCCATTAACTTCGTCTATTGGGGAAGAGGAGTCGAGTGCAACACCATGAACCCTGAAAGCTTCAAATGTACTTAACAATAAGACATTTCATGTAAAACCAAGATTGAGATTTGGTTATAGAAGATTCTCCAGTTGGGCATCTGCTACTCACTTTCTTTAAAACTTCATCCTAACAAAAACCATGACCGACCGAGTTAGAGTCAAATCTAACAGTGTGTTGAATGCTTTTGTTTTTGATGTAACTCATCTATGACCACTTTAAAGATTTACAAAACAATTGATTAGAGAAGGGAAGGTATGATTATGATATAAATGGACCAAACGGGAATTTTAGGAAAGAGATCTCAAATCTTTCAGATGTTGAACATGACCCTAACTAACTATACATCTGTCATTTCTATATGAGCATAATTTTATAAAAACACACAGCATATGGTGTATACATTTATGTATTTTGTAAACTACAAACAACTTCATAACATGATATTTACTTTGTTAAAATCAATGTCACAAGCAGTAGTAAAACTGCAGCAATCAACCAAACAAAAAGAGGAGGAAATTCTCGTCGTGATGCAGGGCAATCACGAGATGAATTATATTTATTATACAGATCTCTTGAAGTAGAAAAAGGCTAAAGCTTTCATTTTCAACAACGTCGAAAATGCTGCTCATTTATCAGGAGATGCAAATCTTGACCTGTCTCTCTGTCGATTTGATAATCTATCTATTGGTGATCCTGTCTTCCCTACAACACCTACTTGCCGCATCATCTCTACATTCAAAAAAGATAACAAAAAAACAAAAATCGCTTGGTCAAAACAAGTATCTTTTGGTATGCGTTGAGTTAACCTTCAAACACTTTTATTTAAAGTGTGTATTTTTTGGAAAAAAAATACATAGTGTGTCAAATATTATTACACAGAATCCAGTTAATTTGAGTAGAATGATTTAGGTGGTAAAATGTTGTTCATTTTTAGACCAGATTCACCAGTCTCCTACTCTCCTCTTATGGGTAAAATAAGTGGGTCAAATTTGCAATCTTCAGGTAAAATGCAAGCAAGTTCAAAACATATGGAAACATAGTGTGGAAAGGGTTTAAATATTTGTTTTAAAAAATAATAATTAAAATCATGCTAATATTGTTTAGTGATCATTTTTAATACATCTAATATTTGTAAAATAAAAAAATAAAAAGCAAAAAGGTGTTTTAGGTCAACCTCAACAAAACACAGCCCCGCCAGGTTTAATTTGACCTGGTTGACCGATTATCTATAGAAATGTAATATTGTTTGTGAAAAGTTGTACCTATAAGATTAATTACAAAGGCTATAAATAGCCGATTACAATCTGTACATACAAGGAATTGAGTGAACTAAGGCTATAATTATGATAATCAATAATATTCATCTAAATATAGATGAAGTTAAAACCTGAAATATATTCAATGCACGATCAATTAGCGGTATCCTTAATATTATCCACCCAGCTGACCAAGCCTATTTGGTCATATCAACTTTAAGAGGCCCTCAACAAAAATTTAAATGCATCGCAACTTATACCTCGTTTTCTTTCAAGCTCTTGGTCTAGTTCCTCCTTCCACTTTCTTTGTACTTCAGAAAAATTCACACTGCAAATTGCATGATCTAACTTGAGCACCCGTACACAAAAATCCAAAAAAATAAAATAACAGAAGATGATGATGTTAAGCTGTATATCAACTAACCTGGAACTGCATGCTTCTTGTTGAGTATCATCATTACACTGTGGTGAAGAAAGATCCATGGGACTGTGAATGTTTTCTTCACCACTAACATTAGATGTGCGTCTACTTCCACTCCCAGGGCTTGCATTGCTTGCAACATCAACTGCTTTACCAAGTGGAGACCTGGTTTTGGGTGGCAGTTTCAAGTAATTTGGACTGCTTCCATTATCAACACTGCTTATGGAGCCTGAAAGGACTACACTATTGTAGAACTCTTCATACAATGGCGTTTGAAGTTTTTTTAGTTCTAATGCCTGAATTGTTATAAAAAGAACCATGTAAACATGTTGCAACCTCGAGCTTGAAACCAATTGCATACTTCAAAACATTTACAGTTGAAAATTTGAGGTGGCAGCAGGTCATTCAGGTTGTATAAGAAGTGGGTTTGACCCAAATGAGCAACTTTTTGGTGTAGATCAGACTGGGTTAACGGTCAATACTTTTTTGTTCATTTTCAAAAAAAATTAAATAAATGTAAACATCGTAAATAGCAATATAATTTTAATGGTGAACCTGGTGGTCCAATTTGGTAGCAATTAATTCTTTTACCCCTTTTAGTATTTACAAATTACAAGTACTTTTGAAACACCAACTTGCGTAACAAAAGTTTCATTTTGTTCGTATTTGATAATAAAATAAGTTCCGTTTCCCTATTCATCTATTATGTTTTACATTATATACACCCAAAACTTGCCAAAATGGAATATTCACAGAAAAGCTTATAATCACCAAAATGGATCATAAAGTTTTAATTACCACTTTACCAGAACAAACCACCCGAAGTGTATTGCTAGTTTTTGTATTAGCAGAAAGTGTAGAACCACCAAGCACTTTTAGGTGACTCTTGAAGTTGCAAGTAAAATTAGGTAGTTTGCTCGTGTGATTCACTGAAATGATTGAGCTCAAAATAAAAATTTGATATCTTTTCCTTTTTCTTTTCTAATATTTCATTTATACCACCTGGCAATACAACAGATTAATTATATGTTAAATGAAATATAAGAAAAGAAAAAGAAAAGAAATTAAACATTTTTTTGTTGAATTCAGTCCTTTGAGAAAACTTGGTGAATTGGCTTTTCCCACCAGCAATCTACCTCTACCTACATAATATACAACTCCAAAAATCACCTAGAAGTGCCAGGTGATTCCCTAAACCATCTGGTAATACAAAAACTTCATTATATGGTACTTGCACAATATAAAGCAATATTATTACAAATTTTTCATTAAAAAAAAACATTCAAGAGGTCATATGTACTAAAACCACGTTGTGAGCAACTTGTGACCCATTTTACCTACATGCTGCTTTCTTGGTTTCTTTGCATTTTCAGAAAATAGTTAATACAACATTTAATGTTTAGAAAAACAACATTACTAAATAAAATCTGTAACCTATATACAAAACAAAACAAGGGTTGTATGATTGTAAAACATACGCTGCCGACTTTTAACCCATTTGAAGACCAAATTTTCTCATTCATAAGTAAATTAGTCAATATATTAACATTAATACCTTTTCATCCAGAAAAGCTCTTATTTTAATTTCGGTAAGCTCATCATCATCCTCAGAGAGGGATCGATCAAATTGAAATGAAGTACAGCTGTCTGGAGATCTACTGACAAGTTCATCAGAGCATTGCTTATCATCCAAGATTGCTTGTCCTTGCAGTTCATAAGTTTCATCTACAGAAGGTTCTTCCATTGGATTGAAACTCTAATTTACCAAATGTACGAGTAGAAAAGTTTAGTTTCTCAAGATTCAATGTTAAATAGTAAATTATAAATGTTGAAGAAAATAAAATGGTATATCAACCTTAAAGTCATTAAACATTGAAACAGATCTCAATCTAATCCCTCCATCCTCCATAACATCATCTCTATCTAATTGACTCGTGCCATTATCATTGTCCTCTGCTCCCCATGCTTTACAACTCCCAGAATTTACTGTAGAGGCAAGCAAAGCCGGGCTGGTTGTCAATTAAAAAAAAACAAAATTAATGTTGTTTGATGTCATCACTGCCCTTATTTTCATAAGAATTCAACATGCTATCTTATTCCCTCTCTACCTAAGAAAAATGCAAAAAAATCCAATTTGGGACATCATAGTTCCAACATCTTCCTTCTGACTAAAATTTCAATCCAGATATATTTGTCTGTATGTTTATTATCAATAGAGAAAAAAGATAGCATTAATTTTTCTCCAGAAAACTCCTCTTTTGGTCATCACTGACTCACTGAGACACTGACTATACCTAAGATATTCAAAAGTCAATAAGTGTGTACCCAATCAAGCCTTTATTTGAGATGTATGCTGTATATATAAGAGTATCACTATTATACTCACAAGTCATTCAAAACGCTTGTGCAAGAAGAGGAAGGAGCTTCAACATTTTCCTGGACACCATAAATTAACATGAAATAGAATGATAAAGAATTATCCAAGAAAATGAAGTGAAATTAGCCACGAACTAACCACTGTAGGAGTACTAAGAGAATTTTGCACAGATTTCCCTGTAACAAAAGGATGCTGCAACAGAAAATGAAGAAGCATTGACATAACCTAGGAGAAATGAAATTTACAAAAGGGGTTAAACAAGATTCACCTGCAGCAAATCAGAAGCAGAAGGCCTCAACTCAGGTTCCCTGAAATAAAACATATTTAGTATAATTAAAAACAAAGAAATAGAAAAAACAACAAAAACGTAACAAAAACAGTAACAACCGAGTACCATTACAAAAACATGGATGTGCGATATTATAAAGTATATATACAACAGAAAATGTTGAGTTGCTGACTTTGTTTCATGCTAAAAGAACTGAAATACAACTGATGTACATACTTGTGTAAGCATTTCAGCAGTAGATCCCGAGCCTCAAAAGATAGCTGGTCAGGAATAGGAGGATGAGACTTGGTAGTGCCAATATAAAAGAGAGCTGCAACCTAAAATGAAGATGACATTATCACATCATTCTATAAATGTGAAGCAAGTAATAACCACAACCTCCAAATAAGTAGGTGTAAAAAATGAGCAAGTATGGTGTGCTTTGTGAAGGGTCAGATCAGCGTGACAGGTCAGATGAGTTTTTCGTGTGGACAAAATGGGTTGGGTTGAACCACAAACCAACTTTTTATTCTTTTCTTTCTGTTTTAGAAATAATGTGTTAAATATGATTAAAATACTAATGTTTATAAAAGTAAATGCCCTAAATTATTCAAATATAATGATTTAAAAATTTTATAGATATGAATAGGTTTTAACGGAAACCAACTTATTTGACTCGCTAGAGATAACAATACCTTAGTCCTCAAATTGGCCCCTTCAATGTTTATTGATTGAAATTGCCACCTCAATAAACAATGAATTTAATCCAGGACAGAATCATAAAAGGCAACTTAAAGAGTACCTCCTGGTAGTGTTGGCTCCAAGGAGGTTTTCCTGTAGCCATCTCAATAACCGTACAACCGACACTCCATATGTCAGCAGAACTAAAAAATAATAATTGAGAACAAATGAGACAACCAACATGAAAATGATTACTTAGGAACACACTGGTGGGAATGGGATGCATGGAGAATAGCAAATGAATAAACAAATAATAAATTATAAGCATTATAGACAATAAGAACTTGGAGGCATTGTGTTAATACTCAAAAAATAAATTGATAAAAAATACTTTCAAGTTGAATTATATGATTCTAGTAAAAGTGAATGGAGCTAGTTAGAAAATGAAAAACAGACGAGAGTACAAGATTTTGAAGACGGAAGATAGAAATGATCTCTATTCTAACAAACATTACAAGAATGGTAAGCCCTCTCAACTTATCATTTAATAAATGTTAGCATTATTTTAATTCAATTATTCCATTCAAGATTTCCTTTTTACTTGACCAAAAGCCATAAACCACATTGATTCCTTGTGAGCTTAGTTATAAAAAGCGCAAGGCCTTCCGAGTTCCGAGGCACTTAGGTACCAAAATCTTCATTTTGGGTGTGTGTAGGCCTTGTGCCGGTCATGGACGGAATCAAGCATAGTTATCGATAGCGAATAACAGTAAATAGCAATAAGCAATCAATATGCTACATAGCAAATAACGGTAAATAGCGACAACTATTTCGTGTTTAGTGATAAAATAATATAAAAACTTATTAAATATTTCTAGTCATCCAAAATAGCAACAAAACAAACATTCATAGTTTTACACTACCAAAATAGCTAAAATATGTTATAATTTCTCGCTACTAATCACTTGAATCTTCATATTCCAGTTCATCATGATCGTCATCATCATCAAGATCCAATGTTGGCACAGATGCAACATCATTTACTTCAACTTCAACATCAAAATCTGCGCTTATAACCTGGTTCTCCTACACATTTGACCGGACTCCAAATTCATCGAATTCCACATCATGCTTCCAGATCGTCAATTTCAATCCAACTGATTCGTCCTATGTCGTCATCCAAGTTCCACCCGTCAAGTCAAGGTTGAATTTCAGTCCAACACAGTCGACCGGACTCCAAATTACAATCCGTTTCCTGTCAAGTTCAATTTTCGTCGCCTGTCGTCGTCCAGGTTTCACACACCCTAAGTCGACTTATTAGGGTTGAATGTTGGTAAAATCGTGTTGTGTGGTGATATGCGTATCAGGTTAAAAGAAAAAAAGAAAAATTTCCCGCCTTTCACTATCAGACCACAAAACCCTAAGAGAGGCAATGTCTCGCATCGTGTCGTAGTGCACTATGAATGCTTTCGATAACTATGGAATCAAGTAGGATGAGGGGAGGGGTAGCCAGCCCTAACCCTAGGGATACCCATTCCATTTTTGACGACCCCAGTTTTCATTCTCTATATATTGATCTTGTACTTTTAATGTTTTCAAAACCTCATTATAAGAATATCCTGGTAACCCCCGTGAACATAGATCAAGTAAATCAAACCATGTTAAACTCTTGCATTCTTTATTGCTTTTGTGTGCATGCGTGTTCGGGTTTGTGTGTGATATACCCAACAAGTGAAAGATGCAGATTAAGGCAATACTATGTCAAAAGACTTGATGTAGTGTTGGAAGGCAAAGATGGTTGGCAGCTGCAGTAAAAACATCTTGTAAAATGACAAAAAAAATAAAAAGTAGCTTTGCTATAGCTACATCATTTATGCCCTAACTCATTAAAAAGAACTTCAATGCTCCAATATAGATTAACATTCCACAAAGTCATGAGTAGAAGTTAAAGTAGACTTAACTAAAGTAGAAGAGCATGAAAAAAAAAATTGTAAATATGAAAAACTCAACTGCAAAAATGGCAAATTTGGTTGTACTTACAAGCTATGGCCAGTCTGGAGTATAACTTCAGGAGCCATCCAATATGGTGTTCCCTTCATTGACTTTGCCCCTGACCCATTAGCCTGACCAAGACATGGTTTTAAAATCAAGAATCCTACTTGGCTATGATAATTTATCTATAAATATATAAAGGTTGGGCAGTTGGTGGGATTACCAGCTCAACAACTTGCTTCGATGCACCAAAATCTGCTAGTTTGATGCAACCTTTATTGTCAACTAGAATGTTTGCCCCCTTAACATAAAATAATATTAGACATCATTGCACTATGGTGAAGTGAAAAAAGCAACAAGATAGAAAGTAAACCTTAATATCTCTATGCATGATGCCATTCTTGTGCAAGTAATCAAGGCCCAATAACAGTTGTTTTGTGTACATTCTTATAACCTGCTAGGGAAAAAATAGTTAATATTACGTATAAGAGAATAACTGAGAAGATAAACAATGCAACTTGAAAACTTAAATTTACATACCGCTTCAGGAAAGGCTCCAAATTTTCCTAAAAGAGATGAAATTGACCCTCCAGGAACAAACTCAAGAAGAATATTTAAAGTTTCCTCTTCTCGTACTGTTCCAAGATATCTCTAAAGTGCCATTAAGTAACAATTTGAGTTAAGAAAATAACCTCTATTTCCTAAAAATAGGGTTGACAATTTCATACACGAACATGTTAACACAACACGACTTTAACATGTTTCGTGTTTACACTTAACATGTTTTATGTCTAAAACAGGTCGACACATTATAATCTATTTATTTTTGTGTCTAAACAAACAAGCAAACATACCCAGTATATTCTCACTGTTCAGTAGGGTCTGGGGGAAGGATGGACACAAACATTACCCCTATTCCAATTGGGATAGAGAAGCTGCTCCGAAGGAGTCCCCGGCTCAAATTCGTCATTTGAAGTTAGTCATCCCAACACTTTTAACGTTATTTTCACAAAATAAGTAAAATAACGTTAAAATTAGTGCAATTTTACTTTGGCCCCTTGAGAGCCCACACATATATACATTATATGTGTGCACCGCAAATAGGGCGTTGTTTATTTTTGTGTCTAAACAAATAAAAAACCCGTTAACCTGTTTAGACCAGTTATAATTTAAAATTTGAAATAAATAATATAATGAAAAATGCAAGTAGTCGGTTACCTTCTAAAATTTCTAATTCTCTAACCTTAGTTCCTTAACGGGTTCATTAACACGTTCCTTGAGGGTTATTTATAGTGTAACTGTTAACAGATTCCTTTAAGGGTCTTGACCAATTTTAGACATGTCATGTTCGTGTTTGGAAAAACAGACTAGATAATTTTTCTTGCCATGTTTGTGTCCACCCATTTCGTGTTTCGTGTCTTATTGTGTCATGTTAGACTCGTTATGCCAACCCTACCTAAAAGCTCAATGAAATGGGACTTACAACAATGTTTGGGTGAGAAAGATTCTTCAAAAGCTTTACTTCTTCTTCAAGTTCCCGTATGTGAACCTACTTGTAGAACTCAATAAGCTTAATAAGCGCCAAAACTTGATTATAAAATTTAACATGAAGTTACTGAAGAAAGTGATCAGCACTTGTAATAATTGCCAATTTTAGTTGAAGAGAAAATCCAAACTATTTACTCTACCAAAATGTGTCCATATACAAAGACAGAAATAGGAGATGGAAGGCACAAGCTTATGATTGGAAGAAAATAGATGTTAACATCTTTCCTGAACAAATTAATGTAAAAAACATCAGAAAACCACAATGACTCTGCTTTAGTAGCGACGGAAAACACAAACTACGATGAGAATTTAAACTTTTACCAACAAAAGGCTAATAGTTAATATATGCACCCTATGCTATAGAACATCACATTGTTAAATGAGGAGGCTTTAGGTCAGCCATCCCTAGTCTTCTTTGATCCAGAAGCCGGAACTAGGCTTTAGGGCATCTGACCCCTGAAACTTTTTTATTTACTATTCCTTCAGTGTGATTGTGGACGTAGCTTATACAGCAAGTCTAATTCATCAGTTAGTACATACTGAATGAAAGAAGGTGCATCAGTTACTACTCATATCAATGAAGTCAATTCAGTCATAACTCAATTAGTGTCTGTTGACATTAAGTTTGATGATGAGATTCAAGCACTTTCTAAATACAGTTGTTCGGCATAAAACGCTAAGTAGTTTATTACATCTAGTCGGGATAGTCTGATTGAAAGCTTATCCAAAATCAATATCAGGTAGGTTTAAAAGAAAGTAATTAAAAAACCACATCTTGTGTATAAAGGTATCCAAACAAGCATAGCGATCAAACCTGAGTCTTTTCTTTGAAAACACTGTTGGCAGCAATTGAAACCTGGTAACATAAGTAATCAACATCAATCCGATTCAACCTACCAAAACAGAATGAGATCAAAATCGAAACCTGTTTAACAGCAAGAAGCTCTCCAGAATCGAGATTCATGCCCATATAAACTTGGCCAAATGCCCCGCAGCCGATCAATTCACCCCTTCGCCACCGGATAGCAGGCACTTGCTCATCAATAACCTTCGGCATAAACGAAGAGAAAACCCTGGACTTACGGATACATGAATTGATTTTGTCGACTAGGGTTCCGGGATCGGCGCCGTCGGGAGAACGAAAAACGAGAGATCGACGGACTGATCCAAACATGTCGTTCATTTCTGCTGATATTGGATTACAGATTGAAAATTGCAATGAAATTAGGGTTTACACATTAGCTGAGAACAGAAGACAGTTTGTAGTTGGAGAGAGAGTGAGGAGATGAGAATGCGAGATGTGGGGGAAGGAGGGAAAGGTGACACCAATTCCTTTTTTTAAAAACATGATATAAAAATAAAAACACACCACATACAAAATTGGCAAATTTTAAAGTTAATTAAAGAGATGTAAGGTTGATTTTGAATTTGTTCTTTGATATTATTTTTTTAATTCGTTTCATTTGCGATGCACGCATATAATGTATATATGTATGGGTCTTTAAGGGACAAAAGTAAAAGTGTACTAATTTTAACGTTACTTTAATTATTTTGTGAAAATAACGTTAAAATCATTGGGATGATCAACTTCAAACAATAATTTTAAGTCGAAGACTCTTTCGGAGCAGCCTCTCTATCCCAATTGGGATAGGGGTAAGGCTTGTATCTATCATTTTCCTCTCAGACCCTACTGAAAAGTGAGAATATACTGGGTAACGTTGTTGTTGCTGCTATTTTTTAATGTTTTTTTCGCTGCCAACTCTTTGGTGTTGAAAGTCCAGGTGTTGGTGAGTGTTGTACCGAGCAAATATGCATGTTCCTCAGAGGGAAACTTAAACCCCTACCGACCGCTTTAACCAAAATTTAAACAAAATGATCTCACATATCTTAAGTCTTATAAGAATTATAAAATATAAGGTTAGCTACAAGTTCTATGATTTTAAATTAGGTCCTTAACTTAAAAAATAACATAAATGATTTAATAGTACGACAAGAGTTAATTCATATAGTTTTTATCTTAAATATTCTTTAATGCATAAATGATTTAATAATGCGACAACACTTCACGTCCCAAGGTGTAATGGTGATGAGAAGCATGAAGGCGTGACGGATGATGGTCAAGCCCCTCCTCACGTCTCATAACACAGCCTAAAAGCGAATATCACCCACAAATACACAAACAACCTTATCCCCCACCTATCGCCCTTTCGCCTCCCTTCACCGTCAGCGACAACCAACGTTGTCAGTCACCGTCATCACCATCATTGTCCTACTCTTTCATTGGGCATGCCCCATCTTCACTACAACAACATCCACCACTATGCCAAATTATTAAGGGAATCGATTTGGGCGATTTAACAATCGGAAAACCAAAGCCACTGTCAAAGAGTGATTACAACAACGATGATAGATTGATAGGTAGTTGTTAAATACAATGGTTGTAAAGCGGTGATGGGTGGCAACAAAGGCAACCCCTAACCTCCACTCTCTTTCTTCTATCATATGACACCCTCTCGTAACTCGCAAATGGTAATCAAAATCAAGGGCAATTGGTGAGGTGTTTTTGATAAGAGGATGCAGGGAAGTTGGACCGGTCAAGCTTTTTTTGAAGACCACAAGTCAAATAAAAAAAATAAGTTAATTACGTAGATTATCTATGCGGTATGTCGATATTGCACTCATGGTCTCTAACTTTGAGAAATTATGTCGGTGCCCAAACTGTTAGCAAAACGTAACACTTGTGGTCCCCTATAACGGATGACTGTTAAATGGATGTAAAATGACCAAAATACCCTTAACCACAAACTCCTTTCGCTCTCTCATCTAAAATCCATCTCTCTCTCTCTAGAAATGGAGAGAATCGGCATCTCCTCCTCGCCGGAAGAAGACAAACCATCATCGCAAACCACCACTTGTTGTTGCCACCAGGTTTAGCGTACGAAGACCAACACATACAGTCGTCACACATCCAAGTGTCAGTTGATGTCGTCACGATGCTCCTTCTTACTCGCCCAACAGGTTCAAGCGTCGGTTGACGTCGTATGGTCCGTCATCCCTCGGTTCGACAAGTCGTAGACCTACAAACAATTCACTAAAACATTTCATTCAAAGTTGCAACGTCGGTGGATGGTTCAAAATGGAGGTCGGATGCACCGTGACGCGTTGCAGTGACATTTGGGTTCTCCGACCTGTTTGTTGATCTCGTACCCTAGTGTCACACCTCCATCTCTCCTATCGCCTGACGTAATCATTGTATGATATATGAAGTCGATAACTGACATAACATGTCGCGAAAGCTTGGTGGTAAAGTCTCCGAGATGGGTGTGACTTTCGATGTGGTTGTATCAAAACACATACATGGCATTCTAAACATAAGTTATGTTACATGATATGTTAAAACTTCAACATTTGTGTTACATTCATCCACAGACAAAGGTTTCCTAACGTGTGATCTTGTTGTGCATCCTCACCTTCATTTCTTTTGTAATTCACTTTTCACTTGAAATTGGTTTTTGTAATGTAAAAGATCAGCAAGGATGCTATTGAGTTCATATATGTAAAAAATTGATATGACATGATTTAATATAACATAATATGATATGATAAGCATGCAGGCATACTGTGACACCCCGTAATTTCCAGGTCAGCTTATTATTTATTTAAATGTTTATTTAAATGCTTGATGTACACGTGGCACTAGAGTTAGCTTAATTTAGTGTGACACGTGGCACGACAGTACGAACACTGACACATGACTAGATAATTCGAGGAATTATCGAGAAACAGCACACACGTGTCAAAACACACGAACGTTGGTGAACATCACATCACTTAAGCACATAAACACTTCACAAGTCAATTATGGCTAGTAATTGACTATTGGAGTCCAAATGGCGCCCGAACGATGTTCTACAGTCGAGAAACGGGCGAGAATGGGCCCAGAACAACAAAATAGGCATATTGGGCCTTACATATGGGCCAGGCGGTACGTCTGACCCGAAGCACCCACCTCAGGCGATGCGCGCGGATGAGGAAAATGGCGCCTCATCCGGCTGCCTCGCGCGTAACGACGGAGCCACAACCACCCACGTCAGGCGATACGCCTGACACCTGAAATCGCAGATTTTCCTTTTTAAACTTCCAAGACCATCATCATACCTACTCTCATCATTTTATTCAATATCACACGACACAACTCGGTCAACTTCGTCTTCTACATACTGATACACCATATTTCCACCATTAGAGGCCATTTTGAAGCTCCAACTTGAAGAGTCGAAGCTTGTATACCACGAAGAAACTTGTGCATCTTCATTCTCTCCTTCTTTCTGTCGAAACCATCAATCTCAGGAGGTGTAGGGACTGCTTAACCATCATTCTAGTATTCAAGGAGCTCTAGAAGGTAAATCCATGCTTAAAACTTACTCTCACATCGTTTACACACACATGCAAGTGTTAAATCACACATGCAAGCACCATGACATCACATGCACGAATTTCTTGTAGTTTGAATCTGGGTTTGTCGATAAATCTACTGTAGATGATGATCTATGATGTTAGTATTGAGTTTTGTGATGATCTAAAGTGATGGGTATGAACCTATATGCTTGAAATGATGATTTATGACATTATAATGCCATGCATGTATGATCCATGATGGTTAGAATGATTTTGAGTATATAGACATGTTTCTTGATGATATCGGATGATGATTTCATGAATAGATGATGTTAAAATGGTTTATTGATGATTATTTCTATTTTTAGTAACTTTTGAGTTACAAGATGATGACTTGGTGAAGATGATGAGCATGCATGTGTCTAGATATGTTGTATGAATGATATTATGACGATTTGAATTCTTAGATAGTGATTTGTAGTGATAAATTTGGTCATATGTGATAAGTTACTATTTTTAGTAACTTTTGTTATTTAAATAATGCTAAGTGGATGAATTTGGTTATGTTGACATGTTTGAATGATGCTAGATTAGTATTTATGATGATTGATGATGAGAAAATTGGTTTAGAAAGGTTTAAATGGCCATTTTATGCAAAAACCATAAAGTTACTATTTATAGTAACTTTATTTTTACAAAAACCAACTTATGAATATGTTGTATGATTTGAGCATGCTAAATGACTTAATATGCTATAACATGATGATTAGATGCTAAGTTAGATGGTTTCCGATGTCACATATGCTAAAAATGGAAATTTTCCATTTTAGGAAACTTTGGTGTGCTAACATGTATAAACGACTTATGTGACCTTGTATGATGACATGCTATATGTTAACATGATCACGTAGGACAAATGAGCATGCTAGAACTATAAAACTGTTATGCTTTGTGAACTTTCCATAAATGGAAACTTACTATAAATAGTAAGTTGTCGGACACAAACACGAGCACTAACACAAACACTAGCACGGTCACTTACACCAACTCACGTACGGTATACAATATAGGTTTCCGGTGACCGACGTGCCATCTACGCAGGAGCTTACGCTTGACTTACTACTTTCAACACTAAGGTGAGTTTACGGCCCCTCTTTACTCTTTTTCAAACGCTTTCAAATAGGGGGAGAATACTAGTTACATCGAGTCAAACATTTATTACTGTACAAACACTTTGTGTATGCTGGTTTATTGGACAAACATTAAGTGTTGAACTCGTAACAAGCCCTCACAAAGTCTTACTGTTAATGTACGAACAATGTGGTAGATTTGGATGGATCCATTAGGGATGGATCCATTAGGGAATGACTAACCCCACGGGGCACTATGTTGACTGGATGTCATAACCCGTGCAAACTCTGACCTAAATTTCTATGCATACGAGGCATAGCGAAGGCAAGGACAAACAAGTCTTGTTCGGTAGTGACGCACTGACACTTTGGGCCTAGGGCTCGGTACAAACATTTGATAAACAGCATGACACACTTTTATTACTATATGTATATCAAAACCTATGAACTCACCAACCATTGTGTTGACACTTTTTCTAACTTGTATTCTCAGGTAACTAGCGCGGCTAGCATGAGGACAAGAATGCACAAATTAAGGGACGAGCATTAGGGACTTACATGCATTCTGTCGTTTCGAAAACATTTTACTTTCATTTTGTTAAACAATGTTGTGTTAAACTATATATTTTTCCGCTGCAATTTGTCAAACATTTGATTTCCGCTGCAATATGATATGAATCACTTTTCCGCTGCAAACTGTTTTATTAAGTGTATGTGTCAAACGTTGGATTTGTAAACGCATATAGAGTTGTTCTATATGACCTTGAGCTGTGATTATGGACACGTCACGCCCACGTGGACTGACACCACGAGTGGGAATTTGGGGTTGTGACACATACACAACTTTATGAATATGATTCACCATGAAGACCCATAACCAAAGCCTATATGACTGTAATGTAATTGGCGGCAAAACCCGAAGTTAATGCCTATCTTTGCATTAAGCTGTTATCTTGTAATGTAATAAATGGTAACAGACACTCACACAAGGGTAGACGATATCTATCCGTGAATGGGGTTGTCAGCCCTATAGTATTATCATTGTTATCATTTGGCTACTCATGAGTTTATTGGTTACAGTTGTTATGTGAGGACCTTTACGATAGCATGGTACAATTTTCATGTAATCGTCGTACAAGAGTTGAAATGCATAAGTAACATGCAAACATATCATTGTAATTGAAATATGTAACCATAATGTTATTGTAATACCAACCCCGAGTTTTAGAAATCCAAAGATTTAAAAAGGAGTAATGAAATCATGTAAACACATCACTGTAATTGAAATACGTAACCATAATGTTATTGTAATGCATACCCCGAGTTTTAGAAATCCGAAGATTTGAGAAGGGGTAATGAAATCATATAAGTATATCACTATAATTGAAATACATAACCATATTGTTATTGTAATTGAATCCCCGAGTTTTGGAAAACAAAACATTGAAAAGGGGGACTATGAAACTCACCTATGTTATTGGAGCACTTGTATCCTGTGAATGAAATATCACACAAGACCTGAAGTGAATTCTGCAATTTATTAATGTTCTATGAGTTCTTTGTATTTGAATTGGATTATCAGATCTTTCCTTGATATTTGATGTCAAGGATAATGTAAATCGAATCATCGAGCTGATTCCGGATTATGAGCTCGTTCAGAATCCAAGTGATACGCTTGTTAGTTAACTTTTAATGTCAAAATCGTTGATCTTGATTAATGACTGAATTCTGAATGAATTCTTATATTCATTTGATTGTAAAGCGATGTTAATCGCATTCCGTTGTTAAAACCAGAATCTTAATCGATTTTCAGATCAAAAATCGGGTTTCCGGATTACGAAATTGATTGCAAAGTCGAGTCCGGAATGCTAATCGATTAAGAATATGTTTCCGTATTGAAAACCCATGCTTAAATTAAGGCTTGTATTGAAACCAGAGTGTTAATCAGAAATCAGATAAAGATCGGGTCTGCGGATTGCAAAATGATTCGCGAAATTGAGTCCGAAACACGAAGTTGATTCAAAATATATCCTTTTTATTGAAAACGGATCATCGGATTGCGAACCGGAGCGCGAAACGCAATTCAGAACGCAAAACGGACAAATTTAGGGTTCCGCCGGAATATTCCACCGGTGTCAACCTCGCCGAAGTTTTGGCCGGCATCTGGCGGTTGTCGGCGGCCAGCGACGGCGGCGGCTGTTGGTTGGCGGCGATGACTTGGAGGTGGTGGCTCGGTGGGGCTCAATGGCTTGGTCGGTGGACTTGGCCTTTGTGGCTCGATGAGGGCCGAGGGTGGCTGGCGCCCCCCTTGGTCCCGATTTGCAAATGCGCGGGAACAAGGGCCACACATTGGGGCAGCGCTGGGGCCGCTCTCGTGTCACACTGGGGCCACGCCCAGGCCGCTGCGCCATCAGTGTGCCATCCAAAGTTTTTGTGTGCCAAACTCGATTTTTTTATACTTTTGCCAAGCCAAAATCTTCAGATCCTAGTTTTTAACATACATCTAGTGTTTTGTGAAGAAAAATCTCAATTTCGACTATTTTGAAAAATTCGGGTTTTGAACGAAATCACCTTTTTCATGAATTTTTGAATTCTGATGATTTTCAAACTTCACCAATCATTCAAACATGTCTATTTAAGTCATATGAAGCTATTAGAACCAAGAATTGAGTTTCAAACTTACTTGGTGAAGGATTTGCTTGAAAAATAACCAAAAACCCTAGTTTTAAAGCTTGATTCTTTGTCCCACTTGATATTGGACTTGAGTACCTATTGGATCTGCTTAGAAATGATGTCTGACGTTACTGAAGATGATGGAGAGTAGCGTGGTAGAATTTTAAGGGTTGGGGAAGAAAGAAAAGCGTAAAACTTTGACCAAAGTCAAGGTTTTTGTATTTATATGGCTCTAGACCTTGTTTTCCAAGTTTGGCATATTATCTTGGCCATATTTATCTGATTTTAATCAGATAAGATATGATAGACACGGAGAAATAGGATAGACATGGAATTAAATCAAGGGTTTGCTTGATTTTGTCGTTTTCGCAATTGTTTGTTCGGCTTTTCGCGTATAATTTCAGGAATTGCTAATAATGATCAATTATCATTGTCATGCTTCCAATTACATCCCATTATGATTATAATGTGATTAGGAAGTTCGAGTTTTCATGAATTTGCCAATTACGCATACTGAATTGCCTTTTCGCAGATTTTCGTAATTTGACTTGTCGAACTTAGGGATTCTTTGATCTCGTTATGTTATCACTTATTTCACTTCAATTCATCATATAATTGAAATTAATTTAGTTTTGGACCCATGAATTTGGTTTTTGGTCATTACTATAGAAATTTCGTGTAATTTAGCAATTCTACATAATGACATTTGTGATTTGTTTCATCTTGTAATTTCCATACATATATACACAGATTCACATGTATATACATATTCCATCATGATTTAATTAAATAAAATGTTAATTCATGAATTTAGGAAATTGCCTCGCAGTAAAGAATGAAATGTCACACCTAGGCTTTGAGTTCTTTTTCGAATTACAAGGCATAGAACTCAAAGATCTTGAATCCAACTTCGTCGGAGAATTTGTCTCGCTGGATTTGGAGGCAAGCCAGATGACCGAGAAGCCTGACGGAAAGAACTCAAATTCGTTTATAGTTTTAGAAAGTAAGAGGTAGGTGATGGTTCTCAATTTTTTCATACCCAAAACAACAAAACAATTAACCTTAACAAGTAAACACGATAACCGAAACGAGTGGGGTCTCAAATGTGTTGGGGTGCCCTAAGCTCTTGCCTCATATTTAAGTTAAGCCGGTCTTAAGGTCAAGGAGTGTTGATGATCAAAATGAGTGTTATCGATCATATCTACGATCACCTTAATATAGCATTAAGCATCTCATCATGGGTTCTTGGTTTGTTTATAGAAGCAGACAAGCAGTAACTTTTTTTTTGTTGTTGTTTGTTGAGCTAATGGACATAGGTTTGATTTTTTTTTCCAAATAATTATGCGTAACTAAAGTTTGATGTTATGTTTTTTTTTATTAAATTGGTTTTATTGGTTCCAAGGATGTTTGTGGTTTTGTACAATACAACAGAAAAATAATAATAGCGTTAATGAAGCTGATCGGCAGCAAAGGGTGACTTAGTAATTTAACTCAAGGAAGTAAAAAAAAAAGTGTTTTGATAATATTATGTTTTTTTATTTCCTAATGTTTTAATATTGACCATTATTATATATATTAAAATTTAAAAAAGTATTATATATATATATATATATCTTATCTTACTATACTAATAAACAAAGATTTCTTTTGCCACATGTCATGAACTTTTTATCAAATTCATTTAATTACCTTCTATTAAATAAATTATAATCTCTTTCCTATTAAATAATTATAATACTGATGTGTTGCAAAATACATCTATTTTTCTATTTGTTTTTATTTAGTTTCTGTACAGTTTATTAGATTTTAGAGTCGATTTATGTTGGTTCTTCACATTTTGGTAATTTCATGCTCGCAGGTAATAAACATATCAATTTTTTTAGCAAAAGATCAAGAAAACGAGCTCCCGGTTAGTCGAGAACAAATCCAAGACACAAGAAGATGAATTCTGGAGAAATACCCTTGTCGCGTATCGCGACACACACTTGAAACCCTGTCGCGTAGCGCGACAGGTGGAAATTACAATTTTACCCTTGTTTAATGATTGCGGGTTTGACCCGACTATTTTGTCGGGTAGTGGGTTGCGTCGCGTAGCGCGAAGGGTTATCAGGTACCTGTCGCGTAGCGCGACAGGGTTAAAATCTCAGAATTTCGAGTTTAAGGATTTTGAAACGGCTGGAGGCGAGGGTATTCGATCCTGGACGATTAGAAACGAGCAAGGAGGCGACTAGAGGCTAGAGGACGAGATTGGAGTCGACCTTAATCATCGGGAAGCCCTAGACGAGTGATCCAAAGGGTGTTTCGTGATCGGTTTACTTTGTTTCTCTTGTTTCTCATGTTTTCTTACATTAAACAGATTATGATTTGTTTTCATATGATGTTTAGTGGCTAAACTCTTAGAACTATCTAGGTTAGATGATTATACATGATTGATTTGGTTTATTTTGGTGTTGGAACATTATGATGTGATGGATATATGATTTAAAGATTTGGTTTTGAATATTGGATGTGTATGTGTGTCTTTAATTGTTAAATGATTAATATTATATTCCTCATGTGTCTTGGCGATTGTCTATCGCGAAATAGGTGCATGCTATAATCAATTACTGTGTGTTTTTGATTAGTGGATGATTTGCTTCGGCCGAGTGATTCATAGGAATGTTTTATCAAGATTTAAACAAATAAGATGTGCAACTTGCTTCAATAGCCGTGAGGTGAGAAGTTGTCGATGAGTCTTGGATGTCGGATGACTAGTTTAGAGACTTTGTGAGAAGATCTTTCTAGTATGTCTGTTATTTCTTGTTTATCGAGTCCAATAGGAAAATCCAAGTTTTCCCTAGCATTTAAATGAACTATGACTTTCGCGCTGTGAGGTAGATTGTTTAACAGTCATTTCTTAGGTGTTTTGAGATTATCGTACTGTGAGGTAGATAATCTAGCGGATACTTCATAAGTAGTTGGATGACCTGTGAAGGGAATTCATTTAACCGGTGGTTTAACAGCTTTTAGGACCCTTAGTTGACTATCCTTGAGAAGGGTCGAGGATGCTCTAGGTTTCCTTTGAGTTTAGTATTTAAAGATCCCGGTATCACATTAGTTCCATCCCTGATAGAACCTTGTCAAGCATGTATATGATTCAAGCCTAGGTAGTGTTTTCCTTCTCTCGATTTAGTTTTTGTTTCGTTGATTGCTAGTCTTTAGTCTTGTTTTATTTAAGTTATTCTTAGTTTTGGTAGTAAAACCCCCTCCTTATTATTATTTTATTTAAGTACAAATTTTGTATAGATAAGTTTTTGAGTCTAGTTAGTACAGTCTGTAGAAGTCTGTGGGTTCGATATCCGGACTTACTTTGGTCTTGCTACATACGATAGGTACACTTGCCTGTCGGTAGCTTAGGTTTTAGGGAGTCTAGATTTATTACTTTGTGTCTAGTTTTAGAGTCGGTTTTTAGTTAGTTTATTAGCTAAGCTCCGTCGACATCAAATACTAATAACTAATAATATTATTTTGTCACATACCAACTCTTTCGTAAATTTATTTAATTACCTTCTATTAAATAATTATAATCTCTTTCCTATTAAATAATTATAATACTAATAACTAATAATATTATTTATCTTTTAATTTGAAAGCACATATAAGAAAATTATATAAAATGTACAAAATTAATATTAATTTTTTTAATTAGAAAGCACATATAAGAAAATTATATAAAATGTACAAAATTAATATTAATTTTTTTTAAAATAAGAAATGTTTTATCTTCAGAATATCAAAGTTATATAAAAAAAATGTTCTTTAAAAATGATTTTTTTAAAAAATAAAATAAAATATAAACCGGTGTTTAAAACAACAAGATTTTTATAAACTGATACCATTTTTTAAATTTATTTAAAAACCAAAGTAAAAAAATGATTGAGAAAGTTACAATATTGGTCCTTATATTCGACGTTATATAAAAATTGACTCGTTAAAATTAAATAATTAAATAAATTACATTTTTTACCTGTATGATTTATAACAGTTAGTCTTTGATAGAATTGAAGCTTTATTATCAATTTGTTCTAAGATAATAATTGTTACAAATAAAAAATATCATATATCATTTGTATAGTTATTAAAGTTTTTAATTTTTTTTTATTAATTGAAGTATTCATTAATATGTAAATTAATCATTTTCTCTTAAAATATCGTTTTATTATTTTATAAATTTTATTACTAACTATTTAATATTTTATATTAAACACGTGTAATACACGAGGTGATACTCTAGTATATATATATATCGAGGATGGTTACTTTGTTAACCCACTTTTATTGCGATAACCCGTATAACTCCACTAAGATCAATCCAAATATTTGTTTTCTTTTTTTAAATACCATTATTACACATAAACAATACTTTCTTTTTTTATGTGTATGTGTAAATTTATTATCGTTTAAGATTTAAAAGAAGTGTAAGTTTTGGTTACATTTCGTAATGTAAGTTATGTGTAATAATGATATTTAAAAAAAGAAAACAAAGATTTGGATTGATATTGGCGGGGTTATACGGGTTATCGCAATAAAAATGGGTTAACATTTGATCATTTCCCTATATATATATAGGGCACGTATATTTTGGAAATCCACTTGAGTTGAAGAAACTTTGGAAACTTTGAAAAAACAACGTAAACAAACGTATTTTTTTTATTTTTTTATACTTTTGTAACATCATTAGGGTCAATTTTATAAAAAAAAAATGAAAAAAGCGCCGAGCTATTTTTTTTTAAAAAAATTAATTTGTCAACGATGTAACAAAGACGTAACACAACTGTATAGATGTGTACATCGTGTTACATCTGCGTTACGTCTTTGTTACATCGTCGACAAATTAAAAATTTTTTTTAAAATATGGCTCGGTCCTTTTTTCATTTTTTTTAACTAAAATTGATCCTAATGATGTTACAAAACTATAACAAAAATTAGGTTTGTTTACATTGTTTTTTTCAAAGATTCCAAAGTTTCCTCAACTAAAGTGAGTTTTCAAAATAACCCTCCCGTATATGTATACGTATATATATATGTATATATATATTTATAAGTGAAAGTAATGGTAATGGTAATGTTTAATTATATATAGTTTTGCCCTCATTTGGTGTGAAAGGATTTATTGCATACAGTAAGGTGGCTTTTTGTTCATTCACGTCATTCATTATGTGAAAAGATTTCTTGCATATAGTGTGGTGACATTTTGTTCACACACGTCATTCATTATTGTTTATATTTAAAAGGGAAGGAAAGTAATAGTGACCATTTGGCAATTTAGACTTTTTTTATAATAGTAGAAACACATTTACATGATAAAACCTCGAGCCCCCTGCCCCCCAAAAAAACGACTAAGTGAAACGTGGCTGCAAGTAACTGGGCTAGTGGCCTCCAAATAAAATAAGTCTTATTGGGGGTTGAACTTTAGATTCTTGAGAGGCATATAAAAAAGGGATGGGAGCATCCATGACTCTACTATCTTTCATGTAAATAAGAAAGAAATATATAACATAAAAAAAGGATGGGAGCATCGATGTCTCTACTATCTTTCATGTAAAGAAGGAAGAAAGATAGATAGAAATGAGATTCAGCGACAAGACGAGATTTTTTTGCTGTAAAAACTATGATGAAGGCACCGACAATCACCAGAGATGAGAATATGTACTACCTGCGTTGCTTGGGACCGGTTTCTAGGGGTTCGAAGGTGTTCGGAGAAGGTAACGGTGATTTTTTTGTTCTCATAGAAAATCGATGTTTGTTTATAGATTTGAGTGTTTTTATTCAACTGATGGGTTGCCTATGAAAAAGATTTCGTGAGTTTTTTCTCTTATTTTCATAACAAATTTGAATGAAAATTTTTGTTTGATTTTCTGTTTTTTTTTTTTGAGAAATTTGTATGAAGTTCGTTATATAGATAGATAGTCATTGTGTTTTGCAATAAATTCACTTTTGTTCTTTTAGCTTTAAAAAAATGCAAATCCATACATATGGATGGTCTAGGATTCGCTAACTTGCTCAAATAAGAAAGAAATTTGGTGTCACCTTTTCATTTATCTAGTTTGAAAACTGAGATCTGGTGAATTATTTTTTAATGAAATCGACCCAATTTTGAACCCAGAAAATTGTGAAATGGGTCTCCTTAATACATGTCGACTTACACCAAACCCCACTTAAACCTGGCTCATTTGTGGCAATTCGGATCAAAATGTTGGAAACATTCCTCAAGATTAGAGTACATTATCAAGATAGACATGTGATTTGCTAGTTTTTCATTTTTGATTCTTATATTCTTAAATTACCCATATGAATAGTAGCAAACTACAAATATCATTTTAGTAATTTACTCTGATTATTTATTAAGGCTAACAAAATGATATAAAGAGTCCTTATTAATATAATTATTATATGACTGGTGCAATAACATAATGTGAACAATCTTGAGTAGGATTTGAATTATAGTGGCATGAGCCTCCACCCAATGATTTTAAAATCATAACAAATATCTAATCGTTCGTATCACTAGTGTCGGACCAGTCTAACTAGATGACGTGATACATACTATAAAAAAATATCTATGTAATTTGATTTAAAAAAATTGAAATCCGGTTCAATCATATCAATTCACTAGTTGTACCAGTTGATTCCTTTGGTACACTTGAATGGTGGTTCAATTAGACTAATCGAACTGGTTTTGTAACCATATCCTTGTTCGATCGACAGATCCGAGTGTTGTTTTGAAGACATCATGACTACCTTTTCAACACGTGGTAACAATTTCAACGTTTTAATGCTTAGCTCTTGAAATCGCTCCAACTTTAATTGTGAACCGCAATGCTTTATTTAATAGTTTTTCAATACCATTCTTTTACCGACACCTACTCTACTCCTAAATTCATATAGCTTATCAACTGCAGGACTTTAACCTTTAACTTTCAAAGAAGGTATCACCTGTTACACACCCAATATACCATTAGGCTAAATGCTCTTTTATCATTTTTTGAGTAAATTACAGTTTTGACCCTAACTGTTGTTACTATTTCAACCCAAATTAGAATCTTATATCAATGCAGCCCCTGTGGTTTAAATAACTAACGGTTTTGGCCCCTAAACCTAACTATTTTAACGGTTTCGGCCCGAAACTTAACTATGATTTTAAGTTTTTGAATAAACACTTATGATCCTCATTGTTCACTAAGTCCGCAAGTAATAACACTTTTATACTTGCGGTCTAGGGTTCAAAGCCCGGCACCACTCAATTTTCCCTGGGTCACGCGATTTACCTCCCTCATGTTAGCCGTGAGACCGGTTGGTGAGGGACGCCTAATAGTGGCGTTCACCATTTTTTTAATAACACTTTTACTACGAAAAATAATGATAACTTTGTTTGACATGTACCTTTATTATTGTAAAAAAAAACACACACACACAACACTACCTTGCCCGTAACCTATCCTCCCTTGTCTGATGTACCGTTAACGATGCCACTTCTATCTCCACAGCTAGACAAACTTGAAATATATCCAAATATTATTGGTGTATATTTGTAGTGTAAATAAAAAGTAATGGAATCTTAAAGAGTTTTGTCACACCCCAGGCCGGCGGGGTAGGATCGGGTTTCCCCGACGGGCGGAAGGTTCCCGGGGCGCGATATCGTAAGTGATAATCGAAATAATCAGATTGTTTACGTTGCACATGATATATATAAATGAGAAACTTGCTAAGCAAAATAGAATTACAAGGTTAAATTACATCAGATAAGTTTATAATTTAACAATGTAAATCTACAATCCCATCATAAGTCTTCAATCTTGTGTGTGCACAAGATATACGAAATAACTTGGTATGATGTCCAAGAGTATGCAGTCCCAAAAAGCTAGGTCCTATATCTGTAACCTAATCCAAAAGAAATAACTCTTCAGTTGACCTGTTCGTCACCTGAGAAGTCATGCAAAAAGATCAAGTCAACACATGGTTGGTGAGTTCATGTAGTTTAGTATTTGAAAATGATTTGGAAATGATTTGATAATGATTTGAAAATGATTTGATAATGATTTGAAAACCTAACCTCATTAACTTCACATGTAATATCCATATCGGTATGCTTATATATAGGGCATATCCCTGGGTCAAGCCAACAAACTCGCCCAGACGCCATCCCACCACATACTAATATGCATATGACACTGTTGTTAATGATAATTAAGCATTTTTACCCTACACACATCTGATTTAGATTTTGTTTTCCCAAAACTTGATTTACCTTTGATTCTCTTGAGTTCATCATAGATATATGATTTCCCGAAAGTCAGTAATAGAAATAAATGTTAAATATTTAATTAAATAATTAAACAAAACATTTAAATACAACTAAGACATGATGATTGGGCCTTATTTGACTCAATCAATTAGACTTAGTTGTTGGTGGTTGTCCAAGTTGTAACCTCTCACACGTGACCCATGTCAGGCATAACTCACAAGGAGTACACCTGAACTGAACGGGATTTTAATGTTTTGCCCGTTACAGCCTGACCCAATGGTCTTCTGCATCTGAGTGGGACTTTAAGGATATCCTTTGGTTCTTGATCGTCAATGGTTCTCTTGATTCTCTTGATTTGACTTTGATATTGATTTCATTTGATCGTTCATGTTATTGCCCGTATAGCCTGACTACAAGAGTCTTCTATACCTGAAAGGGACTTTATATGTGTGTTACACGTGATCTTGATTCCCTATACAACTGACATCCACCTTACTTGAGTATTAATGATTTCATTATATCATAATGATTTCATTATTATCATGATTCACACACATTTATGATTTCTGATTCCTTGAGTCTCTTGATCTTGATCTTTAGAATTCCCATGATTCACAATAATAATTGATTTGATTATGATTCTTGGTTCTCAGATCACACGCTGAGTTAAGTTTCTTGAACATGATCTTTTGCTTTAGTTCATATGATTTCACTTTGAATTTAGATTATTGAATTTGAACTGAATGGACTAGTGGTTTGTTTAGAGTTTAGAATTAAAGTATTAATCATAAGAGTACTTTAATTAATTTGATAATTTGATCAGTTTAATAATTTCCTAGACAGGAGTCTAGGAGTATCAACAAACATATATATGTAAAAACATATAATAATAAAAGCATTTAAATAAACAGTTTAAATAAAAACAGTTTACGCATGCTTCTCAGCCCCGCGTTTTAAAACAAAAATGTTAGAAAAGGGGCAATGAACTCACCTGTGTTGCTGTGCCAATGAACCACAAAAGATATACGCTCTCTTTGATTGTTGCCTAAGTATCTTCAGTCCCTGAGTTGTTTTAAGAGAATTCGAATACGATAAGTACATACGGTAGTTGTCGTAACTAGGGTTTGTCTCGGTGTGCAACTAAGTGTCCTAGGTTTCTAATGTGCTTCTATGACTTTACCTAACTTAGTCTAACTTATTACCCGTAATAGACCCATGTCCCCATATTATTAACTACTAAACCCTAGATGATTAGGGTTTATTTTAATTATATCACAAGTCCTTATTCAACACCTTTTTAAGATAATTTATTTTAAGTTAAACTTTTATTTAGGAAAATCATTAAATTAATTTAATAAGATTTAATAAACATTTACTTTTATTAAAACGTAACTAATTTAAGTGAAAACGATTTAAAATATGATGAGCTTAGTTTAAGCCCATTGGGCCTATCTGGGCCCGTTATTAGACTTTGATTTATCCGTGTGTTCACGAGTGTCTTGAACCCAAATAATGTTTTACATAAACTCTGGTTTAGGTTATAAAGTGATCTCTAGAAACTCATGTTAATGAAAACGCTAATCTAGGGTTTTCCTTAAATACCTTCTTGTGTTTTAGTCTAATTTCACTTGATATCACCCATGATTTCTTGTAATCCAAATGTTTGAACTTTGTGTACTCTAATGTATTAGTATATTATAAAACCCTAAATCATAAGTGTTGAACCCAAGATGATTTCCCACAACTTTCATTTGAATGATCCTAGGATTTTGTGAAAAACTCCTATATTCCTCCCATACACACACTCACCCTTATCCCTCATGCATGCACCCATACTTTATCCTCATACAAACACACCACGCACACCCCCATGCATTCACATGCATAAGCAACCCCATCGAATACATGATGTCCGAATGGAACCAATGCCGAGCGAATGAGGGGATGGCGAATGAGTTGGGCCGAAGGTCTTAGGACCGACCGAACGACTCTGGTCGAATGGACCTGGCCGCATGAAGCTTGGTTCGGCGAAGCAGGCTGGCCGAATGAAAGCAGATCGAAGGAGCTTTGGCCGAAGGGAATGGCCTTGGCCATTCGGCCGAAAGGGTTGGGTCGAATGGTGGTTCAAGCGAAAGGATATCCTTAGCCGAATAGGGTTTAGGCCGAATGGATGAGGGTGCTGCGAATGTCCTTTCCCGAATCAAACCCAGGCCGATCGAATGAGGGCCTCCAGCCATTCGGCCGAATGTGGGCTTCTCTCGGCTGGGCAGTCTTTCGGCCATCTGTGTGCAGAGACATTCGGCCAAGCTGACCAAAAGGTGCAACCATATTTAATCGATGTTCTAGCCATTCTCATGTCACACTCCTTGTTCCTACATGGTTCTAGGGTGTGGGTAAGTGATTTCCCTAAGGTTTCAAGGGGTTGGAACCGGTTTAAATGGAGGTTCGAGATAGGGTTTTCATAACCCTAAAATCGAGCAAAGATCATCATTTTACCTCGAATCTGTTGGATGGAAGTTTAGATCTGCTGTACTTTAGTGATCTACAAGTGATGGTGGTCGTTTAGACACCAAAATCACACGATTTCATAAAGAAATGGGGAAGAAATCTTAGAGAGAGAGTGGGAAAATCTAGAGAGAGAAAGTGACGGGTGAAGTGTTTTAGAGAAAGAGTGAAGAGGGTGAAAATGAAGAAGAAGACTCATTCCGGGTATTTATACCCCGGGTGAGTTCGGGTTCGTTCCGGTTGCTCGGTTTCGCGAAAGATGTCGGTTTCGTTTTGTTTTTCGTAACGAAACATTACGGTTTTAAAATAGAAGTTAAAAATTTATTTTAGGTTGTGATTCCTAATAAATTAACTAAATATCTTTTATTTATAAAATTTCAAAATATTTAATTAACGTTTAAATCGAATCGCGCGGTCATCGCGCGTATTTGTTCGAATCGTCACCCGATCAAATACGACGATAATTACACTTTTCAATATGGTTTTCTAATTATTAGATATCATTCAGAACGTTAAACTTTCAGATTTATCCGTACAGATCGTCACCTATACGAATAATCTGTCGGTTTAGCATTCACTTAACAACATCCGTGTTATTTTGTTCTGTAAGGCCTCACATACGTTTATACATAATAGAATCCTAACACATAATCACTTGATGGTTCTGTATTGCCAGATAATTATCTGACTCAAGAACCATTGTCCTGAACTTGTTTCCCTGAAATGGTTATAAATTCACTGTTTTGATAACATGAAATGATACTGAAACTCGATATGAATATGAAATACACTGAATTACATAAGGTTTGTACGTGTTAACTGTTCACGTACTGTTTACGATCACTGTTCCGGTGACGTTTCCGGCACTGATGTTACAGTCTCCCCTTGTTAGAGAAATTTCGTCCCGAAATTTAAGAATTGTTATCGGGTACAACTTCCTCTTCAAACAATTGGGGATACTTTAACTTCATGTGATCTTGACTCAAAGCTAGATAAATATGTTGGTTTATGTGACAAATTATTGTATTTTGAGTTGAAATAAGTAAAATCATAACATAAAACAATTGAGATGGGTAACACCGGATCAAGATGTGTAACATAAAACTATAAGAATACAATAGATTAAAACGAGTAAAAATTATCAATAATATATTTGTTGATAAAATTACTAAGGATTATGCAAATAAACTATTTGTTTACTTACAATTTATTTTAACTTGAACTAAATTAATTATTAAAAAATGACACATTTGCATCCAAATTGATTTGATTAAAACTCATCATGACCCATTATCCAATGCGCTAATTTTATCAGTCTTACTTGTTGCCCTCATGTATTTGACTTTGAAATTCTCGATACAAAATAAATAGACAAGCAGGAAATTTCTTGCAGCTTTCTAAGAATGGTTGGTCTTAGGTTTTGATCTCCTTTTGTCATAATACAAAGTTACAAACGAATTTGGGTTCTAGAGATCAAATCTTCACCTACTGTTTTTCAAGCATATGTAGCCCTCCACCTTGCACACTTTTTATCAGATACATAAAATGATTTGGAATGACAAATGATAGACAATGGTGTTATTTGGAATACATGTGGCAAAGAATAGAAAACAAGGGAGTTTTAGTGTTTATTTTATTTAATTTTTAATAGTAAAGACTAAAGGTACAAAGATTATTTTTATAAAAATATTACTTGGAAAATCTTAGTTAGTATCAACAACGAAAAGTGTTGTAACCAAGTGAACTATAATATCTCTACAAGTAATTTTACTTTTGCCCCTTGAATACCTACACACATATACATTACATGCGTACACCGCAAATGGGACGTATGTAATTTCAAACAACTGGGACCAAAATCAAACATGGTCCAATCTAATCACATCATGGGCACAAATAAGTAAATAACCCTTATTCACACCAAAGCATAATATATATTTGGAAAAGTATTTACAAACAGTCATAATTTCTAAATTGTGTACTAAATTCCAAACATGTTAAATCTAAAAAATGCAAGTAATGATTTTGAAACTAGTAAAATGAACAATATAACCTCCAACAAGCATTGAATTCAATTTTAATCCCATTGAATGAGTGCCAAAAAAAAACCTATAAACCATAACATCTGTAGCCAACATTCTAACAAGAAACCAAACCAAAGTATGCATTTGTTTCACACAAAGTAGCTTAAGGATCAAACAAACGACTTCCTAACTCCCTTTGTACCTTTGGATCTTAAAGGACTCCAAATCAACTGTTTTTTTTGCAAGGCCACAACCGTTGGATGCTTTGGCTTCCATGAACCAGCAACATAAGAAGGTGGGCTCCCCATAAACTTGCTGCTTTTTGGTGCAGCCACAGGTGTTGCTTCAACACTCGTTGCCATTGGCCCCTTTGTCGCTCCCAAAGGTGATTGCATCCTTGAGGTCCTCCACACCCTTTTCGGGTCCCACACAAACGACTGCCTCCCCACTACCCGGTCATTCCTCATCCGCGGTGCAGCATTAGTCATCATGCTCGAGCTTGAGCTTGAGCTTGTTTCAGAGGGAAATGTGGTGGCAACAGAAGCCCGCCGTTTTGGTTTCAAGATTTGGCTAGTCAAAGTAGTTGGACCAGGCTTAGTAACAACAGACATGCGTCTGACTCTTGAGAGCAATTTCATGTTTGATGCCCTTAAAAGATTCTCTTTGTCCTCATTTGAGAGAGTATGGTTGGTAGTAAAGGATTTTGGTTTTTGTGGCATGGCGGGTGATGGATGATGAGCTGGCATGAAATTGCTAATTCTTCTTAGAGGAAGTCTCATCTTTGAAGAAGGGCCTAATGGAGGCCTCTTTTCTGATATAGTACTCAGACCTTGTTTCAATGAAGAAAGCGACGAGTGTGAAGAGGAGGCCACAGCAAGCGCTCTATTCTCTTGTTTCTGTCTGGTTTTCCGCTCTTCGTCTAATTGGTTTTGAAGATCCCGGACCTATGCATACAATCTTACTGTTATAATAAACAAAAATATTCTTTTTTTGTCGATTGTCATATTTTTAGACCAATAATGACACATGTTTTTTTTTTATGATCACACTCAATTCTCTTTCATATCAAATAATTTTATAATTATCTCTCATATTAATTAATTATAATACTAATGATATTTTTTACTTTTAAATACTAAAAATAGTTTTTAAATAAATTAAAAATCAAAATTTTTTATTGAAGAACATACTTTATAAAAAGTATCTAAAATATGAAAGTTTTCTAAAAATCAAATTTTTTAAAGGCATGAATATTTTAAATCGATATTTTTAATAATTTTCTTTTTCTAAAAAACAAGTTTTCTCAAATTAAAATGTTAAAGAATGAAATAAATTATAAAATAGAGATTTTAAAAACAAATAACGTGTTTCACACAAAATGCCTAAAAATATATACTTTAAAAAACAAAACTTATAAAATTGATAGGAAAAATTAATTTTTTGTTCCTTTATTTTAATGATATTTTAAAATTATGCCATAATTAAAAAATTGCACCTTACCTTATTTATAATTAATAATATTTTTAAATTAGGTCAATTAACTTAAATAATTAAAAAAAATGATACCTTACCTTCTTAATTTTGTAACAAATAGTTTGTGTCAAAAAAAACAATTACATTCTTTTAATTCAATTTGTTTAAATATTCCAGTTGTTACAAATCAAGAAATTCGAGTACTAATTCTTTATTTATTAAAAATTTTAATTACTGTTTTATTGCTTAAAGTACTTATTTATTAATACGTAAATCAATCATTTTATATTAAAATATCGTTTAATAATTAACAAATTTTTATAACTAATTGTTTTATATTTTATATTAAATCCGTGTAACAAACGGACTATCTGAGTAATAGTCTAAATAATAAATTACAAAACAAATATGCTAAAACCATTCATTGAATCTCGTGACTCAACCTGATACGTAAAATTTTGTAAATCATAAAGATATTATGCGTACGTGAAAACAAAATGCAAGTAGTATCAGTTTTTTAATGGGTTTGACTTGACTTCTTACTTGGGCAGTTTCTACCAAGGTTCAAATGCATAACCTACCAAAAGTTCAAAATCACTTCATACACTTTATAAAATTGGATTGTTATTTTCTTCATTTGGAGGTTGCCCAAACTGACCCATTTTGCCCAAACCTATCATGACCCGTCACCCTATCTGACCCGACCCGCCCATCTTGCCAGCTCTAACCGCATATGAGCTACTTTAGTAAATAAAGGTGAGTAGCTTGTTAGCAGAGTTGTGTACCTTCTCTTGCAGTGTTCTATTCATGTATTCTCTAGTTGAAAGACGTAGCTGCACAGATTGTAAACTATCCTGCAATTTTTTTATTTCTTTCTCATCATGCTTTGCTTTCTCTGCCTGTTCAACATATAAGGACAAACAGATAGCTAAGTATAAAAAAATTAACAATAGATGGGTCAGAGTTTTAATTAGTAATCCTCATTTCTGCTATCAATTAAAATTACCAGCTGTTTATACTTAAAAAGCTCAGTGACTTCTGCTTGTTTACGTGCAGGACCATGCTCAACGCTTCTAACACGAGTTGCAAAATTCAGTGAGCAAATGGTTTCTCCAAGATCTGATGAACTTGGGCTAATTTGGACGAACATCAATGTCTTGCTATCACCTCCTGTCCAATTTTTAAAGAAATTATGGGAATATTAGTGTCTTTGTATGGACAACAGCCATTAAACTAATAACAATTGGGAAACCTCACCTAAAGAGCTCTGCAGAATATGGGTAAGCTTCGAATTCCTGATTTGATTAAAAAAAGTGTAAATAATAAGATTAGCAGAAATGATCCAAATACTAATAAGAGAACGAATTGTAGGAAGGTGGATTATACCTGTAAGGAATGTGAGCTGTTTTTGATGCAAGGGCAGAAATTACATCTCCTAATGCTGAAAGTGATTTATTTATAAATTGGGATTCCTTCAATCTTTCACCTTCAACCTCAATCTTTCCCACTCGTTCACTCCCTGCCAAATCTACTAGCCAAAGGTGGCTTCTAGTCCTCTGTCCATTCACCAAATTCTCCCCAAGAACAGTAACTCGCAACAAGCTATAAAACATGAATATAATTCTCAGTATGAAAAACTTTTTTAACAATATTTAATTGTAACAAATTACCAGTGAGAACGGCTACTAAGTTCATTAGCAATAGTCGATCCAACAGAACGCACACGACTCCCATTCTTAAGCAGTTCCCAAACTTCTCTCGTCTTGTAAACTGGCACCTCAGATAGCCCAGGTACTTCTTGGGTTCCTTCAGCTGATTGTTTTACATCTAATCTGCATTAGAATAAAAATATTAGACAAAAAAGATTTGCATTTTTATAGAATGGCAAACGCACACTCCTATCTAATCCTACTCCTAAATCTACAATTTTGAGCCCTCCACCTAACGACTAAGAAGGAGGCACCTTCACCATCAGAATGTCCCCTTGAGGACAAAACAAGATATACATACGTTGGGTATCCTAAATAAAGGCACAAATTAAGCAAGAGAATATGCCAACAAGCTTACTTTTTAGCAGGTTGGCCAGCATCTTCAACCAAGAGGTCTCTTATCTTCTCATTGTAGACCTCTAACATGCTTACAAACAGTTGATATCTCATAATGTCACTCCTTTCATCAGATAGCCTGAATAACTCCTCTAAAGTACGGTAGTTAACACCCCTGTTTTCAGCGGTTCCTTCCATTGTAAATGTTTTCCCAGTTCCGGTTTGGCCATATGCAAAGATACATACATTGAACCCATCAAGCACCGACACCACTAAAGGCGAAGTTTCTGCAAAAACAGCTTCTGCAAACATAATAAAAGCAAGTGTTCAAAACAAGAAAATATATATATGATAATTAAAATGACCACCACCATTTCGTTTAGTTAGATACCTTGGTTGTCCTCAGGTCTAAATATATGATCAAATTTAAATTGTTTTTTTGACGAATCAGAACCAGATATCTTTAATTCATTTTCATGAGCTGAATCGAATTCAACAATAGAAGTTGATCCTTTAGCAATCTCATCATTGTTTAATGGTCTACATCTGCAGAAAACCCTAATGTTGCCTTTAAGTTCAATCACTTCGTTATATAAACGTCTTCTCTCAGAACACTCTAATTGACATCTATTCTTCAACGTTTGGCATTCTTCTTGATATTTTTTCTTCAAAGCCTCATATTCCTCACCTTATAATCAAAGCATAATCATTAACAATTATTGAACACAAAGAGAAACAACAATTACAGATCGACAAACAATACTTCCAATCACTCAGTAAAGTACAGCAATCATCAAACAACCAAGAAAATCAAAAATTACATGCCATGAATGTCGATAGATTGGTCGGTCAAGTTAGATGAATCGATACAGATCAAGAGTACAAAAGACAGGGAGATAGAGAAAGAGTATGAGAGAGAGAGCGAGGGCGAGAGAGCGTATCAGAATTTCTAATTAAGACGTGTAACCTATAACTACGATGCAATGCTAACGATGAACTGGAAACCCTAACGATGAACATGAAGATTTTAGTTACAGATCGACAAAAAATACTTTCAATCACTCAGTAAACTACAGCAATTATCAAACAACCAAGAAAATCAAAAATAACCTGCCATGAATGTCGATAGATTGGTCGGTCAATCTAGATGAATCGATACAGATCAAAAGTACGAAATACAGGGAGATAGAGAGAGATTATGAGAGAGAGAACGAGGGCGAGAGAGCGTATCAGAAACTTCTAATTAAGACGTGTAACCTATAACTACGATGCAATGGTAACGATGAACTGGAAACCCTAACGATGAACATGAAGCTTTTAGTTACAGATCGACAAACAATACTTTCAATCACTCAGTAAAGCACAGCAATTATCAAACAACCAAGAAAATTAAAAATTACCTGCCATGAATGTCATAAAATCTTCGCAAACTAGACAGATTTGTCGGTCAAATTAGATGAATCGATACAGATCAAGAGTACAAAATACAGGGAGATAGAGAGAGAGAATGAGGGCGAGAGAGCGTATCATAAATTTCTAATTAAGACGTGTAACCTATAAGTACGATGCAATGCTAACGATGAACTGGAAACCCTAACGATGAACATGAAGCTTTTAGTTACAAATCGACAAACAATACTTTCAAATTTCAATCACTCAGTAAAGTACAGCAATTATCAAACAACCAAGAAAATCAAAAATTACCTGCCATGAATGTGGATAGATTGGTCGATCAAGTTAGATGAATCGATACAGATCAAGAGTACGAAATACAGGGAGATAGAGAGAGAGAGAGTATGAGAGAGAGAATGAGGGGGAGAGAGCGTATGAGAAGATGATGCAGGGTTAAAGACCCATTGATTTTGAATTTAAAAAAATCCAAGCCGTTGATTCAATTATAACGTCTATATTTTCTTTTAAAATATGTATTATTGATGCTTTTATCCTCATAAGTTATCGGCTATCAAAACCTACCCTCTACTTTACTCTCCTTGTAAATGAATTGAACGTTTAACAAACAGTTCGTAAACCGTTAGAAACTTAGTTATAAGGTTTGTTTATGTTCATTCAGCTAATAAATAAACTAACATAAACAACAAATTTCGTTCGTTTAGTTAAAGGAACGAACATCAGAGGTTGGGTTTGTTTATTTGTATTCGTGAACGTTTAGTAATATGCTTGTTTA
Organism: Mikania micrantha; assembly: GCA_009363875.1. Lineage (NCBI taxonomy): Eukaryota > Viridiplantae > Streptophyta > Magnoliopsida > Asterales > Asteraceae > Mikania > Mikania micrantha. The sequence continues at coordinate 59,334,296 of CM018696.1, forward strand.
CGTTCATTTATGTTCGGTTAAGTTTATTTTTTATATTTATTCATTAAGTGTGTTTTATTCTTAATTTTTTATTTTTAATTTAATACCATAATATTTAAGTAATGTTTAATTTAATACTATAATATTTTATATTTATATATTTATATAAATGATTAAATCTAATGCTTGAAATTCAGAATGTTGATTTTTATTGTTTAAATAATATGTGTTCGTCAGAGTTCGTAAACAAATTAAATTTCTTAATGAACGAACATGAATAAGAATTTTCGTTCGGTTAGTGTTTATAAACAATCCGTGAACAATTAAAAGTGAAACGAATGAACACGAACAATGGCTCGTTCGTGTTCATTTATATCCCTGCTCCTTGATCACCAATTTATTCATATTGTTTTTCATATACATCGTTTCAAATAACGTTTAAGATTTCAAAAATTCACTTTTACTTTTCGACTTAAGAATTATGTTTAGATAGGCTCCAACTTACTAACTCGGTGGGTTTTTTATTCCTTTTAATACTATTAACACCATCATATTTTTCCCAAATTTTAACTTAAGAACTCTTCCAGGATGTTTACCCATCAACCAACCCTCCAAAACCAACCATCACCTGAAAGACGTCAATTTCAGAAACACTACCTTTGTCTTTTGTCATTTTGGATGAAAAACGTTATTTATATCAAATCATAGTGAAAAAAGAGTTTACTCCATTTTTTAAATATATTTAAAATTTTTAACATCCAGTTGTATAAATTTGCAACATATGAAATATCTTTTTATAATGTGTATTCAAATCCCACCCAACGCAAAAAATAAAAAAGTTTAAAAAATACGAAAGTAACTTCTATGAGATAGGCTAACGGGTTATATAATTTAGTATTATCCTAAAGCTAAAATTAGTGTTTTCAAACCCGGACCGGCCTGTCGGACCGGGATTCGGAGTGTAGAGCGGGCCGGTTCTAGGCTCAAAACCGTTTGGGGTGACCCGGCCGGTCGGACCGGAAAACCGGTGGTCGTACCGGTGATTGAACTGTTTTTTTTATTATTATTTTTTTTATTTTCTTTTGAATTTATATATATATATTTATAAAATGTTTAAAAAATCATCCGGTTCTCAAATCCAGTCTGACCGGGCCGACCTCTGACCGGTAAGGAGACCGGTTCGATGTCCGGTCCGGTTCTGAAAACATTGGCTAAAATCAAGCTATAACATGTAAAAAGCATTATAACTTACCCGAGGTCACAACATCTTTAACATTCTTCCATGTAATATGAGTAATTATTCATATTTAAGCCTAACTTGTTTATTATTATTATTATTAAATTATTCTATTTATATGCATGCATGCTTATTTTTATGATACACTTATAATCATAGGGGTTGCCGGGTTGGATCCAGCAAGAAGAGATTTTTGCTTAAGAAGAGTAAGAAGCAATATAAATTTGACACGTGGCACAATCCAGTACAAAAAACATAATCCAATACATAAAAAATAAGAATCCAGTATAAAAAATAAGAATCCAGTACAAAAAATAAGAATCCAGTACAAAAAATAAGAATGCAGTACAAAAAATAAGAATCCAGTACAAAAAATAAGAATGCGGTACAAAAAATAAGAATGCAGTATAAAAAAATAAAAATGTATTAAAAAAACGCAAAAATCAAGTATAAGTAAAACGAAGAACAAAAAAAAAATAATATAGTATAAAAAATAAAAATCTAGTACAAAAAATATGAAGTTATACGTAAATTACCATGCCAAATTTCAAATTATTATTAGTCTTTACTCTTTTTAGGCAAAAATCTTTTCTTATTTGATCTTTCCTCTATAATCATATCTATATTTATTATTAAATTATTCCTCCCTAGACTTTGATTAATATCGTTAGACAGAAAGATACCGTTCAAGTTTCAAAAACACAATTTCCTGTAGCGGTATGTTTTGCCATGACCATCAATAAAGCATGGGGCAATCTTTGAATAAGGTTAGTTTGTTTCTAAAAAAACTCAGTATTCACACATGGCCAGTTATATGTGGCATTATCCAGAGTGAAAAGTAGAGATGACGTGCATATATTAATACTTGATAATGATGGTCAAATAGCTAATGTGACACCTCGTAAATTCCAGGTCAGCTACTTTATTATTTTATTTAATAACTAGGTTAGAATCCCGTGTATTACACGGGTTGTAAAAAAATACATATACATATCTGTTAATAAACACTTATATGACTAAAAAATCTGTATATTACATAATTTAACTAAATCAAATTTTACAAAAATTGAATAAAATATAATATAAACTTAAATTTAATTAAAGTATATGTATTCTTCTTTAGCACACTTAAATTAACTTGACTTAAAGTTATATCAATACATATAACTTGTTTTTTTTTCTAAATTACTTACTTTTTATTATTTCAACATAGTATAGTTTTATCATTCAAATCATTCATTCATATTAAAATTTTCAAATATTTTAAAATCATTCATAAAAACAATTAGTATCATTGATCTTTATTTTCAAATATTCTAATAAATATAATTTGAGTATGAATATACTTGAAGAATTAAAAATAAGTTTTTAAATAAAAATATATATTTATTTAAAATCTTCATAAATAATTTCATCTTTATACAATTAATTAATAATATATTAACTATTATTTCTAGTTAAATAATAAATATAGATAATTAATGAAGAGAGAGAAGCGGGAAAAACAAAATTTAGATGGCATAGAAAGATGACAAGTGTCCACAATTATTTTTATTTATTAGTATAGATAGATGTTTACTATTAATTCATACGTGGCACTAGAATGAATACATTTAGTGTGACACGTGGTACGACAGTCCGAACTTACCGATAATTCAGGGAATTATCGCACAAAACACGCACGTGTCTTGAATATCGAACGCTGGTGAACGGATCAAAACTGTAGCACAAAACACTGCACTTAGGTTCGGTGAACCTAAATTAGTTAGAACAAGGCCTATGTGTCGAGAAACGATGATTGTATTCGAGGAATACGAAAGATTCGGTTTCAAAACAATGAATTGGGCTTATTGGGCTCAACCGAGACCCATCGCGGTACGCGATGGGCACCCAATTGGGCCTTCGCGATACGCGAAGCTCGAGCGGGAGAATTTGAATTCTCCGAAAAACGTCGCGGTACGCGACGACCGATCATCTTCCACCACCGCGGTACGCGGCGTGTTTCGGGAACAGAATGATTATTTTAATCGCCGCGGTACGCGGGGTTGCTTTTGGGACAGTCTCCGCGGTACGCGATGGCGGCCAACACGCAAAATCTTTATAAAATCAAGATTAATCATTCTGGCTAACCTATTCCAAATCTCTCGACTGAGAACTCTTTGAGCGGCCACCATCACCCTGTTACACCACCATTAACCACATTGTAGCCATTGGAGCTCATTCTTGGAAGTTTTGAAGACTTGTGGAGGCTAGAACACATCAACCATCATCTTGAACGGTTGGAACTGCTGTAGAGACGATTTCTAGAAGCCCTAGAAGCCTCTAGTTCTGTTCCATCGAGATTCAAACATTCAAAGAAGCATTGGAGGTAGTTTCTATGGTTAAAACTCCCTAAAATCGCTTATAAGCACACATGCAAGGGGTAATACCCACATGCATCACCATCACCACCTTGAGCACGAATTTTTGTGATGTTAGATCTATTATTTGATGTTGATGCTACTGATTTGAGGTTATTTAGATGATCTATAGTGATTGTATGTTAAAAGACGATTATTTGTTGATTTTACTAAGAAATGGCTACTTTAATCAACATGCATGAATGATCCATGATGTTTTGTGTGATCTTTGATATTGAAATGTTGTTAGATATAATATTGATGATGTTATACATGATTTAGAATGTTGGATTAAGACAAGAGTGGTCATTTGGGACTTATTACTATAAATAGAAACTTTATTCTTGCAAGTATATGATTAATGATGAAATGGCCACCATGCATGTGATTTGATCTAAGACTTATGCTTAAAATGATGTTTAGAAACTATTGTGATGAGTACTTGATGCATGGGAATGTCTAGAATAGTCAAAAGTATGATTTTTATGAATGTTACTATAAATAGTAACTTTTTATCACGAGATTTCATATGGATGATGTGTATGATAATGTTTTGAGTCTAAGATGCTTATTTAGTGATTTAATAATGATATTGAATGGAATATATTGGTTGGGAGATTTGATTTTTGATTATTTCTATAGGTTACTATAAATAGTAACTTTATTTTGCTAAGTCGATGATTTGTCACAAGTTAGTCGAAACGATCATGATTAAAAGGCTATTTAGGACTAAGATAATGATGTTAGGCGATATTGATTGATAAACTTGATGAAATATGCTTATTTTAGAAACTTTCTAAAAATGGAAACTTTTACGCGCAAACTATGTTAAACCGGCTATGTGTAACTATATGCTATGTGATAACATGCTCATTTAGGATAAACATGCATGTTAGAATAATCGGAATATGAGTTTATGCATAACTTGCCAAATATGTAAACTTTCCTAAAATAGAAACTTACCATAAATAGTAAGTTTCCTCATAGGAATGGTTTTGGTATCCGTACACTTCACACGACACTAAAACCGCACGATACACGAACACTTGATCCAAACCGTCACCAACGGGTCGATAGGTCAAACACGATCGACACGGTCAAACACGGTCAACTCGACCCACATAACCACTTAGTGTTGTTGAACACTAATACGGTCCGGTGAGACCCGCACTTGTGAACACGAACTCATAGTACCTATGTGATATAGGTGACTACTAGCCGGCGAGCTACACTATCTCTTATTGAGCTAACGCATTACTAAACTCAGGTGAGTTTACGGCCCCACTTTTACTCTTTAACTATTTTACTCAACTTATAGGGTGAGAATACAATGCAACTGTTTTAGATATATGACTGGTATGTTGTAAAACTATTTTCGAGTGTAACTTTTATCGCATAAAGACCTCACTTATCCTTACCGTTAGTTGTGTAACAAGCGAGTCGCAATTACGTAGTACTACTGGGTTTGACTAGCCCCACTCGGCACCAATGTTGACTGGAGGTCATAACGAGTGTAATTTCGATGTTGATGTCGGGTTCAGCGATGACCCGCGGAGGCAAACGGAAACAGTCGAGCTTTGGTAAAATGAACTGACACACTCCACGGATCGTAGTATCCAACAACTAAACTTAACATACCCAGTATATGTCTGTTTACTATTTCTGTCTGTCTAAACCTGTGAACTCACCAACTTTATAGTTGACACTTTTTCGCATGTATTCTCAGGTAACTGACGGAGCATACGCTAGGATGCGCACTTGGACATACTAAGGAGTCAAGCTTACATATAGACTAATGTCCTAGGATTGTGTGCATTTGTTATGTGTTGAAAACAGTTTAATCTTTGTAGTGTCTTGAACAATTATTTTCCGCTGCAAACTTATGTATTCTTGATGTTTAACATTTCCGTTGCATACTCATGAAAACTTGTATTGTTTTACAAACTGTGTGAATGTGTAACTCATATAGAGTCGTTCTATATGACCATGAGCTGTGATCCTGGCCACGTCACACCCACGTGGACTGACACCACGAGTGAGAATTTGGGGGTGTGACAGCTAACAAAACAACAAATGTTGTTTACAATGAAGTGTTTAGAGATTTGTGAATTGTAATTGTAATCTTTTCTTATTTTGTATTATATAATAAAATTCTTTCTTGCATAATAAATACATTATATATACAAGTAACAAATGATTATTAAACCTGTGTTATACACAGTCTATAACCTAGTATATAACAAAATAATAACGATATACCAAGTGGCAAGTGGCACAATTCTAGCCTATTCACATCACATTCGTCATGTGACGTCTTTCTAGGTTATTCATATCGTCACATGACATATTTGATAAATTTAAAAATTAATTTCATTAATACAATTAAGTCAAACTTCCAAGTAAACAAAATAAATATTCATTGTTTTTTTAAATATTAATGAAAAACCAATCATTTAAAACTTTCCATTTTCAATCAACAATTTCAATTTTTCAAAATTTTAAATGTCATTTGTATTGTTTAAAGAAGTATTTAGATATTTATATTATGTTTGTTTATTTTCATTTTTTATAAAAATGTTAAAAATTATGTGTTATTTGTGTATTTATTTTTTATTAGTGGTTGCTTTGTAATATTTATTTTATACAACTCTGTGTAACACACAAGCTAATAGGCTAGTAACATAATATGTATATATTATGCATGCAAAGTGTACAAAAATTGTGCAAAATTATCATATAATCACGTAAGAAAGATTAACGCTTATCACACATGGATGTAATTATCACACATCATCTATCACTCTGATAAATCGAACCTTCATGATAACTCCATTTATGTGTATAGTCATCTCGCAAGTGATGATCCTATTTGTGTAATAATTCAATCCCACTTCGTACGCTTCTATGGAAAACACTACGTGTATTGTAACCTTTTTCTACACAAACATGTAAATTAGAATAATGAAAGTTGGTTACATAAATAGTCCATATGGTTTGATCTTAGTCACATAATTTAAGACGTTGCATGTTTGAGTTATGTGGTTTAATGTATAACAAGTTTGGGATTTAAGATTTAGGGGATGTTTGGTCTGAATATGAAAGACTCAGATTCAAACCGTTTATTTCGGGGGAAAAACACACATGAATGGGTTCCAATTTCTAAACCAATGTCTAAATCATTCAGATTTGAGATGAAGTCTGAATGAGAAGAGAAGAGAAGAGAAGAGAAGGAGAACCTCGATCGGCCTGGGGAACCTCGACGGTGGCAATGGGGAAGGCCGATCGACCCTGGTTCAGCCGAAGCTTGACGGAATGACCAGCCCTGGTTTAGCCACGACTGTTTACGCTCCACCACGTCTGCGATGAAGTCGACTGACAACCGAAGGAGTCTGAAACTCGATGGCGATGCGACAACTTGCACCGACGAACAAAGGAATCTGGACCTCAATCAGCCCTGGGACCTCCTCGACAGTGGTGAGGTCGACGATGACCGGGGTTGTGACTGAGGCGACGAAAGAGGGCGAGCAAGTCCTCAACCGCGGGAGGGGGGGTATTTCATTTTTTAGAGTTTTTTAAGCGAAAGGTAATTTTTTAACAATCTTAGATGGTTTAACACTTAACTATATTCATACATTCTTAACTATTCAGACAACCTAACTATTCAACTCTTAATAGTTCAAAAGTTACCAAACGATCCCTTACTTTTGTTATTGTTTATAATAAATTTATGTAAAATACTAGTTTGCACACAAAACCTAAAAGATTATTTAGGTGTAGCTATACTCATGAAGATTGCAATTGTAAAGTTTTGCATAGAATAAGATCAAATTTGTGAAACATTTTACTAGCTAGAACACTCAAATTGCTTTTCACACCTTTAGAAGCAAACAAACCATTTGAAGAAAATCTAGTGATTATGATTAGTTTTTTATAAAAATCATAAAAAAATTAATGTTTCTATTAAATCCTCAAAATACGATGGGTTCTGGTGAACCCACTCCAATACATGTAGATCCGCCCTTGATTGATGATGATAAATTAAAAACCTTACCAAATTGATCAAAATTAATTGGTGGTTCGTGAAGAAAAGAGATGGTTATTACATATCTAGTTATTAATTACATTGTTGTACTAAATTACATAACTAGTAATTGCAGTTTGTTAAAAAAATAATATAATTATTTTTAAAAGCTTTTACACAAGCTTTAAATCTCAACTAGGTTTATACCCGCCGCGCGTTGCGGCGGGTCATCACAGTACACTCCTGACAATGGGTATTATATGTCATTTGCAGAAACATAAGTTACATAGCAAAATCAAATCTATTATCACGAACTCTATACAAATTTCTTATAAAAACATAAAATCATACAAAATCTATACAAATATGTTACGAAAATAATTAAAAAAAGCTGGCAATATCCTTCTCATCTGCAACCAATTGGTTGAATTAAAAAAAACCCCAAATCCCTAAGCACACATCGATGTTCTATGAAAACAAACAAATAACAACTTCTTTTTTCGAACACTACCAAAACCGTAGAAATGACCACATTTTTTCACTAATCATAGAGAAAAAACCCCTAAACCCTATTTGAGTCGTCGATTTCGAATCTTGAAAATAAATACGTGGTTCACATTAACCCACATTAAAGCTGATTTGTTTATTCAAAACCAATTTTTTTATTCGTATTCAATGCGCACCACATTTTTATTTTCAAAATTCCAAATCAATGGTACAGATAAAGTTTAGGTGACCCATTTTACTATTCCCCTTATCTCTTTTAATAATATACCAGTATATATAATATAATATGTGGGAGTGGGTGTATATATATAATATGTGGGAGTATGTGTAAGAGAAAAAAAAACCGTGGGGCCCACTGTTACTATTCCCCACCATGTCATTTAATATATATAATATGCTTACCAAAAGAAAACTCCAAAACCTAAATATGCAACCTTTTAAACTTAGACCTAATGGTGTGTTTGTAACTAATGTCAAAACATTTTTTTGGGCGTGTAATTCACTATATATAATTTGGGTAGCTATAATGATTAAAGGGTAAGTATCAAATAAAAAATATTTTTTGTCTAAAAAGGCTAAAAAAGATTTTAAAAATCTCTAAAATCAACCCAAACGAACTCCGATTGAACTCATTTCGATGGCATTGGAACCGTCTCATCGAACTCTATAATATTTGTCTTTTGGTTTTAGCTTCAACAACTAGTTTTAGAGTTTGGATTTTAGGCCATGTTTTTTAAATTTTAGGTTTTATCTTTAGGTTTATGGTTTATTTTTATAATTTTGGTTTAATTATTAGGGTTTATTGTTTATGATTTAAGGTTTACGTTTTATGGAATTACAGGTTGGTTTCAATGATGTAAAAATGAATTCAATCGAAGTTTGTTTGAGTCGGTTTTCGAGTTTTTAAAAATTCTTCTTTTCTAGTCTTAGGCAAAAAAACATTTTTAGAAGAACATTTCCCAATTATTAGATGTGTTATAGGCTACTTTAATTAAAATAAAGTTGTTACAAGAGTTGATGGATACCAATCACGAAGGTTTTGTAAGTTAATACATACCAAGGTATAACAACAGTAGAAATTCGCATCAAAATTAAACATTTTAGGGGCCGTTTAGTTGGATCTGAACCATTAAGTGCTGAATGATTAAGATGTCTGAATGGTTAAGAGGGTCTGAACCATTAAGTGCCGAACCGGTTAAGACCGTTTGGTTACACATCCGAATGAAAAAAAATTAAATTTTTTTTTTGTCAAAAACCTAGCCCTCACCCGTCGACCTCTCCACTAGTCGACCCCTCCATCATTAGTACCGAACATCTCCTCCGTCGCCCCCCTCACCCAGCTGGTATCCTCCTCCGTCGCCGCCTACATCGTCGCTCGCCGCCTTCGTCGCCGAACATCTCCTCCGTCACCCCCTTCATCGTCGTCACCTGCAACTCCCAGCTTCCGGTCGCTCAAGCTTTCTGCACCATCGCTCAAGCTTTCCGCACCATCTCTCAAGCTTTCCGCACCATCGCCAAAGGTGAGCAGTGGTCTTCGACGTCGCCGCATGGTTAATCGATCATCTTCTCCGATCTAGGGTTTGGGGCAAACATCAGACGACGAAGCAACGGAGGGAAGGGAGCGGCGTTCGTGAGTGGTAGTGATGGCGGTCGGTCGGCGGTAGTGAGCGGCGGTCGCTGGATCCTTGATTGGAGAAGTTCGAACCCACCAGATGTGCAAGCAGCAACCTTGTTTTCTCCCATTCAGACTTGGTTTCAAGTCTGAATGATTCAGACTTCCATTCAGACCTAGGATCCCATTTAGACGTGTTTATTTTGCACAAAACAAACGGTCTGAATCTGAATAGTTCAGATTCAGACCCATTCAGACAAACAAACAACCCCTTAATCATCAAAGTTTTTTCTCTCTCTCTCTAATACTTTTGACAAATGAAGTTAGAAAATGACTATTTAACAATCTCTAACGAGATTGTATGATTTAGTTTTCCCTCTAAATCAAATAGAAAAAACTACCAATCTTTACCTAATAAAAGAATAGCTAGAATGCCACGTGTCACTATACGTTTTAACCTCATCATATTTTTCCGGCCTATCTTTCTTATTAATTGAATGACACTTGTCGCACTCTGACTCATCATCAGCTTTATTTTTTTATTTTTTTTCTCATATTAAATAAAATGTTATCAAAATAATGCACAAAATTTAATATAAATTTAGATGATTCATGATAGTATATGTTTAATATTAAAAGATATATTTAAAATTTATAATTTTATTTATCATTCAGACTTTTTAATCATCTAATAATTTGTAAATTTTTAGTAATAAGTATTTTATATTTTTTTGTTTATACAACCCGTGTGATACACGAGTTTCTAACTTAGTTAGAATAAAATGATTGGTTCATCAGCTTTATAAAAATAATAAAGTCGTACTCAATTTTGAAAAGTTAATTATTTAAAACATTAACTAAAACACAAAATAAATTATAAATCATGAAATTTGATTAATTCTTTCTAAACAAGAAATTAAAGTGTTTACCCAGACATAAATTACCCGCTCCTCCCCTGTGCCAGCTCTATGCAAATCAACGCTAGTAATTATATGGGAAAGATCAAATAAGAAGAGCTTTTTGCCTAATAAGAGTGAGAACTAATAAGAATTTGACAAGTGTCACATAATTTAGGTTTAAAATCTTATTTTTTATACTAGTTTTTTATTTTTTTTTGTACTAGATTTGTTATATATTTTTTTATACCGGATTTTTATCGTTTTTTAATTAGATTTTAGTTTTTCTAATTAGATTTTATTTTTTTGTACTGGATTTTGTTTCCTTCTGTAATGTATTTCGTTTTTTGTACTGTATTACTGTTTTATGATGACACGTGTCAAAATTTTATTACTTTTTACTCTTCTTAGAGAAAAAATTTCTTCTTACTGGATCCAACCCCAGTAATTATAATTTACATATCTTTGACAGATTTATAAAGGACCAAAATTCAGTTAATCAAAAAACTAAGGGTCACATTTAAACGGTTAAACAACTGAAGTATTCCAATGACTGTTTTGCCCTTGGAGGTCTTAGACACTTAAACATAATACCATTAACTATGGGCTCTATCTAATTAATGTTATAAGCATCCCACAACATAGATAACATAGATATAAACATGATAAATGGGTGGATTTGGGTAAGAATTATTGCATTTTGGATTAAAATAGGTAATATTATGACATATAATGAGTTGAAATGAGCAACATATTAAAATAATACGGGTCAAGTCGTCAAGATGGATAAACTAAAAATTATGTAAATATAATGTATTTCAGCAAGTAAGAATGATAAATAAAATATTTGATAATAAAATCATTAATTTTTTTTTGAACGTCAGCGATCCTACATACTATGTATGTTGTCTTAACAGAGCCCATCAGGCAGAGGTAAGAAGCGGCCACACCAGATACGCGGGAACCCCCTGGAATGGGTAAACCTCGCCCCCATTGGCAAGAACCCAAGATTAAGCTCAAGATTTTTTCCCTCACATGGATGTCCTTTAAATTGCCCTTGGTAGGACTTGAATCCATGACCTCATGGTCACAAGGTGAAACCCCAACCAATATGTTGAATTTACAGAACACTAAAAATTATTTAAATAAATTATTTGTTTCATTACAACTCATTTTACTTAAAATAAATTGATGATTTTTTAAATTAATCGACCTATTTAGACCTAAACTGATTTTCCAATAAAATTCCTTATGGCCCGTTACCCAATCTAACTTGTCCATTTTGCCAAACATACATAGACACAATAAGTTTCTGACCCATTAAACCCTTTAAGACAACAACTAACTTAACTTGTCTAATTTACGTATTAAGGCTAAAATTCATTTAGTTAACCTTACAGGATGCATCTTTAATAAAACCTTACACTAATAACATAAAGGATCCATGAACTAATGAGTACAAACTACATAAATTATCTCAAAATCTCATCCAACCATACATTATCTAACTAAATAAATTCTCTCTCTATACGTTCATCAAAAAATCCGGATTCTTCCCCAACTAACGAAGAGATCAGGCGGAATTGCCACATATTAACACATGAAATATTTCAAGCTAAGAAAACATACATATATATCCTTTATTTCATATTTTTTTGGTTACATAACTAGAAAACACAAAGCACATATTTAGTCACACACCTTCAACCATACATGTAAATTTAAGTACAAAACATCATCAAATAAAGACACAATTATCTATTCATATCATTTTCATATTATTAAGGGGACTGTTAAAAGCTTGAAACTCACAGTACTTGCAACTTGATGGCATGATAGAGGCATTAGCAAGAGGATGATGGTTATTATGACCCGTATCGACTGTCTTCGGATGCTTTCTTGAGATAACTACAGAATTGATAACATCATCATCTGGATGGAAAACTGAAAGAACCTCAAACCCTTTAAGAACTTGAGGCTCAACCACCGGATAAAGAAAGGCTCGGGCACCATGGGCACTCCTTAGCATAAGGATGGCACCAGGGGCCATGAACATGGCCAAATGCTCAATAACTTTAGTCTTTTCATCAACATCCATCCCCACAAGTGCAGCCAAGAAGACCACATCATACTGTTTCATCTCATGGGTCACATCCATTATGTCCGCGGTGTGGAACACCATTCTTTTGGACAAATCATCATCAAACGTAACGAGACGAGATGCCATTGAATTAGCCAATGGATCAATGTCATAGTTGTGAAAAGTTGATTCCTTGAGATGGCTAGAGGCCATGACAATTGAGGTCAGAGGCAAAGGACCAGAACCCACAAATGCAACATGTTTGGGGGCTTGTGAAGTGGTGAAACAGGCTTGATTGAGGATGTTGTACTCAAGAAGGCTAAGTTTGAGGTAATTAGAGTAGTAAGGGAACACATTGAGGTGGTGAAGAGGGTTTTCAAAAGAAGCTAAAATGGTTGAGAAATGGGCTTCAAGATAGCCCTCAGCCTCACCACAAAGTCTAATGAGCTTGGATCTAAGTTCCTGAACATTGGCTGGAAGAGCGGCTATGTCGATCGACGAGTGTGGGATGCATGTGTGCACAAGCTCGGTGAACAGGTCGTCGACATGTTTAGATGGTTTGAGTGTTTCAAGCTTTGAAAGTTTGTCATAAATCTCACATACCTTCTTTACTAAACTGGCATGTTGGGTTGATTCCATGATGTCTAAGAATATATTTTATAAAGTAATGAACTCTTGGAACTTAAGTGAAACTAATTGTTGTATATGTAGAATTTGTGAAGGGCTAGTTGCATGTTATATATATATATATATATATGCATCTGTGGGTCCCATAGACCATTAGAGGAGGGGTGAACCATGCATGGTTTTAAGCTGACAACAGCAAATAACTATATATATATATATATATATATATATATAGGGGATGGAATTTTTAATAACCCTTATCTTTTGTTACAACCCATTAACCATCATCCAATGGTTACTTTTAAAAGGTAAGTGTATAGGATCGCGCCACGTGTTAGATTCCTTTTTTTTTCCTTTTTTTAATATAAATGGCATTTAAGACATTTGTTATTTAAGTAAAGTTTACCCCCTTTTTTTTAAACATTCATAACTTTTTTATACTATATTATTTTTTTTAAAAAAATTGCACAATTATACTCGTCTTGTTTTTCTCTTTAATTTCGTTATAGTCTCGACTAGTTTTTTTTTTATTTTTTTGGTGTCATGTATTTACATCATTGTAACGAACTTAAAGATATCAAATTAATTAGAATTTTTTTCTAACAATGATAAATTACAGTAATGTAAAAAAAATGAAGTAATGTAACACAAAATGAAGTAATTTACAATGACATAATTAACGGTGACGTAACACATTATTTACAGTGATGTAAATTTTTCTTTATTTCCCGTTATAATGTTGACTACATTTTTTAATTTTTTTTTCTCTTTGTCCATTATTTACATCGATATAACGAGCATAAATATAACACATTATTTTGAATTTTTTCTAACAATGATAAATTACAGTGATGTAATATAACACATTATGTTATTTTTTATCTCTAACAATGATAATTACAATGATAAATTACAGTGATGTAATATAACACATTATTTTGATTTTTTTTCTCTAACAATGATAATTATAGTGATGTAATTTATCATGGTTCGAAAAAAATTTAAACTAATTTGTTGTCAATGTAAATTACATCACTGTAATTTAAACCAAATTCACCGAAAAAAACCGAAACCGAATTTTACGTCAATGTAAATTACATCACGATAAATTACGTCAATGTAAATTACATCACTGTAATTTATCATTTTTAAAAAAATTTCAAATAAATTTGTTATATTTAAAAACTCGTTACAATGATGTAAATATAGGGCACCTAAAAAAAGTAAAAAAAATTAGTCGAGACTATAACGGAATTAAAGAAAAAAATGAGACGAATATAATGGTGCAATTTTTTTTAAAATAATATATTATAAAAAAGTTATTAATGTTTAAAAAAGAGGGGGGAAAAACTTATAAAGGTAAAATGACTATGATGCCCTTTTTAATATTTTAATAAAATGCTTATGTGTAAGTTTATGATTGGTTGAAATGGGTTATGTAGTTGTAGCAAAAGATGAGGGTTATTTTTTATACCTTGCCATATATATATATATATATACTAGTCGGAAACCCGCGCGATGCGGCGATAGATGACTACAATTTGCAACAACTTGTTAACTTGATTCAAATGAGCTTTGGAAGTGAATTCAAATCAAATAAAATACTTGACCTGTTGAGGAAAAAGTGTTAACTTGTGAATACATTTTAAAGTGAACAAAATGTATCTAATTCAATTTTGTTAGCACAATGGAATTTGATTCCAAGTCTTAAAGGTTATCTACATCAGGAGACATCAAAGATAAAGTTCTATCAATTTGGTGATTAAAAATCATATAGAAGGCTAATTAGAGGTGGCAAATTTTACCCACATCAAAGGAAATTGGTTGGTTTTGGTAAACAATTGTAGTATAAGGGTTGAAATTGGTAACATCATAACATTGAATGGGTTGAGATTGGTAGCACTTAAACACAATACGGGTCAAGATGGGTAACCAAATAACTATGTAAATGCAATGGAATCAAACATTTAAAAGTGATTAATAATATATTTGATGATAAAATCACTAAAAATCACTCAAATATACTATTTGTTTACTTATAACACGTCTTAAGTTAAATTAATTGATTTTTTTAAAAACAATCCATTTATACCCGAACTGATTTTGCTTAAAACCCATTGTGACTCGCACCCATCCTAACCCGAACCCATTCTAACCCGTTACCCAACCCGACCCAACCCGCCCATTTTGCCAGGCATAAGGCTAATATACAAATATAAAGAGTAGACTTAAGCTATAATTAGTTTGATGCTTGAGCAACAACTTGTTAACCAAGTAAACAATCCAAAACTATAAATAACTTCCAATTTCATAGTTATATGTTTGATGCTTGAGCAACGACTTGTTAACCAGGCCTACCATAAAACCAAGCCAATGCTAAGCTTGCTTATCCACATAAAATGAGCAAAGAAATCAACTCCATTTAAGTATTCAAAGTGCAGTTCAAACAACATTCTTATAGTTCAATCACATGTAACCAACAAAGTTGAAACACCATTTTTTTTAATTATAATCACGATACAAGAGTATGCTTAAATTTCATACCTTTAGAGCCATTTTCTTGAGCTTATTCAACTGGCAGAAAAAATTAAGTGATTTTGTAAGTTTCATTTATCAAGTCATAATTCATTTTATTCTTGTTTCCACTTAAGTCAGTTTCATTTCTTAGGTCCACTTTTCATATCCTGGATCCACAATTTCCTGCACTACAAAATTGAATGCAAGGAATTGAAATGTGGTAAATTGACGTTGGTTTTTGTATTGCATTTAATATGAAATTAGTTTAAAAAAATCATGAAAAAGTGTGACATTTGTTTCTGTTCAAGTTGTGACCAACAGCAAACAAATGGATATAAGGGCAGAAGTAAATTATAATTACCAACAAGATTATCCATGTATCAAGACTTAAAATTATGAGTTTCTTCTTTCAGAAACTTCAGGTCAACTACCAGATTAAGATGGTTACATATAAGCAATTACAACATATAGAGAAGCTCCAACCTTGAAGGTTTTCTGAATACAAGAGCAGCCATTGTTGTGTAACCAACAAAAGAGCCACCAATAATACATGGTCTTTCACCATATCTCTCTCTACCATTTACCGTCCAAAATAAAACAAAACGGACACCAAAATGACCTAATAAGAAGCAATACATCAAACAAAATAGTTATTTTAAAATGATTATATCAAACAATCCTTATAATAATTTGTTTTAAAAATAAATATGAAAACAATAAGAATTCAAAACCACTGATTTCACGTATATCTCAAAAACTCCCAATTCACAAAAGGTATCTTGCAAAAGTGTCGTTTGTTATGTATCATTTCCTTAAACAATAAATTTGACCCAAAAAAGCAACCATTAGAACTTCAAACAGAAAAAGTATATCCAACAAAGTTGCTAAAACATGAAGATTAAACCACAAATTACCACATTGATTCTAAAACCATATGCAATTCAGAATCTTCACATAATCACATAATTACCAATAAAAAAGATATAACATAAATAAATTGGCATACCTTCTCTAACTTCTCGTATGAGTCAGCCTTTCATAGAAACATCCTTTAATTGCTTCCCCTGCCACAAGCCCACAACATATGATAGATCTGTTTAATAAACAGATTAACATAAATCCTCATTGATTATAGGTGAAATTCAAGTAATTAAAAAAAAAAACATGTGTCGACCTTTACCTGGTACTTTTTATACATTTCAAAGTAATTTAAAATGCTTCATACAGTGTTTAATTGCTTATTAAAGAGTTAAGTGGTGAGGGAATGCAATGCATTGTGGACACTTGCACAATCCTAAGAAGGTATTATAGAACACTGTAAATTACACAAATCATTATTGTGATCAACCCAACCTAACCTGGTCCGTTACGTTTATACCAAATAATAATCTGTTACAACCCAAACCTATTTAACCTTTGACATGCTATCAGCCCACCTAAGCTTTGTAAAGACCTGTTTTAATAAACAAATGCAAGGCACATATCAAAGAGGCTTGATCTTGAACATACACAATGCAACCATTTTGACGTAGATCTCAAAACTACAACTTCAGCAAAATGACCTTTCGAATAACTACAAACTCATCAAAATGCCCCAATGAATCTGACTATCCAATTACATAATACACCATAACAAGTTATAAACTTACATTAAACAAACCAAATATTCCGATTATTGTAGCAAAACCTAGAACACTTACCATAAATGTGAAATGTAAATAAGATACCATACTCATGGTTTAAAAAGGCGCCGTGAGGCGCGCCTCGAGGCGTACGCCTCGGCTGAGGCGGCCAGAAATAGCCTTTGAGGCGTAGCCTCAGCTGGGTCATTTGGAACCTAAGCCTCGGGTAAGTCGAGGCGTGGCGAGGCGGGTCGAGGCGTCGAGGCGTAGAGGCGAGGCGTCGAGGCTTAAGCCTCACCAACAGGGTTTTTTTTTTTTTTTGACCTGTTTTTGAACCTTTTTTGACCCTTTTTGAACCTTTTTTTGACCATTTAACTCCAGTTGGAATCGGGGCGTATACAAGATTATCTGTTATTCAGATTTTTTTATCTAGTATTAGAACATAAATAAAACTTAAGTTACCTAATATATACAAAACAAAGTTCCAGTGATTTAGTTGGAACAAAATCAAAACTTGGTTATGTTTATAAAAGATGAGAGGTTTTCTTAAAAGATCTATTTTACTTGAGAATGTTAAAAATGATTTTTAAAATCTTAAAAATCGACTCAAACAATCTCCCAATAATATTGATTTCTTATAGATTATTTCACCTCATATTCTAACCGTATTATCAGGGCAGTTCAAAGTAGGGGTGTGCATGGTTCGGTTCGGTGCGGTTATGGCCATTTCCATAACCAAAACCGCTACTTCGGTTATTTGTAAATCCTTAACCATAAGCATAACCATAACCATTTGATCGGTTAACCACTAATCGGTTAACCACCGGTTACGGTTCGGTTTCGGTTAAATTCGGTTAATTATTGACTTGTTGAAAAACTAAGAAAAACTTGAAATATGCTTGTGAATTATAGATATATTAATGATGAAAATCTTAGTGAAGCTTGTAAAATTTTGTAGTGCCTAAGCATGTGTGAACAAAAAGTAAAAACCACGTGAACTTTGATTTATTTTCTAATATATTTAGTCTCATATATGATTCATAATATTTTGATATAGTAAATATATGATTCATAATATTTTGATATAGTAAAAAATGAGGATTCACCTTCTATACTTAACTTACACCATAACTTCTTAAAAACATACAAATATTAAAAAACAAATATACATTATTCTGTTTGGTTCGGTTAAAGTCGGTTAATGACTAGCCTTAACCATAACCACATGGTTCGGTTAATGGCTTTGCTTAACCATAACCGTCGGTTAAAGTCGGTTTCGGTTAAATCGGTTATGGTTCGGTGCGATTATCGGTTATTTTTCGGTTATGGTTATATTATGCTCACCCCTAGTTCAAAGTCACAAGAGAAGTATTAAGGCTAAATGAAGGGTAAAAGAATAAAGGTGTCTTTAGGGGCTATCTAATCATAAGAGAAATTGAGTTTATTTAACTTATTTATTATTTTTTTTAAGATTAAAGGTATAATAGTCAATTTAGCACGGCCTAACATAACTTTTTAATGAAGACACGGCCAACCCAATATGCCAAACAAATTAAAGAAGGGCTTAGGACCGAAAAAAATATATGATCTTTAATTTTAGAAAAAAATAGAAAAAAAATGTATGTAGTTTTTTTTGACTTGTGGGTTTTTTTTAGTTTATGGTCTCTGTAGGAAATAAAAATACAACAAATGCCCAAACAAAAGCTTATTGTTTTCTAATATTTACGGAGGGTTTGAGGGAAGATGATACGATTATAAATCCATAAAAAACTTGTATAACTTAGTTTAGTTGAGAACTTATAACTTTGTAGTTTATAAATCCATGGAAAACTTTTAGTTTATTATTGTCAGTCCAAGCTCATATAAAAAGATGATTTTTAACGGAACTATCAGTGAAGGGCCCTAAACTTTTAGTCCGATTTGAACCTTCAAAATGTTTAAGCCGGCCCTGAATGAATATCCACCTTATAGACCAAATGTGTGACGATCTAGCAAACAATGTGGACAATATTCATAAACCTTAAAATCGAACAAAACAGGGGCGGCCCGGTGAGGGGCAAACTCGACCTTCGTCCCGGGCCCATTCTTTCGAGGGTCACATTTTATATATATATATATATTTATATTTATAAAAAAAACTAAATAAAAAAAGTTTGTAAAGCCATTTCAAAAGGGGGCACAATTTGTATTAAAATTGGTCCATTTTTAATTTTTTGTATACCTAAGTTATTTTTTAAACTCATCACATTAATTTTTTAATTTTTTGGATGCTTAAGTGCTTAACACACCAAAATCCCAAAAAATTTTGGTCCATTTCAAAACCCCTTTGGGCCCCTTTAGTATACTGGCTCCCTGCTCCACTCCACGCATTCACATTAAAAAAAAAACCCTCGACGGCTTCAAGGGCTCACGGCGACCCAACGAGGCAGCGACCCTGCTACGGCCGAGAGGCGACTGGCCTTCCCACTCCCTGCTCCAGCTCCCCCGCCTTCCGGCTCTGCTCCAGTGCTCCTGCCCGGCTGCTCCAACCCCTTGGCAGTCGGCCCTCGCCCTCAGCCCCTCACGAGTCACGACCGGCGACCCGGCGTCTGCCTCCTTGACCACTTACCAAGAAATATTAGTGTTAAATTGTTAATGTTTTTGTGTTGAATGTTGATTAATGATTATCAATTTCTAACAGTTAGAGTGTTAAGGCTTGATTTGCGAATTTGTCATTCTTAGGATTTACTGATTATACATTCTTAGGATTCTGTGATTAACTGATAACTGATTATACATTCTTACTTCTTTGGATTTAGTTAGAGACTTATGTGTTGATTTGTGAATTTGTCATGTTGAATTAGGATTTAGGTTTACTAATTTAGTTCAAATTTTGTGATTTACATTTACAGATTTACTGATTTAGGATTAGGATTTAGGGTTTACTAATTTGCATCCCTAATTTTTAAATTAAGGAATTATGCCTCCTAAACAACTATCCGGCAGTCAGAAACGAAAAAAAAGGAAAAGAGACGAGGAAATGAGACAGTCACAATCAGGTGCTATGTATACATTTATGAAGAATGCTAGGCGAGCTTCACAAATCATCGATTAATTATTGTTATATGTATTTCACTAAACTTGACACTTTGATTTATGGTTATCATTTATTAGTATAATTAGTCGTCCCTTACGAAAAATTTTTATATATTTGAATGCGTTAGGCGTTAGGGACCTTTTTTCCCCGACTCGTCCAAGGCACCCAAATTCTCAGGGCCGCCCCTGGAACAAAAGATAGTAATTTTAAGAAAGCAGGAGAAGGCGATCCATGTAATTCACTCTATACAAAACTGTTAACAATCTTAATCATAAATTTATAACTAATTTTATAGTTCACTCATCCGCTCATAAAACTTTGCAAGGCCGGCTCGATCCATTTTAGGGCTTCCAAATTTTGGGACCCCAATCGCTCGAGTTATGTTTGGTTTATCATTCATATTATTTATTTTGGCGTTTTAAATATATAAAATTAAAAAGTTCACTCATATTTTCAAAAGAAAAAAGCTTGTTTAAGGTTATATTTTTTCAAATAATTAAACGTTATACGTTTTTGTTTCATCTCTACTTAACGTTAGAATAAATCTTTTATTAATGATATGTCACACCCCGGGCCGGCGGGGTTGGATCGGAGTCCCCGTCGGGCGGAAGGTTCCCGGGGCGCGATATCGGGTGTGATAATCGGGATGATCAGATTGTTTACATAGCATCAATGTCAAGAAATATCTAAAGCACAATAAAGCATTTAAATAGGATTACAAAGTTAAATTACAATGTCAATGTTTAATAATTTAACTTGGTAAACCTAACAAAAGAATCAAAGTATTCTATCTTGTAATCTGTACAAGACATCCAAAAATGATTCGTATGATTAACAAGGTATGTGCTTCCCAAAATCCCTAGGTCCTCTATTTAGGCCGCCTAGCATGCAATCCAATAGCTTAAGTTTAAACCTGTGCATCACCTGAGAAAACATGTAAGAAAACAAAGTCAACACAATGGTTGGTGAGTTCATGTAGTTTATAAGTTAAATAGCTTTAGCAAAACTCCTTTCGGTAAAACCTTAATCTTATTAACTCCACATGTAATATCCAAATCGGTATGCTTATATATAGGGCATACCCCTGGGTCAAGCCTACGACTCGCCCAGACGACGTCCCACCACATACTAATCCGGATATGACACTGTTATTAATAATAATTGAGCCTTTTACCTACCCATCCGTATAGTCTCCCCGTCATAGTTTAAGCACTTTTGTTTGTAAGTTTACCCCATGCACCAATAGTATCCGTGAGTTTATCCCGATAGTTACCGGTATGGATAACCGAATGCCCGAAGGAATCCAATATCAATCCAGACCAGCCCCAGGTATAATTAGCAACTCAGGGGAAGATAGAGGATTTCCAGGTCGACACAAAGTCAACTAAGGATCACCAATATCGTCCTAGTTACTGATCACCCAGGTAAATAGTTGTGGGAAACACTGCATGGCAAGCACTGAGAGGCCATCAGTCCATTTCCTCGATTAAGACTGTGAGGAACACATGAAGGCAAGCACTGAGAGACCAACTATTGTTCTTCAAGTCCCGACTAGGAAGAACACCTGAGGGCAAGCACTGAGAGACCAACTATTGTTCTTCCATAGCCATTCGGCGAAGGGGCTGCTAATATGTCGAATGGGTGGCGACTGATGTATTGCCGAAGGAGGGTGGCGAAGGGGTGACTTCCGGCGAATGAGTGGTAGTCGAATGAGGGAAGTTCGAATGAGGGTGGTTCTGGTTCGGCCAAGAGTCAGTCGGCACAAGGCCATTCGGCCGACTGTGGAGACCCATTCGCCGAGCTGAGTGAAAGGTCGACCATGGTTGTTTGGACAGTGGGTATTCAAGCTATGCGAGGGTGCTCCATGATGGCAGAGTGCAAGGACTAGGTTTCAAGGGTAAAGGTTGAAAGGAAACAAGCCTAGGATCGGTTAACACTCTTAGGTTGCATACGAAGGTGAAAACCCTGATTTTCGCATTCTTTGCAGCTTCATACCTTTGATTTCAGCGGGTTTTTCTCTAGATCTGCTGTACTTTCTTGTAGAGGATGTTGAGAGCTTCGTGTAGGTTCGAAAATGGGGTGATTTGGCCAAGTATTGAGGTAGATATTAAGGTTTGAAGGTTAGAAATGGTGATGGGGGCTCAAAACCGGGATTAGGGTTTGAGTGGGGAAGATGAGATGGAAAATGAATTAAATGTGCTCATTCAAGGTATTTATACCTCGAGCGAGTTCGGGTTCGTTTTTGTTGCTCGGTTCGCGTTTTCGTCACGTTTCCGGAACGTGACGCGTATTTTTCGTAGATTTAAATAAAAGATTATTTTATGACATTTAAATTACAAATACATTTTTAGAAATTATGTTAAATATAGTTATGTTAATTTTATTTATCAGATTTAATATTTTTACGCGTTCGGTTAATTCGTTCGCGATTTGTTTAAAACAGTTTAGTTTACTTCTCTTTATGATGAGTTCCAAAATTGTAAAATAAGAATTTTCTTATTTCTTTAAGTTTATGATCGTTCGTATCTTTTATCGCTTACATTTTCGTTTCGTCAGAACGCGTCACCATCGCGCGTATTCGTTCGAATCGTCATTCGAACGAACACGACGATGGTTTTGCTTTCCGACTTTTGTCTTCCACTTTTCAGTTATTATTTCAGAACGTTAAACTATCAGAATCATTCGTACAGATCGTCACCTATACGAATAACTCATCGGTTTAGCATTCCGTAACAACTGTTATTGTTTTGTTTTGCTTAACCTCGCATACGTTTACACATTATAGCACATCAATAAGCATTAGTATCACTGTTCCATGTTGTCTGATGTGTTTCTGACTGTTAAACTGTTACGTTTAATCAGATTTCAGAAACAATAGCATAATAGTTTACTGTTTAGCATTACGTAGTTGACAGTACATCAATAGTTTGAATAGTTTGTACCTGCGTTACTGTGCCGCTACTGTTCCGTTCGCTGTTCCGGCGACGTTTCCGGCACAGTTGTTACAGTCTCCCCTTGTTAGAGAAATTTCGTCCCGAAATTTAAGCATTGCTATCGGGTACAGCTTCCTCTGTGAACAGTTGGGGATATTTGTTTCTCATGTGATCTTCGCGTTCCCAAGTAAACTCGGGTCCGCGCCTTGAGTTCCAACGCACTTTGACAATAGGAATACGGCTTCGTCTTAATTGCTTAACCTTGCGATCCATGATTTCCAATGGCTCCTCAACAAAATGTAAGTGTTCATCCAATTGAATTTCTTCAATCGGTATGATAAGAGTTTCATCAGCAAGACATTTCTTCAAGTTTGAGACGTGAAACACGTCATGTACACCACTAAGTTTATCCGGTAAATTCAATCTGTATGCTACAGGACCAATACGTTCGATGATTTCGAACGGTCCCACATATCGTGGTGTTAGTTTGCCTTTCTTTGCAAATCGAACTACGCCCTTCCATGGGGAAACCTTCAACATGACACGGTCTCCCACTTGGAATTCCAACGGCTTACGCCGCTTATCGGCATAGCTCTTTTGTCTACTTCGTGTCGCCTGTAACCTTTGTTGTATCTGAGCAATCTTGTCTGTAGTTTCTTGTATCAGTTCTGGTCCTGTGATTCGATTATCTCCCACTTCTGACCAACAGATCGGTGACCGACACTTTCAACCATAAAGAGCCTCAAATGGGGCACAACCGATACTGCTGTGATAACTGTTGTTGTAGGAGAATTCGATTAGTGGCAAGTGAGAATCCCAATTACCACCGAAGTCTAGGACACAAGTTCTCAGCATATCCTCCAGGGTCTGAATAGTACGCTCGCTTTGACCATCCGTTTGTGGATGATAAGCTGTACTCAAGTTCAACTGCGTCCCCAGAGATTTCTGTAATGATTGCCAGAACCTTGATGTAAATCTGCTATCACGATCTGAGATGATGGACAATGGCACACCGTGGCGTACCACTATCTCGTCAATGTAAAGCTTCGCTAGTTTATCCATCGTGTACGTTTCTCGCATTGGCAAGAAATGAGCAGACTTAGTTAATCGATCAACGATAACCCAAATAGTGTCATGTCCACTGGAAGTGCGGGGTAGCTTGGTAACAAAGTCCATAGCTATTTGTTCCCACTTCCATAGCGGAATTTCAGGCTGTTCCAGTAAACCCGATGGTTTCTGGTGTTCTGCCTTCACCTTAGCACACGTAAGGCATCGACCAACATACTCGGCTATGTCTTTCTTCATGCCCGGCCACCAATAAAATGCACGTAAGTCTTGATACATTTTATCGGCACCGGGATGCACAAAGTACTTGGTCTTGTGCGCTTCATCAAAAATCAGCTTCCTTAACTCATCTACTGCAGGAATCCATACGCGATCCTTGAAGTAAATAAGTCCATTGGATTTCGCTTCCAAATGTTTCTCCGCTCCACAATCGAGTTCTTTCTTTAAGTTTTCACGTTCAACAACTTCTTGTTGTGCTTGTATTATTTGGTCGTGTAAGCTTGTCTGCACAGTCATTCCCATTGCTCTAACACGCAAGGGTTTGACTC
The DNA here is from genome assembly GCA_009363875.1 of Mikania micrantha. Lineage (NCBI taxonomy): Eukaryota > Viridiplantae > Streptophyta > Magnoliopsida > Asterales > Asteraceae > Mikania > Mikania micrantha. The sequence goes on from CM018696.1 coordinate 59,359,415, forward strand.
GTTCCTTCCGGCTCAAGGCATCAGCAACAACGTTTGCCTTGCCTGGATGGTACTTGATTACACAGTCGTAATCATTCAGAAGTTCTACCCAACGTCGCTGTCGCATGTTGAGTTCCTTCTGATCGAATATGTGTTGCAGACTTTTGTGATCAGTGAAGATGGTACACTTGGTGCCATATAGATAATGTCTTCAGATCTTTAAGGCGAATATCACAGCTCCCAGTTCCAGATCATGAGTAGTGTAGTTCTTCTCATGAACTTTCAGTTGTCTCGAAGCATAAGCAATGACTTTGTCTCGTTGCATGAGTACACAACCGAGTCCCTGATGAGAGGCATCGCAGTATACTACAAAGTCATCATAACCATCTGGGAGAGATAAGATCGAAGCATCGCATAACCTCTGCTTCAAAGTCTGAAAGGCTTCTTCCTGCTTTTGCTCCCAAACAAACGGCTCGCTTTTCTGTGTTAGCTTTGTGAGTGGCAGGGCTATCTTAGAAAAATTCGAGATGAATCTTCTGTAATAGCCTGCTAAGCCTAGAAAAGAACGTATCTCCGTCGGCGTCTTCGGAGTGTCCCAATCTTTTATTGCCTCGATCTTGGCAGGATCAACATGTATTCCCTCACTGTTAACAACATGACCTAGGAATTGAACCTCTGTTAACCAAAACTCACACTTAGAGAATTTGGCATAAAGCTTCTCTTCCTTTAACAGCTCCAAGATCGTTCTAAGATGTTGCTCATGTTCTGCTTTGCTTTTAGAATAGATCAATATGTCATCAATGAACACAATAACAAATTGATCCAAGTACGGCTTACACACACGGTTCATGAGATCCATGAAAACCGCGGGTGCATTCGTCAAACCGAAAGGCATCACCATGAACTCATAATGCCCGTATCTGGTACGAAACGCCGTCTTTGGTATGTCTTCGTCTTGTACTCTGAGTTGATGGTATCCTGAACGTAGATCGATCTTTGAAAAGTACTGAGCTCCTTGAAATTGATCAAACAAATCATCAATCCTCGGCAATGGATACCGATTCTTGATGGTTAGTTTGTTTAGTTCCCTGTAGTCTATGCACATCCGAAAAGATCCATCCTTCTTTTTCACGAACAAGACCGGAGCTCCCCAAGGTGAGTAGCTCGGTTGGATAAAACCTTTATCAAGTAGCTCCTGTAATTGGTTAGATAATTCCTGCATCTCTGAAGGTGCTAACCTGTAAGGAGATTGAGCAACAGGTGTTGCTCCAGGAACTAAATCAATACGAAACTCTACCGGTCGCACAGGTGGCAAACCAGGTAGATCTTCTGGAAACACTTCGGGATATTCTTTTACTATCGGCACGTTTTGAATAGTTTTCTTGTCTTTTTGTTTCTCCACCACGTGAGCCAAGAAAGCTATACATTTCTTTTGCAGACACTTACGCGCTTTTATGCATGATATGATCTTTACGTTTCTCTTTGCTTGATCCCCACGAACTTCCAATACACGATCATTCGTCACTGGAATCCGAAGTAGCTTTTCAGAACAGATGACTTCAACTCTATTGAGTGATAGCCAATCCATTCCCACAATGATGTCAAAACTGCCCAACTCCATCGGCAACAAGTCGATGGTAAATGTGTGATCTGTGAGTGTAAGTGGGCAGTTCCTAAGTATAGTGCTAACTGTAACCTGCTTTCCGTTCGCTACTTCGATAATGTATGGGGAATCTAAAGTTTCCTCAGTAAGATTAAGTTGGCGTGCAAAGTCAGATGAAATAAAACTCTGATCTGCACCAGTGTCAAATAAAATAGATGCATAAGAGTCATGTATAAGAAATGTACCAGTGACCACATTAGGGTCTTGGCGTGCAGCATTGGCTCCAATCACAAAAGCCCTTCCACGTGGTGCTTGGGCTCCTTGTTGTGCTCGTTTTGGACACTCTCTGGAGAAATGGCCTATTTCTCCACAGTTATAGCATCCCCTGTTGTTGTTGTTATGATTGTCAGGTCTTGGTGGTGGAGGAAGTGCTACAGCAGCGTTGTTTGTAGTACGAGTTGCCGGTGCACGGCATTGTTGAGCCCGGTGACCTAATCGGCCACAGTTGTTGCATTTTCGGCATTGCGCCGTAGTAGGGTGATGAAATCTGCATCGTGCACACTGAGGATGCGGTCCCACATAGTTCTTGGGTGCAACCTGAGCAGGTGCTGCAGTAACTTGTTGAAGAGGGGTGGTCATCACATAGTTCTTGACGGCCTTTTGCTTTTTCTTCTGATGGTGCTCGGGCTTCTTTGAAGTGGATTCCTTAGCTTTTCCCGAGTCGTCTTTCAGTACTCCTGATTTTACCATTACCCCAGTAAGTTTAGCTAAAAGGGAGATAGCTGACTCCAGTGTAGCAGGATACGCAGCCAAAACAATGCTTTGGATGCAAGAGGGTAATCCTGCAACATAGCGGTCAATCAACTTTTCCAATGTCGGCACCATTTCTGGCACCAGAGCCACCAGCTCATGATAGCGAGTGGTAAAAGTCATATGGTCAGCTCCCTTCATAACATGATTCGAGAGCTCAATCTCCAGCTGCTGCAGTTCGTGCTTCGGACAAAATTCATTCCTCAGTAGAAGTTTAAACTCTGCCCAGGGCATCGCCATCGCTTCATCCCTTCCTTTTGCCCTAATCTGTGCATTCCAACATGTTAAAGCCCGCTTGCTGAACGAACCTGCTGCATAGCGAACCTTATGGTGTTCTGGACAACCACTAATGTCCAGAGTATTTTCCATCTTTTCAAGCCATTGGATAAGTCCAACAGCTCCTTCAGCACCGGTAAAGCTGGGAGGTTTGCATCCTACAAAGGATTTGTAGGAGCAGTCTGAAGTGTGACTAGTGTTTCCACTAGCTTCCCCAGTAGTATGGCCAGAGTTGTTGCCATGACTTTGAATCCGGTTGATCATCTCTGGGATGACATCTTTCAGCTGACTTGTAAGTTGAGTGCTCAGAAGGGTCGCCAAGGCGATAGTAGCAGGATCTATCATCTGAACACTGCTTGAGCCTGGCGGTGGAGAGTGTGGAGGAGGCGGAGGAGGAGGAGGTGGCGGTGGTGGTGGTGAATCTGGCGGTGTAGGAGTAGAAGAATGTGGTGTAGAAGTCTGAGTAGTAGGCTGTTTTCTTGGCGGCATTCTAATCATAACCAAAAGAATTTGGTTAGTGCAATGATCGAATGCAGAAAACATAATGCAAACATAATCCTAAGCGCTCTACATGAGGGTCCCTAAGTTATAGTCTAGGCCAAACCATTTAAGTAAATGACCTAATATTCTCTATAACCTTGAGCTCTGATACCAATCTGTCACACCCCGGGCCGGCGGGGTTGGATCGGAGTCCCCGTCGGGCGGAAGGTTCCCGGGGCGCGATATCGGGTGTGATAATCGAGATGATCAGATTGTTTACATAGCATCAATGTAAAGAAATATCTAAAGCACAGTAAAGCATTTAAATAGGATTACAAAGTTAAATTACAATGTCAATGTTTAATAATTTAACTTGGTAAACCTAACAAAAGAATCAAAGTATTCTATCTTGTAATCTGTACAAGACATCCAAAAATGATTCGTATGATTAACAAGGTATGTGCTTCCCAAAATCCCCAGGTCCTCTATTTAGGCCGCCTAGCATGCAATCCAATAGCTTAAGTTTAAACCTGTGCATCACCTGAGAAAACATGTAAGAAAACAAAGTCAACACAATGGTTGGTGAGTTCATGTAGTTTATAAGTTAAATAGCTTTAGCAAAACTCCTTTCGGTAAAACCTTAATCTTATTAACTCCACATGTAATATCCAAATCGGTATGCTTATATATAGGGCATACCCCTGGGTCAAGCCTACGACCCGCCCAGACGACGTCCCACCACATACTAATCCGGATATGACACTGTTATTAATAATAATTGAGCCTTTTACCTACCCATCCGTATAGTCTCCCCGTCATAGTTTAAGCACTTTTGTTTGTAAGTTTACCCCATGCACCAATAGTATCCGTGAGTTTATCCCGATAGTTACCGGTATGGATAACCGAATGCCCGAAGGAATCCAATATCAATCCAGACCAGCCCCAGGTATAATTAGCAACTCAGGGGAAGATAGAGGATTTCCAGGTCGACACAAAGTCAACTAAGGATCACCAATATCGTCCTAGTTACTGATCACCCAGGTAAATAGTTGTGGGAAACACTGCATGGCAAGCACTGAGAGGCCATCAGTCCATTTCCTCGATTAAGACTGTGAGGAACACATGAAGGCAAGCACTGAGAGACCAACTATTGTTCTTCAAGTCCCGACTAGGAAGAACACCTGAGGGCAAGCACTGAGAGACCAACTATTGTTCTTCCATAGCCAATAGTTTTAGCATACAAAGAGTCCATCATTTACGTATCTTGTGCACAAGAACTAGCTTTACAACCGGTAAGGCAAGCACTGAGAGGCCAAACCGTTGTTTGAGCATGGCAATCACATAGCATTCAAGAGTATATAGTATCCATAGCTTAAAGTATTCAATGTGTATGTATGTTTGCATTTAGTATCCCATAGCATTATAGCATCATTAGCATTTAGTATTTACATTAGTCTCTAGCATAAACCCATGGCATTAACAAGTAGCATAGTCTCATAGTATTAGTATTGGCATAACCCGTAGTGTTAGTTTGTAGCATAAACCCGTAGCATTAGCATTTAGTTTAACCCGTAGTCTTAGTAATTAACATAACTCATAGTATTAGTTTGTAGCATGATTTCATAGAATTAGCATCCACAATAGCATCATCAAATAGTAAATACCTTTAGCACTTGGTATTATCACATAGCTTTAGTATTAGCGAGTAGCTTATGCCTTTAGCACTTGGCATAATCAAATAGCATTGAGTTTGAATAATGTCTTATGCCTTTAGCACTTGGCGTAATCAAATGACATTTAGTTTAAATAGAGTCTTATGCCTTTAGCACTTGGCATAATCAATAGTATAAAAGCATTTTGTTAAATTTAAAACATTTGTTTTAAAATGAATAACATGCTTCTCAGTCCCGAGTTAAAACCAAAAGAGTTTGAAAAGGGACAATGAACTCACCTTGTAATTGTGGTAGTTGACTTAGCCTAAGAATAAGGATGCACGCGCTCTTTGTTGTAATTGTTGTAGTTTTCACAATCCTGTATTGATTCCAAATTGTTTGAATTTGTAAGTATCAGTTCATAATGGATTTGTGTGCGTGTAAGTGTTAGCCATGCCTTTGGCTAACACTTCGAAAGCCTCGGTCTCTACTCGGCCCCTTTACACTTTAGACTATTCCACTTGTTATTAGTGTTAAGTTCGTCTTGACCCATTTGTTATAATACATCTGCTTTGATAAAAGACTTGGTACAGATTTTCAAATTCCACCTTGTTGGTCTTATAACATTTATTAAACCCATGTGTGCCTAAGATAGTAAGTGGACCGAGTAATGTGATCAAGTTACTTGTTTGGGCTTTCGTGTAACAAGTTGGGCCTTGAGATAGCCTTGGACAATTGAGAGTTGTTAGGCCTATTAAAAGGTGTGGGCAAATGGTTTAGGGCTGTTGAAATGTAAGGACCTGGTCAAGTGTTGCAAAACTCTAGAAATCAAATGGCCTTGTGGGCCTCCTATTGGGCTAGAAGGGCCTTGTTGGGCCAAAGGTAGGCCCAGGCAAGAATGATTGGGCCTGTGGTTATAATAGATTGTAAGAGTCATAATTTGGGCCAGAAATAGGATATGGCCCAAGTTATTTGCAAAGTGGCCCCAAGGTTAGAACCTGTGCCTTAAAGTGGGCCTTGGGTTCAATATATGTGGGCCTCGGGCTGAATTTGCTGGGCCTAACAGATTTTATCATGGGCCTTCCTAAAAGCAGCCCTGGGCCAAACTGGGCCTTGTTCAGTTGGGCCGAAATCAAAGATGGGCCAAGAGTAATGGTTGTTGGGCCTGTGCAAGGTTATTGGGCCATAATTATTCTGGTCAGAACAGTAGGCCCTAGAGCCACATGACTTGCTGATGGGCCAAGATGATCTGTGGGGTTATGATTTGTCACTAGGCCGAAGGTATATTATTGGGCTTGCTAAAATCTTTAAACCCACAAACTAGGGTTGCCTTGGACCTTTCTGTCGAATCAATGGCAGCCGAAGGAGAATAAGTGGGCTGAAGAACCACAATAAGCTAATGGTGGTCGAATGAATGCATGTTGGGCAAATGAAGATATAAGTCTCATGACATCTCAACCGATTGACTAAGCCACGAATAGAGTTATGGGCGAATGGTGACGGGGCGAATGGGACCTGCCATTCGGCGAAGGGGCTGCTAATATGTCGAATGGGTGGCGACTGATGTATTGCCGAAGGAGGGTGGCGAAGGGGTGACTTCCGGCGAATGAGTGGTAGTCGAATGAGGGAAGTTCGAATGAGGGTGGTTCTGGTTCGGCCAAGAGTCAGTCGGCACAAGGCCATTCGGCCGACTGTGGAGACCCATTCGCCGAGCTGAGTGAAAGGTCGACCAGGGTTGTTTGGACAGTGGGTATTCAAGCTATGCGAGGGTGCTCCATGATGGCAGAGTGCAAGGACTAGGTTTCAAGGGTAAAGGTTGAAAGGAAACAAGCCTAGGATCGGTTAACACTCTTAGGTTGCATACGAAGGTGAAAACCCTGATTTTCGCATTCTTTGCAGCTTCATACCTTTGATTTCAGCGGGTTTTTCTCTAGATCTGCTGTACTTTCTTGTAGAGGATGTTGAGAGCTTCGTGTAGGTTCGAAAATGGGGTGATTTGGCCAAGTATTGAGGTAGATATTAAGGTTTGAAGGTTAGAAATGGTGATGGGGGCTCAAAACCGGGATTAGGGTTTTGAGTGGGGAAGATGAGATGGAAAATGAATTAAATGTGCTCATTCAAGGTATTTATACCTCGAGCGAGTTCGGGTTCGTTTTTGTTGCTCGGTTCGCGTTTTCGTCACGTTTCCGGAACGTGACGCGTATTTTTCGTAGATTTAAATAAAAAGATTATTTTATGACATTTAAATTACAAATACATTTTTAGAAATTATGTTAAATATAGTTATGTTAATTTTATTTATCAGATTTAATATTTTTACGCGTTCGGTTAATTCGTTCGCGATTTGTTTAAAACAGTTTAGTTTACTTCTCTTTATGATGAGTTTCAAAATTGTAAAATAAGAATTTTCTTATTTCTTTAAGTTTATGATCGTTCGTATCTTTTATCGCTTACATTTTCGTTTCGTCAGAACGCGTCACCATCGCGCGTATTCGTTCGAATCGTCATTCGAACGAACACGACGATGGTTTTGCTTTCCGACTTTTGTCTTCCACTTTTCAGTTATTATTTCAGAACGTTAAACTATCAGAATCATTCGTACAGATCGTCACCTATACGAATAACTCATCGGTTTAGCATTCCGTAACAACAACTGTTATTGTTTTGTTTTGCTTAACCTCGCATACGTTTACACATTATAGCACATCAATAAGCATTAGTATCACTGTTCCATGTTGTCTGATGTGTTTCTGACTGTTAAACTGTTACGTTTAATCAGATTTCAGAAACAATAGCATAATAGTTTACTGTTTAGCATTACGTAGTTGACAGTACATCAATAGTTTGAATAGTTTGTACCTGCGTTACTGTGCCGTTACTGTTCCGTTCGCTGTTCCGGCGACGTTTCCGGCACAGTTGTTACATGATACAAGTGAAATATTTAAACAAGCTTTTTAGTGGTAAATAGGTATCAAGCTTATTAACAAATATGACAGACTTATAAAATATTATCACTAAGTATTATACTTTCCAGTATTTTTTTGTTTATATCATTTATGAATATCATTTGTTAACTGTAATTCTGAGTAAACTTATGTAAATATAGACAAACTAACATATTTTTGTTTTTTTTAGCATTTGTAAACCATAATTTTTTTCATAGACAAAAAATTATTTACAAAAAGGATCTCACCTTTTTTATTTTTATTGGGCCCCGAAAAACAGGGGCGGCCCGGGGGAGGGGCAAACCCGACCTCCGTCCCGGGCCCATTTTTTTAAGGGCACAATTTTGACCTATATGTGTGTACAGAGATTCATTTAAACGAGAACCAACAAGTTATAGATAACGAAAAGGAACTATTTATAAAAACAAGGTTTAATAGTTACAAAAATTAATTCCCTATAAAGCATAGGAAGTTATTTTTATGTCATTTAAATCAGTGGTGTTCATTGGTTTGATTTAACCGGTTTTCATTATATCTGGTTTTTTAATCAGATTTTTTGAACACATTTGCTTTAATATTTGTATTCGTTTGGGGCCTTTTTTTCACGGCCCGTCTCAGGCACCTCAATTCTTAGGGTCGTCCTTGCTGAAAAATTTGAGCCGATTTCTAACTTTACTATAACTCCAGCTGATTTAGCTTAGGTTTGATGTATATCAGGTTGAGTCAACTAGAATTGGATATAATTAATAAATTAAATTATTAATTTATTTTTTAAATATATTTATATAATATTACACATACGCATTTTACTAAAATTTTCTATGTATTACGTTATGTATACGTTATAACAATTTATAATGTTTCTTTTTTGACATAGTGTTTGTTGGTGATTAAATCAAATATAAAATTTGAAAACGAGTTGTTTAACAATTAAATTGGTGATTTAAGTGCAATACTTTTATATTTTATATGGTAAAATGAGAAATGATAAAACTTAATCTTTTAATTTTTATTAGTTAAAAAATATATAAAAATACCCTCAATATAACGGCTCACATTCTCTGAAATAGACTAAAAAATAAATAAATAAAAAAAATAAAAGTCCAGCTTGTGCCATAAATTTGCCAGTTAGTTCTTTAATCTTCTCTATCTAGGTTTTCTAAGCGAATTTCTAAGACACACAGCAGGGCTGATTCGAGAACTATCTGAATCTAATCATCAATCGGGAGATTTGCGAGCCTCTGTGTTCGTGTAATCGATCGATTCGGATTAGCAGGTTTGTAATTTTGTGTTTGTGTGAAAACCAGCGGTTAGGTTGTGTTAATTTTAGGGGAGAAGAAAGTAATCATGTTTTTGGTGGATTGGTTCTATGGAGTTCTTGCATCGCTAGGTCTATGGCAAAAGGAAGCAAAGATCTTGTTTTTAGGGCTCGATAATGCCGGAAAAACTACTTTGCTTCATATGTTGAAAGACGAGGTTCGTTTTTTATTTATTTATTTATATATATATATATATATATATATATAAATTTTTGAAATTAACATGGAAGTGTTCGAATGTTATGTGTGCCTGAAATCATTGATTTTGTTCTTTCATTTTATTTTTGTTGGTTTGATTTTGGCAGAGACTTGTTCAGCACCAGCCTACACAGTATCCAACGTCTGAAGAACTGAGTATTGGGAAGATTAAGTTCAAAGCCTTCGATTTGGGAGGACATCAGATCGCTCGGAGAGTCTGGAAAGATTATTACGCCAAGGTATAGTTTAGTTAATAGTTCCATCATAATTCTCACCATAAATTTCATGATCTATGGTTTGTTGTTGTTGTAATTATCTGTGAATACTAACAATCCTGTTACTTTGGAGCTAGAAAGTATAGTTTTTTGACATCTAAAAAGTTCAAATGTTTGTTTTAATTGGCCTCTGGATCAGATCTTTGTTAGATGGTACAAGTAGTTTTTTGAGTAGATCAACATACAAGTACAACATATAGGGTCTTAAGGCCATTCGTAGTGAGGCATGACCCCCACCGGGTGATAGGCTTCAAGCCCCCACCCCCACTACACCACCGGCATGAAGATGGTGTGAGGGCACTGGCGTGAGCCGGGTCACCGTGTGAAAGGAGAAGAAAGGGGAAAAAAGGAGGGGTGACGGGGGCTTGATGAGGGGGTGATGATAACACATGTGATATATGAAGCAAGGCAAGATCCCCTGACTTCCATTATACCAGATATATATACCTAAAACACAATTCTCTTAAAGCATGTTTTGGGTTTATATACATTTTTTGTGTATATATGCCCAATTTCAAGTAAAATATGTGAATCATTCTAATCATAAAGCATTATATGTAATGCACCATGTATAGGCTGCTATATGGAATTGCATATATTCTTTTGTATTCTGAGTCCTCTTTAGGTCTTTTGGGTCCGATACTTTGATTATGGTAAACGATCATTTCTGAAGATTGATGGGAAACAAGGTTATAAGATATTATGTGATGATGTAGGGGTTAACTGTAGAGAATATGAAGAAAGAGGAGCAAAAGAGCACATAGATGATGTGGGATATCTTTTCTGGTTCATGTATAGTGACGTGCGACTTTCTCCCCTGCCTTTTTCCAGTCTTTGGTATATCATAAAGAGGTTATAGAAATGAAAGGGTGAATGGTATATCATATATGGTTGTACACAGAGACGAAAGATAGGGCCTTGCTTTTTATGATTGTACACAGAGACGAAAGATAGGGTCTTGCTTTTTATGATTGTACACTGATCTTGTATATTGCATAGATATAAACAGGCAGGCAATGCTTTTTATGGTAGTACACAAAGTTTTGTATAGTTGCACAGATAAAAAGATAGTTATGCACATGCTTTTTATGATTCTGCATAGAGCTTGCATAGCTGATGAGATTGGTAAGAAATGCAGGTCATGCTTTTTATATTGCTAAAGTGTGTTCTAACTTTTTTTGTGTAAGTTTTGGTGTATATGGTGAACTGACTAGGTAATTTTAAATATAGACGAGTGCACCTTGTGTGCATGATGCATGCGCCTACGCCTCTTTCCTCGATTCTGGGGACATCATCCCATGGAGCGCCTCAGAGCACCTCATGCTTTTTATAACTTAGGTTGTGAGTGAGCCAAAATTTGTTTTGATTCATCATTTGTTTGTTTGGAGTTTTAAAGGGAGCAAAAACATTGTTTTTTTAAGTGAGTCATGTCTATACTAGATGCTTGGTAAAAGCCCATTTTGGCCCAAATGGGTCAACTGTGGTTATTATGTTAATCTTTTGGGTTTTGGTTGCATGAAACCTATAATCAAATGGGCTAGAACCCAAAACAGCGTCTACGAAATTACAGGTCAAAATGTGTCGAATCAGGTTAGGTTGACTACTAATGATTTTGGCCATTTTATTTGAGTTTTATAAATACATAGTGTTTAATGTGGCAATAAAATTATAATTCAATTATTGGCCTTCTAGGTGGATGCTGTAGTCTACCTGGTGGATGCTTATGACAAGGAAAGATTTGCAGAATCAAAAAAGGAACTGGATGCACTTCTCTCTGATGAATCATTAGCCATGGTCCCTTTCTTGATTCTTGGAAACAAGATCGACATCCCTTATGCCGCCTCAGAAGACGAGCTTCGATACTATATGGGTCTAACCGGCTTGACAACAGGCAAGGGCAAGGTAAATCTTGAAAGCTTGGCTGTTCGCCCCCTTGAGGTGTTCATGTGTAGCATTGTCAGGAAAATGGGTTATGGTGACGGGTTTAAGTGGGTTTCTCAGTACATCAAGTGAACAAAAAAAAAAAAAGATTTGGTTTTATTTGTTTAAGAAGTGTTGTTTCATAGGAGTGGACCAAATGTTTGCAAATACTTTGTTTTATACATATTTGTCTGCTTGTCACTTTTGGGGATTTTTAAAGGTTTGGTGGATGAAAAAATTTGGTGGATTTTGAGGTTTGGAGATGGTAATTTGACGAATTAGTCTATTCAAGTTATGCTAAAAAAATCATCATCCTGTTCACTATATCTCATCATTAGCAAAACTAATGTAGGGTTTGAGGAAGATAAGATGTAAAAAAACCTTCTCATAGACCCCTGAATCATGATGCTTGATTAATCGACCAACCCAAGGTTTTAAATTTTTTTTTCATAAAAATTATGTAAAATAATGTTAAAATTAATGCAATTTTACTTTTGTCCATCAAGGACCGACACACATGTACTTATATGTGGGCACCGCAAATGAGGTCAAAAAAATTTTAAGTTGTAAAAAATAAAAAAATTAGCTGAGTAAATTAGTGATGCAGATGTTCAGATTGTCGTTTCAATGCATAAAACTTTTTCTTGCTAAAAATATTAGAATTACTCGTGAAAAATGTGGAAAGCTTGACTTTTACACGCATTTAACGTCTTTTTTGTTGGATTAAAATTAAAATTGAGGTCAAATGCCATAGAAATACAGTGTAAAGTATTTCAAATACTTTACACGCATATAACGAGAAGTGGTAGAGGTGGGCCATCCAACCCGGTTCCAGGACCCGACCCGGTTTCTACCCGGTAACCCCAAGAACCGGTTGGTTCCCGGTAGTACCCGAAAGTTAGGACCCGGTTCCACACTTTTCCCATTCTACCGGTTAGTACCCGGACCCGAACCGGAACCGGTTATAGACGTTGGGATGGATCTGAACGTTGGAGACCGATTTCTAGCCGTTTTTTGACCGTTTGGAGCTCGAATCTAGCCGTTTTTAACACCCTAAACTAGTATAAATAGGTATTGGGTGGTATGGAGTGATCACATAACTCAAAACGCAATCCCGAACGCGAAAAAACGTTCTTTATACGTGCTTGTTTAGTCTCCATCTCTCGTTTTGGTTTTTCGTTTTCTTGTTTCCTACTCTCAAAGTCTCAATACTCTTTATACATTTCCCTTTGTTATCATGGATGCTTCACATTCTTTGGTCGGTCAAGGTTCCAACACCGAACCATCATTTGTTTGTGTTATTGAACACAATTAGAACTCGGAGATATGATGCAATTGGGATTTGGTCGAGCTTAGTGATGGTTCTATAAAAGCTCGTTGCAAGTTTTGTGGAATATATTTAGGGAAAGAATCGAATTCGAATTTGAAGAAACACATCACCAAACCGTTTTGCAAGGCGTTGAAAAAGGATCCCGAGTCCCAACAAACGCAAATGGATTTTCAAGGTGGAATATTTAATTATGACCTTGATCGGGTTCGGGATCGAATGGCGAAGTTCGTGATTCAAGAGGCGTTGCCGTTTAGCCATTTCGACAACCCTCGGTTAACAAACATAATTCGAGAGACGCTTCAACCACGCTACACCCACGTAAGTCGACAAACTCTTAGACGTTATTGTTTAAAGATGTGGCAAAATGCCAAACAAGAACTAGTTGCATATTTTGAAAATTTAAATACGGAGGTTAACTTAACTAGTGATGTTTGGTCGGCTCCAAATAATCTACCCGAATCCTACCTTTGCGTCACCGCTCATTGGGTAGAACCGTCATCATCGATAATGATGAAACGCACCATTGCTTTTGAACTTTTTCCTATTCACATACCGGTGACCTTTTATTTCAAATTTTAGATTATGTAATAACTTCATTTAAGTTAGAAAAAAAAATATTTTTAATGGCATTTGATAACGCTTCAAACAATACGACGACGGTTGATAAATTAAAACTAAAATATTTGTCGTTATGTAATGGTGTATTTTTTCACTCTAGATGTGTTGCACATATAATAAATTTAATTGTGCAAGACAGTATTGGCACTGATGATGTTACAACATTTATAAACGGTTGTAGACAAATGCTACATGATATTTTTAAAAAGAGTAGGAAACGACATATGGCATATAGGAAATTTTGTAAAGATATGGGAAGGGTTGCTTTGGGTGCAAATTGGGATGTACCTCATAGATGAAATTCCACTTCCCTAATGCTTGAAAGTGTTTTACGACAAAAAGATACTTTGCAAATGTTTCACCATAGTCTTGTCGACCGGGGAATGGTCGACGCGTTTTTGGATAGTTCTTGGGATAATATCCAATTATTATCTGAATTTCTTGAAGTTTTTAAATCATCAACTACTAAACTATCAGGGATTTATTACCCGACTAGTTCTTTGGTTCTTTCGGAGTTATTTTTAATGGTTACAAACTTTAAAAATTTTGAAAATAAAAATGAAATGTTTTCTAACATGATATTACCGATGCGAAATAAATTACTAAAGTATTTTCTTGACTTACCACCCATTTTTACTTGCGCGGCCGCTTTAAACCCAATTTTAAATGTTAGGGGGGTGGAATGCTTGATAGATGAAATTTATGACGCTCTTGACATACACGAGATATACCCAAGCTTTTCAACCGAAGCAAAATATGTTTTTACTAATAATTTACAATCTATGTATGACTTTTATTTGATTAAATATGGTTCCAACATACATATGCCCACCCCTGGTTCCTCATAAAGTTCGAGTGCTTCTCGAGCACGAGATCCGATGGTTAACCTATTGAACATGGTTCGAAACGTCACGGCTAAATGTCAAAGGGGTAATACCCCTTCAAGCGAACTCGGCCGGTATAGTGGTACGAATTACTCATATGATATGACGGCCGAGTCATATCGCAATTTTAATATTTTGGCTTGGTGGAAAGCAAAGGAATCCGAGTTTCCGATTCTTGCCGCCATGGCCCGTGATTTACTAACTGTCTAAGCTTCCACGGTAGCTTCGGAATCTGCATTTTCTCTTAGTGGCAGGGTCTTGTCGTTAAGAAGAACAAAACTCACTCCCGAGTCGGTATAAATGTGCATATGTTTAAAGATCATTTGGACTCGATCGATCGTATTCAAGATAAAACAACCCTCGAAGACGAAACATCCATTGAAGTAAAAGTATATGACGAAGAAGTTGAAGAAGGCTTATCACCCGGCCTATCTGACAAAGAACTCGCATTTAAAGCTAACTTCGGTTGTTCGCAACAAAACGACACAAATATTTGATTTTAATGTTTTATTAGTTGTTTGTAACTTTTCTTTTGTTTTTAAACTACTTAAAATAATTAATGAATTTATGTTTGTTTTTAACATTTGTTATTATTACCCAATTCATAACTTTTAATACAAAAAACAATTTAATTAATAAAACCCTAATAAAACCTTACACAAATCAAACCTAATAAAAAACAAATCAAACCTTTAACTAATAATTAATTAAACCCTAATAAAACCTTAAACAAATCAAACCCAAACCCTAAACTAATCAAACCTTTAACTAATAACTAATAGTTTAAGGTTTTATTTGTTTAAGGTTTTATCTTTGATTTGTTTAAGGTTTATTAATAAGTTTAAGGTTTTATTAGGGTTTATAAATTATTAGTTTAAGGTTTTATTAGTTTAAGGTTTGATTAGAGTTTAGTAATTATTAGTTTAAGTTTTAATTAGTTTAATGTTTTATTAGGGATTTAGGGTTTTACTAATTATTATTTTAAGGTTTGATTAGTTTAAGGTTTTATTAGGATTTTGTTCACGTCTAACGGTCAACGAGGTAAAAAAAAACAAGTGGAACCGGTTCTTAAACAGGAACCGGAACCGGACCCTACCCTAACCGGGTACGGAACCGGTTCGGGTCTTGGGTGGAACCGGTTCGAGTCTTGGGTGGAACCGGTTTGGAGGAACCGATGGGTCTAAGGAACCGGTTCCGGTTCTTGATAAAAAACCGGTTAGGCCACCTCTAAGAAGTGGGGTTATATCAGTCAAAACAAACCGGTTCGGGTTCTTGATAAAAAACCAGTTAGGCCACCTCTAAGAAGTGGGGTTAAATCAGTCAAAACATTTTTGTTGAATTTAAAACGTACTTTTATGGTTTTATATTGATGATCAATAATTTTTTCCTTCATATGACTGAAAAAAATGGTCAACGAATGTTGGTGTATACTTGATTTCTTTTGATTATTCTTAACGTTTTAACATATTAGCCAATTGCTATCAACAACCGCTCATTTGTTTATATTCCACTTCTATGTATACCCAAGTAGAATACCCGTATGAAACTGAGAAAAAAAACAAAGGGTCTACAGTTGATGTTAAGTCTCAAACAAAAACCACAATCGATCAGTGATACAACCATTAGATCAATTGGGTCGTAATTAACAATAATAGGGACGGTTCTGATAATTCAAATGACCTAGATGAGCCAAGTTGTAAAGGCCCAAACAAATAGTAAATTTGTGTTTTTTTTTTTTTGTTTTTTTAAAGAGTAAATTACAATTTTAGCCTATGTGATTTATGTGTTTTAACTATTTCGGTCAAAATAGAATCTTCTATCAATTCAGTTTATGTTGTTTAGACAACTATCGGTTTTGGCACTTCAAACTTAATTATTATAACGGTTTTAACCTAAACCTAACTATGGCGGGGAGCCAAAAGTGTTAGTTGCCTAAACCACATGGGCTGAATTGATAGAAGATTCTATTTTGAACCGAAATAGTTAAAACACTTAAACCATAGGGGCCAAAACCGTAATTTACTCTTTTTTAAAATATAAATGAATATATATATACACCTTAAAAAAGATTTTTAAAATTTTTGTACCCTTAATAAAAATGGATCTTGACGAAGGTCAGGTTTGCCCCCTCTCGGCCTCTCTAGTGCCTCTCATGAACATAGTAAATTATACTCGTAGGATAACTATTTTTATGATTTGAGAAAGATGAGATGCAGACATGAAGATTTCACAAAGATTGACTAAGAAATCACCTTTAAGTTTATGTACAAAAAAAATATATAGAAACAAACATTGCTGGAAAATTCAAACATCAACAACGATCACATTTGTTGGTTATACATCTGGATATCAAGTTTGAACAAACAAGGATTTGATTTAAGGCAACCCTCTAAATAAAACATGTGTTTTTAGAAGGAATCT
Organism: Mikania micrantha; assembly: GCA_009363875.1. Lineage (NCBI taxonomy): Eukaryota > Viridiplantae > Streptophyta > Magnoliopsida > Asterales > Asteraceae > Mikania > Mikania micrantha. The sequence goes on from CM018696.1 coordinate 59,376,125, forward strand.
ATTAATCGGAAGGAACAAATGAGTCATTGCCTCAATGATACCGCAACATTCTTTCAAATATGAGGTCTTGGGTTCAAAACCCTCTTGCAGCAAAATAGGGGCTTGAGGGGGTCGGAGGTTTTCCCAGTGGGGTTTCCTCCTGGGGTGGTTGTGGTGACTCATGGCAGGTCCAGATAACTAGACCTTGGTGACATGACCTGGAAACAGTGGGTTCACACGATTGAGACCTTCGCCGTTCAAAAAAAAATTAATCGGAAGGAGGGTTGAATGTGTGCTGAGCCATTTTATACAAGAGCTAATTGAGAACTACCCTGATGCATATGCAACCCAGTGTGATATGTCATAGTAGGGGTGTTAAAAAAATATGGATTCGAAACTTAACTCAAACTATCCTAAATTTGGAACCCGAAATATCTGAAAATCCGGAGATTCTATTTTATTATATACAATTTAAAATTTTTTAGATATCTGAGTTATCTTAAATAATTATTTTATTCAGATATTTTTTTGGACATTTTGGACAATTTTTTGATATATCGGATATCCGGAATATTTATATCCCCTAATTTAACCCTTTAAATTACATATACCCCTTATCTAATTCTTTAAATTACATATATCCCCTTACCTAAAGTTTTAAATTATTTTTTTTTCGAAAAAAAAAGTTTTAAATTACATATATCTTCTTATCTAAGAAAGGAAAATTATAAAAGAAGGGATATACGTAATTCAACTTTTGACTTGGGTGTATATATGTAATTAAAGTTGTAAATAGGGGGTATATATAACTACTAGGTTAAATCCCGTATGTTACACATGTTGAATAAATAAAATGTTATATAATTTACAATAAATATCTTATGTCTATAAAAAATACATGTATTTGCATCAGTTGAATAAACACATGTATTACATAAGTTGAAATAAACTTTAATGTGATGATTGTAAATTTTGTTAAGTTGATTTTTAAAATATATTATATTTAACTATGTATTAACGTTTTTATGTAATTGATAAATATTAACTCTACGAAAATATAAATTACCCTCTAAATATTTTTGTTATCGTATATAAATGAACTTGAATTGCAACTAATATTAATACATATAAAAAATTAAGAATGAATATTTGTGTTTTTTAAGAAAATAAATTACTATAATAATTGATCAAATTTGTTAATTATTATTATTAATAAAGGAATGTTAACAAATCAATTAATGCTTTAACTTTAAGGCGGGAAAATAAATTAAAACATGCTTCATTGCATGTCATGTGTCAAAGAAAAACATTTATTTATTATATAAGATATATCCACAAACAATGAATATTTTTCATTGAATTTAGATATTGGATTCAATACACAAAACTTCGAATATCCGAATTTGCACTCCTCTAATTATCACCGGCATTAAATGTGTTAAAATTGATTGATTCTTCACGTTCTGAGATCTCTTATAGGACCAATTTATCATGATATGATTTTTTCAATTCTGTTGGAAGTGGAAATGCACAAATCTGGTTAAGATACTAATTTTTTAAGCTATGTACATTTCCTTTGGGCTTTAAGGTTTACAATTTTGGGAGAGAATTTTTTAATAGGACCAATCCATACCAAATGTGATGCCAATACATTAAGAAAGATTTAAAGACCAACATGTCTTCTTAACATTTACTTTAAACTTTGATACAATTGGACTTCATTGTTATGCAACCTCATAGTTGCACCCATGACTGTAGAAGTCGCTATGCGCTAGTCGGACGGGGAGGTACCGCCTAAGAACTAATCGGGATTAATCGGCGCAAGGCGGATTGGAATTTTTATATGTAATTTTACAAATATTTATTATATACACAAATTAATATCAATAATTTAATATAATACTTCAAATATATTAAAAAATAAACTTAAACATACTAAGGCAAGTACTTCAAATTACAAACTTAAACACAAAATTCAAAGTTTATAAATGAATTTCGATGTTTAGTGGCAGGGTTCAATGTTTCAGATGTTGGATTTGATGTTTTAGAGACATATAAGTATTTGGGGTTGAGAAAAGTCTCGAATAATCACTGATCTGGACCATTTTTACTTAAAAAAAGCCAAAAAAACAAAAAACCTAAAAAAAAGGCCACCTAGGCCGACTAGGCCCCGCCTAGGGCAAAATCGACAAGGTTTCTGGGCGCCTAGCGTCTACGTGGCCGCTTAGGCCGATTTTTACAACGTTGGGGCATTCCAAGGTGTACAATCAACAAGGAAGCCATCTTTTAGACAATAATAGAAGCTAAGCTAGGAACATTTCCTTCACAAGACCTAATATCAATAAGCACACTTTCGTGATAGTTACTTTTTATCCCTGATGAGATTTGACAACATCTTGGCAAACGTTTGAGGTTCCTTATGTTTCCCTCATCACATTCACCCATGAAATAAAACATCATATGCATCCGTTTTCAATTTCATTATCGTCCACCTCTTGATAATAGGAACTCATCCGTTGGAATCCTCAACAAGAACGGATGAGCGGACGGATTTTAGATAACCCGTGATTCATTTTCTCCATTTCTTCCAAAAGTTCCTTTGTTCCATAACCGAGTCAAGAAATTTTCACTTCAACAAATCATAAGCTTTGCCAAATCAACTTTAAACAATAAAAGTTTGATTACCCTGTTTTTTTAATAGTTTTGGATTTTACTAATAAGAAGGTGCCTATCAAAAATACTCTAACCTTTTAAAAAAAGCCGCTCCATCTTTAAAATGGATACCCGAATGGTCGAAATCTTGCCAATGATCTTAGGCATACAATCTAACAAACTGATTGGATGAAAGTTATTGCAAGTAGTAAATAAGGTTCGCCAATGTGGGAGTAGCCCACTTGGTAGAGGCTTTGTCTCTTAGAATGGGAGGTCATGGGTTCTAACCCATGCAATAATGTAATTAGTTTGAAGCAGTTTATGAGGAGATAACATTTGCCGTTTAAAAAAAATAAGGTTCACAAACTCCAATTTGATATTATCTCAATACTTTTTGATAAAATTGATGGGAATACGGTCAGGCGTGTGTAGTAGCTAAAAACTATGTGCCAAATTTTATGTTATATTTCAATTAGCGTTTTTTTTTCTTTTTCCCCTTTTCTTCAGGAGTTTCAAATAGTTTTTTTTTTGACGACCAACTAAACAATTGTCAGGTATTTCGTACGTGGCCTCATGGCTAAAGGATGCCCGGGCTGGCCACTAGTCCAGATGAACAGAGCCCCTAACCCACCAGCCACCAAATCCCGAGGAAAACCCGACCAAAGCACCTGCCCAAAAGCACGCCAGTGGAAGGCCGGTAAAATCTGGCGGGATCAAGGATCAAACCCAAGATCTGGATCTCCTATCACTTTTCCAATACCTCCATCTTATTAGTAGGAAAACACATTAATTAATAAATTGAAATATGATTTGACTTTTTGAGTCCTCATTGGAAGTGAGATGATTTCTGTGTTTTTGCATGACTTCAGTAGGTTTTATTGGGTTTTTTAGAGGTGTATTGGCTTGTTTGGAATCAAATGATTTTAATGTTTTTGCATGACTCCACTGGATTTGATTGGGTTTTGTAGAGGTGTATTATATCTTTTTCTTGTATTGTTGCTTGTGGTGTTTCCCAGAAGATAAGTGTTGACTGTTGGACACTGTCTTCATTCTTTGGTATTAGTTTTCATTATATTACTATCAATACTTCAATGCCATATAGCTTGTAATTCAACTCGTACTATACATTATTTTTTTAGTTTATGTGAGATTATAGATCAATCCCTGCCAAGCGGTCGGTAGAAGGTTTTATCGTATAACGGGTTTTCTCCTGAGAACAAGTGGATTTGCTCGAGTACAACGTTTGCCAACACTCGGGCTTTTGACACCTGGGATTTGGTAGCAGACTATGGTTGCATCATATGGGTTGTTGAGTCTGAGGGGTCTATTTGAATTATGAAGAGAACATACCACTATGTCCTATTTTGCTGTTTAAAATCAATACCTGAACATAGGTAATATATTATTGTTATTATACTATATAATTAAAATAGTAGTCTCAGGTTGCCTTTTATTTTTATAACAAGTTACACTTTCGGGTTTTACATTGGGTAACAGTTACTTTGCAATGAAATACAAATTAATTTTATGACGAAGTACACCTTAAGGTTTTACGATAGAGTAACACTTACTTTTACGATAAAGTCATTATAAAGTTTTACAACAAAGTGACAATGATTATGACATTTTCTTTTATTTATGTTTTGGTATGCAGGGACATGTCGCCATAGATGTTAAGGATGCGTCCATCCAAATTTTTTGTTTTTTGTTTTCTTGTATTTTCTAGCATGTGCTTTGGGTTTTTTAAAATAATGTAGACATTGTTATGAGCTAGACTTGAAATCAGGTTTCCTTCATATCTAAGGTTTTACATTGAGATGACAGTTATTATGACGTGTTTTAGTGTCCAGTGTTTGATATTTGAGATCGTGGAATAGTTTTTGTCGCAACACGTTGAATGAAAAATCCTAGTAAATAAAAATCATTGTTTTAAAACTAGACTAGACCGTAAGGAGGCCCAACCCAAATAAGTCACGCGAACCGCTCTCAAACGAACCAATCGGTTTAGCCGATTTACTGGTAGGACCATATTTAGATTATTTTCTTATTATTATTCCATTAAAATTCGAATGATGGAAAATTAAGACCAAACCATGCATTTTTTGATATGATTATGCTTGTTTGAACATTTATTATGTTTGTTTATATGTATATATAAATTTTTAATTTTTTATATAACGTGCGGTTAACATCCGGTCCGGTTATTGAAACATTGATAATAATATAGAGAATATTTTAAATTGTTACTTATTGATATTATATGATTTTTGCCAAGCGTCAATGCCAAATAATGAAAGTTTTAATTCGTTCTCACATGTTTCTTAAAGAAATTAGAAGGAAACGATTTATTTATTTTTTGCAAGATAATCGGTCCGTTCTTAACTGGTTATAGTGATCTCTCGAATACAGGGGCGGCCCTCACCGAGGGGGCCTCGGCCCCCCCGTTTTTCCGGCCAGAAGAGTTGATTTAGTAGTATTTCGTCGAAAAATCCTTCGGTTTCTCTCGTTTTCTTCCTAAAAATCCTTCGGCCTCCTCCGTTTTTCTTCCTAAAAAACCTTCAGCCCCCTCCGAGCTTTTTTTGAAGCTCCGCCACTGCTCGAATACCAACATTTTCATTACTTCTTGGCGTGTGTGTATTTTAAGGTTAACAATTTTGAACAAATTTGCACTTTAAAAAAGAGAATGATTTAAAGGTGAACAAAACAACCGATTCCAACCTAATATATAGTGAAAACGAGTCATACCTTTTCTTTTAGGGAAAATTACCAATTTGATCAATGTTGACCAAAGAATTACCAAAATGATCACACAGATTCCGGCATCTAAGACTCCCATTTAGACGCCACTTTAGACGCCCATTTTGTGTATTTTTTTACAACATACGGGCCCACATGTCGGCGGCTTTGTCGGGGTGTCTAAGACTTCTTTTCTACCGGCGTCTTAGACGCCGACTTAGACGCCTTTAGACGCCCTTTTTCTGTAATTATTGTAAACATACGGGCCCACATGTCGGCGGCTTTGTCGAGGTCTCTAAATGGTGTCTAAGACCCCTTTTCTACCGGCGTCTTAAGACGCATGTAGACACCCGATTTAGACGCCGGCTTAAATCTCACTTGTGGCTCGGCTCGATCGGCTTGGCGGCGTCTTAAAGCCCTTAAAGAGGCGTCTTTAGACTCCAAAGCGACGTCAGCGACGTCTTTAGACGCTGGTTCTGAATTGATGTGACATTCCCAGATTTGAGTGATTTGACAGCTTAAAGATGTTAGAATTGGTGTCTTTTAGACTCCAAAGGGACGTCTTAGACGCCGCTTCCGGATGGATTTGACTCTCCCAGATTTGAATATGATTAAGAACATGTGTAGATTAATTTCTACACATAGATTGTTGATAAGTCAAATCAGGGAGAGTCAAATCCATCCGGAAGCGGCGTCTAAGACGTCCCTTTGGAGTCTAAAAGACACCAATTCTGACATCTTTAAGCCGTCAAATCACTCAAATCTGGGAATGTCACATCAATTCAGAACCGGCGTCTAAAGACGTCGCTTTGGAGTCTAAAGACGCCTCTGGAACGGGCGTCTAAAGACGCCTCTTTAAGGGCTTTAAGGCGCCGCCAAGCCGATCGAGCCGACCCACAAGTGAGATTTAAGTCGGCGTCTAAATCGGGCGTCTACATGCGTCTTAAGACGCCGGTAGAAAAGGGGTCTTAGACACCATTCAGAGACCCCGACAAAGCCGCCGACATGTGGGCCCGTATGTTTACAATAATTACAGAAAAAGGGCGTCTAAAGGCGTCTAAGTCGGCGTCTAAGACGCCGGTAGAAAATGAGTCTTAGGCACCCCGACAAAGCTGCCGACATGTGGGCCCGTATGTTGTAAAAAAGTACACAAAATGGGCGTCTAAAGGGGCGTCTAAATGGGAGTCTTAGACGCCGGAATATGTGTGATCATTTTGGTAATTCTTTGGTCAACATTGATCAAATTGGTAATTTTCCCTTTCTTTTAATGTCATTGGATCTTCAACGTGTGAACCACTGATTTTCAGGTCATGTCTTCAAAGTCTAGTTACCATGAGCTCCGTTGAGACCCCACCACCACTCCAGGAGGAAACCGCACCGGAAAACCCCCTGACATCTCAAGGACCTCTATTTCATCTTAAGATGGATTTGAACCCATGTCCTTCAATTTGGAAAGCCAATGGGTACCGCTAGGACAATGCCCCATTGGTGAAAACGAGTCATACCTGATTGGACCCATCAATTTCTATCTGATTCTTAAATTTTTTTATCGATGGTTTTTAAGGAACCGGCTCCTACTCGGCTCCTATTTGGCAAAAAAAAAATAGTTTCTACTCATTCATTACCGTTAAATCAAAAGGTTTTAATTCTAGTTGGGAGCTTTTTTTAGCCTTTTTGGTATTTTTTTACACCCATTACTTAATATAAATAGATATACGATGAATTGGTTAACTATCATACTTAAAACAGTCAACCAAACACAAAAAATGCTTGCATGATGCTCATCTTACTCTTCAATCTCTTGTACACTTTCTACTTCTAACTTTTGTTAATAAGAATGATTTACTCACGATCATTCGTTGGTCAAGGTTTCAACACCGTGCCAACCGAGATGTTCGTGTTCTTATGCTTAATAGAACATGAAAATTAGGGCAATTAGGATTTTATGGAGGGGAGTGAGGAGTCTCACTCGTTGAAAGTTTTTGTGGCGATCTTGTTACAACCATGTTGTTTAAAAAGGTGAAAAATACATAAAAAATGATTTGGTTGTAACTTTTTAAAATTTTAATAACAATGTGAACTTGAATGATGATGTTTGGTTGTCCCTACATAGTGTATCCAAAACGTGCCTTTGTATCACAACTCATTTGATAGATCTCAATTCGTGACAAATAATAAATTGTACAATTACATTTAAACTTTTTCTCGTATTCACATACAAGAAAAGAAGAAGATATATATCACGATTACATTTGATAGATCTCAATTCATTTGATAGACGATATATATGACAATTTATATATGAAAGAAGATTTAAAATTTTCAATTGGAGCAAAAAAGATTTTCCAATTAATTTAAAATTTATATATGTTTTTTATTGAAATACATTTGAGTTCAACATAAACAACACACATGCAAGGCCCAAACACCTTGAATTCAAGTGGAAGCAAAACATGGTATCCGTTTGTGAGTTGTGACATAATTAAATATTGTTCAAAATAAGTCGACAAAATGATAAATGAGTAACACCCTATCAAGCAAGCTCGGAAGGTACAATAGAACAGATTTTATGTTCACTTTTAAACTCAAGGATTATCGCAATTTCAATCTTTTGATTTGGTGGAAAGGAAAGAAATCCAAATAATTGATTCTAGTCACAAAGGCCTTTGAAGAAGAACAAGACGTCCCCCTAGAATCTTTAAAGACGTGTATCTTCTAAAAGGATCATATGGACATGTTTAATCGTATTTAAGACATAATAAACCTCGAATATAAAATGGTATTTAAAACAAAATATATGACGAGGAAGTGAAGGAAGAACTATCTTTCACAAAATCTAATGAAGAGGTCACCTATAAAGGTCCTAGCTAGGCTAGCTTGAGCTTCAACTCTAAAATACGCACTCTAAGTGTCTTAACAAGTTAGAGATGAACTCAATTTATTTACACGGTAGTAAAGTCGTGTATTGTATAAACAAAAGACAAAGTTGTCATACGACTTGTGCTGATGTGATTTTATTGTTTCATGCAATATTTACATATCAAAATCAAAGCTCTTATCACGAGCTTTATACAAATTTTTCATAAAAACATAAAATCATAAAAAATATTTAAAAATATGTTACAAAAATAACATAAAAAATTAGTCATAAAATCCTTCTCACCGGCAAAAAATCGTTTGAATTAAAACAAAACCCAAATATTTAAGCAAAACTTTCAAATTTAATAAAAACTCAAATATCTAAGCTAATTTCTCAAACTTAATATATATATATATATATATATATATATATATATTCATCTCTTTTTATTAATTTTCAAAGTTAACTTTTTACTGTTTTTCAAAATTAAAAAAACTACTGATTGTCAAAGTGTAAATTATTAAAACATCACTACATGCATGAAATATCTATGCATTACAATTTATTTTATTATACATCACTATTACTGTGTGTATATATATAATATTCAATATATATATATATATATATATATTCACTATTCATTTTCACGAACTTTAATATATATAATAATAGCACGTAGGTTACTATATATACATTTATAAACTGAATGAACAATAATAAAATTTAAAAATAATAATAATGTAATGTAATAATATTAATATAATAATATTATTACTATTATAGTATAACATTATTATAACAGTATTATTAAAATATAATATTACTGTACAAAAAATAATATATAATAATGATATTTATAATATACGATTTTTATAATAATAATAACAAAAACAATAATAATATTAAAATATCTTATTACTATAATATAAATAAAATACAATAATAATAATATTATAATCTAATTTTGAAGATTTTCAATGCATAATATAGCATTTAATTTGTTAATCGAAATAAAAAATAAAGAGTATGGATGATAGATGTATATGATTATGATTACGTTTTTATTGTGTTAAATACAACATTAATGCCACAATGTACGGAGTAACCTTTTGTAATAACAAGTGGCTTTTCGTTGCAAATAGTTAACTTACATTTGTTTTGAATTTTGTGATTAAACTATTTCTTTTTTCACATTTAACCACTACACTTAGAGTTATTTTTTATTAAATTTTTATTGTATAATATTTTTAATTAAATTTTATATTGTTGCCACTAAACTTCGTTTTTTTCACATTTAACAAGTGTTTTTAATCTTGGATAGAACCAGCTGGTCGGACCAGGTTTCAGCCTCTTAGGTGGTTTGTTTACTGATTAGAACCGTTAATGGGCGAACCATCGGGTTCCACTGGTGGCCGACAGTCCGACTAGAAAACCGCCGGTTGAACCGGATTTTTAGCTATATAATATTTGGTTTTTTAATTTTATTTTCCTTATAACATTATTAACCTTATAGCAAATAATCATAAAAAAAATTATAAAATTTTATTGGTTAGTATGAGTTTTTTTTTGTTTTATCCAAAGTGAGGAATTTTTTTTGAAATCTTATATATGTGTATGTATGTGTGTGTGTGTGTGTATATAAAGAGAGAGAGACAGAAGATTAATAAGAAAATTTCTCATTTTAAAGAAACCAAGAAAACTCATAGTTATCAATAAAATTTAAAAAAAAAATCGTAATTTTTTATTCCAATGTTAAATATTATAATAAGAAATAAAATTTTAATAAAAATATGTAAATCATGAAATTACGTATTCATAATTCAAAAAGTTACTGATGTAACTTACAAAGTTACATATATGTAATAACATAAAATACATATTTTTTTTTTAGTTTCTTTAATTTTTTTTACATTTCTTTCCTTATAATAATAAGAAATAAAGAAGAAAAAATGAAAAAAAATAATTGGTAATGATTGTGATTAGCTTTCTTAATTTTCTTCAAAATAATAGTTTTCAAAAGAACCCTCTCCTATATATATATATAGAAAAATAATTTGAAAATTAATTCTTAGTGTGAAAACTATGAAACCACATAAAATTCATGTAAAAAATGTTTTTAAAATTTTTTTACATGTTTATAACATTATTTGACACATTTTTATAAAAATCAAAAAAATGTCTAGTGAATTTTAAAAAAAAAACTTTGTAAACCCCCGCAAAACATACGTATTTTTCATAATATTTTTACTTTTAAAATTCACTCGGCGTTTTTTTTCTTTTTATAAAAATGTGTCAAATAATGTTACAAGCATGTAAAAAATTTCAGAAGAAAAAACGTGTTTTTACATGATTTTTACGTGTTTTTCATAGTTTTCACACTAAGAAATAATTTTCAAATTATCTATACCCTATATATACACACAGACACCGGTTCTTAAGTCCGATATGTGGTTATTTTTTATCTATGTTTCGGTACAAGTTTTAAATAAAATCTAGTGAGGCTATAGTTTAACTTGGGTCTCAAAACCAAACAGGTCAAATATTATGTATGTGTTTTTTTTTCTTTGTTTTTTTTCCTAAATTTTTTTTAAAGTTTTACATTTTGGTATTATGGTTTACGTAAATTATTTATGTGTTCTGCAACATATATTGTACAATGACAACTTTTTTAAACAAGATGTGCCAAGTGATTGATTAGCTCTCATTTTACGCAAGATTCGGGAATGAACTGCATTGTTTAGGATCTAATACACGCAGTCTTAATTTATAGATACAATTTCTCTGTAATTTTAGTATTTTTAAACTAGAACACGGTAATTCTATGCTTCTCTTGATTTAGATAATAATCAAGTCAATGTCACTGCTTCAACACATGGTTACAATCACCTTGTTTACATGATTTAAAAGAAACAAAAATACCTCTAAGTGTCCTTCCATCAAATTGGGGCATAAAATATAATATTATTATCCCATGCCATTTACACTTGTGTGGCATGCATTTTTGACACTTGTATGCTATAACAACACTTGTAGGAAATAACTTCCATCCTAGTATCAGACTTTTAATTTAAAAAACATAAATTTATCAAGAACCTAGCGCCATAATTAAAAACCTCAATAAGAATATCTATATATATATATATATATATATATATTAAATATCATAATTTAAGTCATGTAACTAAGCACTTTTATTACTCATTTGACTTTTATACGAGAGGTTTTATGTGTGAATCAGAGCCAAAGACTTATTTACTGAGTCAAGATCACAAGGTTTATTTAGTTGTAGGTTCCTTTTTGAGTAGGCTCGGATATAAACCCTAAAACGTCGAAAATCTGAAGATACGGTTGAAATCTTGTGTTAGGTGTTGTCGTTTCAAGTTGTTAAACTTAGACATATAAAAATCTATTAATTTTTATATATACAAACAAACTTACCCAATATATTCCCACTTTTCAGTAGGTTCTGGGGGAAGGATGAACACAAACCTGTTGAGGTTGCTCCGAATGAGTCCCCGTCTCAAAGTTATCGTTTGAAGTTGATCATCTCAACATTTTTAACGTTATTTTCACAAAATAAGTAAAAATAACGTTAAAATTAATGCAATTTTACTTTGCCCTTGAGGGTCCACACATATATACATTATATATGCGTGCACCGCAAATGTGACGTATTAATTTTTATATATATTTAACTTAATTGAAAGCTATATATATATGTGCACATACTCATAATTCCCCACAATTAAAGTAAACTACTTAACAACAATGTTGCTCTCGCTTGTGTCTACTCTTATCTCACTTGTTTTGCTCTTCATTCCGTTTAAATGGCTAATTTCATCAACTCCCGGAGCCCCAAGAAACCAGCCACCGTCTCCACCAAAGCTTCCGATCATCGGAAACCTTCACCAACTCGGGTCCATACCCCATCTCTCATTGCGAGACTTAGCCCAAAAATACGGACCGGTTATGATGCTTCACCTCGGTAACATCCCCATGCTCGTAGTCTCCTCGGCTAACGCAGCTCAAGAAATCTTGAAAACCCATGATCTCGTATTCTCAAACCGGCCCAAGTTAAAGATCCCGGACCAACTCAACTATGGCTCGAAAGACATAGGGTTTGCTCCATATGGTGAGTACTGGAGGCAGATCAAGAGCATTTCGGTTATCCACCTTCTGAGTCGTAGACGAGTTAACTCGTTTCGACAAGTGAGGGAACGGGAAGTCACTCGGCTTGTTAAGTTGATCGGAATGAGTGGTGGGTCGGTGGTTAACTTGAGCGAGATGCTGGTTAAGGTTACTAACAATGTGATTAGTGAAGTGGCTCTTGGAAGAACGTACGATGACATGAAGTTTAAGGACTTGCTTGTGAGGTTTCAGACTCTGCTTGGTGTGGTTAGTGTTGGGACGTATGTGCCATGGCTGTCATGGGTGGATTGGGTGCGTGGTTTGGACCGGCAGACGAAGAAACTGGCTAAAGAACTTAATGAGTTTTATAATGCGATTATTGAAGAGCATGTGGCTAAAAGGAAAGTGGGTGATGGTGGAAATGATAAAAGGGTGCATGATCTTGTTGATATCTTGCTTGATGTTCAAAGTGAAAATGCATCCAATTTTACATTTGGGAGAGATACCATTAAAGCTATCGTTTCTGTAACATCTGGCCCCTCTCTCATTCTCTTATAAAAATGTTTTTTTTTTATTCTCATACTCATCTTACATCTTTCACACCCTCTATACGTCTACTATATGCATATTTCAGACGTATTGGGGTCAAAAGGTTTGTAAGACTTTGTCAATGTGAATGATTAGACTTATATCTGCCTCGTATAGGTCATGTATGAGGCGTATATAAGACCAGTCATGTCGAATCATTAGGTGTCAGTGGAGCCTATACGTCTCGTATGACCTATACGAGATGTATATGGTTGGTGAAATTTAAAATAAAAAAAGTAAGATGTGTAAATAATCTAAGACTTTTGAAAAAATGGGTTCAACCGAGTTTTCTAGCCCTTTGTCACCAAAATTTGTAAGAAAAAATGGAAAGAAAGAAAAAAAAAATTCTTAAAGTTTAAACTTTGTTAAAAGGAAAAATCTCATAGAATAATAGTAACTAAGTTTTTAAAATGTTTTACGAAATTTATTTAAAGTTTTTTTATTTCTTGTAAAATCACTTAACTTTCATTTGATGTTTTAATTTAATATAATTTTTTTAAAATTGTTAAACTTTTTAAAATTAGTTGAGACAAATAAAACCATTTTGATTAATAATAAATAAACTTTTTTTGTAATTAATTTGAAGTAAGAGGTAGAAATAAATTTAGGAAATAGTAAAAAAGTGTCATGAATTGTTTGATTTAAGTTAAGTTGAAAAAAACAATCATTAAATACTAACAATTATTTATATATATTTTATTTGATTTAAATAATTTCAAAAAAATATAAAAATTTGTAAAATTCTAATTATGATCGGAAGTTTAGACCAAATAATAAAAGTATGAAAGTTGAGTCACATTAAAATGGGAAAAAAAAAGTTTTGAAGTGTTAATTGTAGTTGATAACGTCTTTAACAAGTTTTGTTCTCTCTATTTAGACTATCAAAAGCTGTCACTCTACTGAAAACCCTTCCCCACTGAAATTTCCTGCCACGTCACCACCCCACCGAAAACCTTAAACACACACAATGGTCACCCCACTGAAAAATCTTCCCCACTATTCCACATCATCAACATTATTTAAATTTAATTGATTTATTTAATTTTTTTGTTGCAAACTTAAATAAAATAAACTTAAATAAAAGTTACATTGCAAACTTAAATAAAATAAACCATATAAAAAAAAACTAACAATTCAAATAAAAATAAAATTTCACGATATATATCAAAGAGCTTCTTTTTCAATTTTTTCATTATTTCACGTTCTTCGTCGTCGAGTTCTTTGGGATGCAAAGACTTCATTGCTCTGAGGTCGGCTTGGAGAGTCTTTACTTCTTGAATTTGAAGCTTCTTTTCGTTCATTTTTTTCCTATCCTCGTGTTTTTGTTTTTGAAAAGTTGTGAAAGCTTGGAGTTGATCAGCGAGATCGGTTGTTGTCGGGTTAGAGGAGACTGTTTGACGACTCGAAGAGGAAACCCGTTTTGTTGTATCTCAACCTGTCGGTCTAACCGGTTCCGGGGGGTTTCGAACTCGGCTTCTTCTTAGTCATCCTCGAGGTTAACCGCGTAATTTGTATGGGCGGTCGAACCCCCCGGCGAATACTCGTTCGATTCAGATTTTTGGTTCTTTTTGAAGAACCTTGGACCTCATTACCCTCTTGACAAAGAACACGGAATTTTGGCGAGTCTTTTATCGCCACCCAAACGTGGCAGTGGTTAAACGTTTGGCCGTTACTCTTTAGTTGGTATTCCTTTTCGGCCCACTTCAACACGTTCTCGTCGCTCATCCCACTTTTCCGGGTTGGCGCAGTTGCTATAGATCCCACTAAACTTTGTTAACTTGGTGCACATATCCTTCCACTTTGAATTTAATTGATGATATGTGCAGTATTCGACATCGAAGCCCATCACATTGTGCCAAGTAACGGTTACTTTTTTTTCAAAAATTTTCGCGTTTTGGCGAATTACCTACAAAAAAATAATTAACCAAAAGTAAGTAAAAAAATTTATACCCTTTAAAAAAATAAATAACAAAACTAAGTAAAATAGTTTTTACCTTTGGTTTTGTTCTCGGATTCGTCCATGTAGCATCTTCTGAGAGTGGTTTCTCCATCGTGAGTACATTGTTTCGGTGCCATTGGACCACTACTCGGCCCTGTTCTGGCCGGCTGTTTGTTTTTCTTAACCTTTTTGCGTTTTTTAGTGTCTTGTGTCTCCGGCACGACTTCGTTATCAGGTTGATTCGGTGACACGAAATCAGATTCGAACCGAGGTTGGGAGTAGGAAGCAAAACCGGGTTGAAAGTTTGGAGGTGGTTGGAAGTTTGGTGGATGTTGTTGAAAGTGTTGGATGTTCGGGTTTTGTTGTAGTTGAACCAATAAATTTCTAAGCGATTCAGGATCGTATGAGAACGGGTTGAATTCAGGATTGAGATTGTTAGGCCTTGGATTCATGTTTGTAGTTTTTTTTTAAAAAAATATATAGAGAGAAAGATGAAAGATGAAGAGATTTAGGTGGTTTTTGGATAAAAAGTTGAGTATTTATTTGGTTTTTATTTATTTATTTATTTTAGAAAATGCCGTTGGTAAATGGCTAGATTTATGAGGACCAATCAAATTGCACCATTCCACGAGGGGAGCGGGGGGCGTGGGAAGGGATTCGGCGGGGGCTGCTAGGCAGGGGGCGGTGTTCCCGCTTGAGGCCGCGGCGGGGAAGGAGCCCGCCGGCCTGCGGCTTTACCACTGTGGTCGGTCTTATAACTAGAAAGCAAATTATTTTAATTTTTAAAGTGTATTCACCACCCAAATCATTTTTCTATCATTCGTTTTTCAACATCTTTGAGTTTTGACTTTTTTTGAAGACCATTCTTGAAACAAAAAAATTACCAAAATGTTCATTTTCCTAAATACTTTTTTTTTAATGTTCATTTAACATTCTCATGCATCAAAAACACTTGTTACGGTCACCAACGCGTGCGCACCCATAAATTTTCAAATTTTATCCCGGAAGTTGGTCTCACTCAGACACGCTTGTCATGAACAGCGACTGTACACATTTTTTTCAAGGGGCAACCCTTAATAGGAGTTCCAACCTATTATATAGGCTCCCAAACTTATTTTACGGGCATCCAAACCTCTTTACGGCCGTGTATTATAGGCGTCTGCCCGGAAAACAAATTAATATAGCCGCCTGCCTGAAAACAAATTAATATAAGCGCCCATCCGTGCATTACAAGCGCCCGCCTGTATATTATAGGTGGCGCGTGACACCAATTAATATAGGCATCCGAGACAAAATTTGAAAATTAATTGGTTTACATATATGCTTATATAAGTTATATATTTGAAGCTGTATAATATGTAATTATGATGTAGGATGTGTTTTCTGGTGGAACTGATACAACATCAAGAAGTATAGAATGGGCAATGAGCGAGCTAATAAGGCACCCACACACAATGACAAAGTTGCAAAAAGAGGTCACAGAAATAGCCAAAGGAAGATCAATGATCACTGAGGATGACATCCATCACATGCCTTACTTGAAAGCCGTCTTAAAGGAGACGTTGCGGCTACACACTCCGCTTCCGCTACTCGTTCCCCACGAAGCCATGGATGATGTGAACGTAATGGGGTACCATATCAAAAAGGGGACCCAAGTGACGATCAACGGTTGGGCAATAGCACGCGATCCTACAATTTGGGACGAAGCAGAGACGTTTAAGCCAGAGAGGTTCTTGAACAGTTGTGTCGATTTCAAAGGGTTTCACTATGAGCTTTTGCCGTTTGGGTCGGGTCGAAGAGGGTGTCCGGGTGTGGATTTTGCTGTTTCTATAAACGAGCTTGTGTTAGCCAATTTGGTGTATAAGTTTGATTTTGCATTGCCAAATGGTGCAAGACGTGAAGAGTTAGATATGAGTGAGTCGGTTGGACTCGTTGTTTTTAAAAAGAACCCGTTACTGCTTCTGCCCACTGCTCGTTTCTAGTAAGTAGTGTTGATCATGGTGCTTAATAAATGATTTCATGGTATATGAAATTGTTTAAAAATCAATAATTAAATATGGTGTTTAGTTGTTAATTATGTGACTTTATATATGTAATGTGGTTGCTCGAAATTTATGGGATGTGAATGCTATGATTCACCCTACAACTATAAACTTTGCAATGTTTACTTTAGAGAGAGAGAGGGGATATTCATAAGAAAGCTTCATATTTTGAAAAAACCAAAAAAACTCATACTTTTCAATAAATTTAAAAAAAATCGTATTTTTTTATTTTAAAGTTAAAAATGTTATAATGAAAAACAAAATTTAAATAAAAGATATATAGATCACAAAGTTACACACACACACACAGATATATATATATATATATATATATATATAGGAGAGGGATATTCTACAAAGGATAAAAACCTTAAAAAGTGTAAGAAGCAACAAGAAAGTGACATGTCTACATTAGATTAAAGGATATAAATGTCAAAATTAAAAAATGAGGCTGCATATGCAAGTCACATGCAATTTTCACCGTTTTTTTAAACGTTTGTAACTATTTTATACATTAACATTTTTTTTGAAAAAATCACACCATAAAATCAAGCGTTTTTTACCTTTCAAACGAGTATAATATTGTTACATTAAAAAAACCAATAATATTTGTTCATGAAACTTGCCTTTTTATGATTTTTTTTATGGTGTTTTTGAATACTAACAACATGGAACACCACAAGACATCTTATGGTGTTTTTGAACACGAAAAACATTATAAACATTTAAGTTTATGCATGCATAAACTTAGGTTTATGGTGTTCACGAATGAACATATTAAACACTATAAACATTTAATTTTGTGACGCATCTATACGTTTTGTGACATTTACGTTTTATGTTGTTCACGTTTTATGGTGTTTTTCGAGTTATTTTATGGTGTTTATTGTGTTCAGGTACTAATGAAACTAAAACAGGACATTTTGTAGTGTTTTTGAACACTAAAAACACCATAAACACTTTTATGGTGTTTCTTATGCGACACATCCATACGTTTTATGGTGTTTTTACGAGTTATTGTGTAAACATTTTATGGTGTTTCTTATGCGACACATCCATACGTTTTATGGTGTTTTTACGAGTTATAGTGTAAACATTTTATGGTGTTAATAGTGGTCGGATATTCATGAAACTTAAACTGGACAATTTATGGTGTTTTTAGAGTTCAGACATATGAACCATCTGAAACCACTATAAAACGCAAAATTCATATACAATAAATTCAGATCGGGTTTTTTTATAGCAATATTATACTCGTTGAAAAGATTAAAAAATGCTCGATTTTATGGTGTATTTTTTTAAATAATAATAACATATTAAAAAGTTATAAACGTTTTTTAAAAATGAGAAGTTGTTAAAAAAGTCAACAACAATTACAATACCCATTATACCCCTCCAGCCATTTAATTTTTCCCTTAATTATCTCTAATGTTGTGGCATAATTACAACCATCCATCTAAAAAATCAATGGCCCAAATCTCTTCCTACACTTTTTAAGGTTTTAAGCCTTTTTAGCCGAACCCTATACTATATATATATAACTATCGAAATAGTTTGCCCATGTATGGTTCTAGCAAAGGCATCAATATAATTGAAGTAAAAAACAAGTTAACAAAGATGCAATTTTCAAAGTTCAATGAAACTGATGTGCCTATGTGTATCCGTTTGCCTTTTTTCCTGCGGTGTGTTTGATGTAAAATAATAATAATAATAATAATAATAATAATAATAATAATAATAATAATAATAGTGGTAGTAGTAATAAAAAAATAAAAT
This sequence comes from Mikania micrantha, assembly GCA_009363875.1. Classification (NCBI taxonomy): domain Eukaryota; kingdom Viridiplantae; phylum Streptophyta; class Magnoliopsida; order Asterales; family Asteraceae; genus Mikania; species Mikania micrantha. The sequence goes on from CM018696.1 coordinate 59,394,828, forward strand.
AAATAAATAAATATATATATTTACTTTTTTTTAAAGAAAAGGGTTTTTTCATAAACCGGGGGTCTCTTTTGAAGCAACATTTTTAACCTTATAAGGGTAGGGTTAAGGTTTGTTTTCATCTCTCCCTCAGACCCTACTTTTAAGTGAGATTTCACTAGGTATGTTTGTTTGTTTAATGGAACTGATGTGGAAGGATGGTTGTGTCATGTGGAACACATTCTTCACATTGAAATGCCAAGAAGATTGAAGGTTTGTTTTGCTTGTTAAATTAAAGGGTGGATCAATCAATATCATGTTGTGGATAGAGTATAAAGGGTTCATTTCACATAGGTTTGCATTAGTATTGAGGACTCTTAAACAAGTGATTAGGTACATTTTACGTGGGTTTCCTTTTAAATATTAGGGTCAAGTTATGTGTTTGCTGAGTGATGCCTCATTTAACGGTTAATAAAATCTCATGAATTTCATCATTTATTTACAAGAGCACAAGAATGACAGTGAGAGAGGGGAGCCGATAAGCGGGCGTCGTTACCGCCATTGGCGAAGGTTAATAGGGGTCGTCCCCTCTTTTTTTCCGTTCAAAGTGTTAATTTTTCGACTGTTTTAAGTATTTGTTTTGTCTTTCAACGCTTAAAAAAATTAACATGTGTTGTAGTTTCCGTAAATTTTCGCTTTAATTTCAAAACGTTCAAGCGTGGCCACTTGTTACGGTGATCAGAAACATGGGGTTCAGTGGAGGGGCAACGATTCGGTTCCCACATGTGGTCTCGCTAAAAAGATAGAATACTTGTCGATCACTAATATACCAAATGTCTAAACGTACCTAAAAAAATACTGCAATGGCCGCAGACCTGTTGATCTCACCGTTCTCCGCCGGCAACAACCACCTCTTCGCCGCCGTGGACTTAGGCACCAACTCCTTCAAACTCCGCATTGTCCGAGCTGACCCCACCACCGGCCGTTTCCTCACCATCCAACGCCTCAAAGAACCTGTCGTCCTCGTCTCCGGCAACACCACCGCCATATCCCCCTCAACCCAGGACCGAGCCATCGAGTCCCTCCGTAAATTCCAGCACATCATCGATTCCCTCAACGTTCCCTCCGCCCATCTCCGCCTTGTCGCCACCTCCGCCATCAGAGAATCCTCCAACCAACGTGAATTCCTTCAACTCATCCACCAAACCCTAGGTCTGGAAATTGACGTCGTGTCGGGGTACGAAGAAGCCCGCCTCACCTACCTTGGCGTCCTACAGTTCCATCCGATTTACAATCATACAGTTCTTACGATTGATATAGGAGGGGGTTCAACGGAATTTGTTATAGGATTTCAAGGTAAGGTGAAATTGGGGGTTTCTTTGAAACTAGGACATGTGACCTTGACTCAGAGATTTGTAAGAAACAATGCGACTGATGCAATGAGAGATCACATCAGGGCTGTTGTTAAAGAATCAGGGCTGATTGAAAAGGTTCTGCAACACAAAGTTGATATTGCTGTTGGGTCTTCTGGTTCCATTAGGATGATTGAAAAGGCAATTTTCATGGGTTACAGTAGTGATCTGGTGAGTGAGATTGGCTTGCTTGAAGGTTACAGGAGGGATTGGAAATTTACCATTGATGAATTGAAGGGTCTTGTTGACAAACTGTGTAAAGAAGAGAGTGAGGTTGAAGAAGTTAACATTCGAAAAGGGTTTTTCAAGACGCGATCGGCGTTCATAGTTGCTGCTGTGATTTTGCTTGAAGAGATATTCAGGCTGCTCGGAGTTCGCGAGATGGAAGTATCTGGTTATGCGTTGGGTGAAGGTGTAATTGCTGAGAAATTAGCAGACTTCTTTGATGGGTTTGATTTGAATGCAAATGCAAGATGGAGATCAGTCTTGAGGCTTGCATCCAGGTTTAATAACAAGAAACGAATGACTTCTGCTGCATCATGTGCTTCTATTGCACAGGTATTGTTAAATTGTTAATATTATTATTGATTTTTAATTAGGGAAAGTTGGAGTGATTGGTTTTACAGGAAATTTTCACAGGTTTAAGGAAGTGGAACAAGATTGGTGATAAGAGGAATCAAGTTGTTTCATTGGATGACAAGGATCTTGAATATCTTGAAGCTGCTTGTTTGCTTCATAATATTGGATTGATCATGGGGAAAAAGGGATACCATAAGCGGTCATATCATATCATCATGGTATGCATTTCTTGATATATTCTTTATATGTAATCAGTTTAGTTATGACCAATAGAATTGCATTGTAAATCTTGCATCTTTGCAGAACGAGGAACATCTTCATGGTTATAACTCTGAAGAGGTTAAGGTACACACCGTTTTCTTAATTTCCTATGTTTTTTGGATGATAAACAGCTCATTAAAACTGGGATTTGTATGCCTTCAGTTAATTGGGCTGCTTGTAAGGCATCACAGAAAGAAATTTCTGCAAATTGATCATGATTCTCTCAGGGAATTCACAGATGAGGTACTTTATATTTTTAGTTATAATTACTCATTGTAAGCACAAAAATTAACTTTTTATAAAATAAAAACTATGTACAGATGAAGCATAAGTTCAGAGTTCTTTGTATAATCATCCGTTTGTCTGCTATCCTAAAGCAATATCAGTCTTTGAGCATTCAAAGCATTAAGCTGTCACATTCTCATGAAGGCTTCAAGCTGGTAAATAATTAAAAAATTTCATTATAACTTGTAGCATCTATCTTGCATGATTATAAATGCTGGAAATCAATAGGAGTTCGGCGATTCATCAGCAAATAATGTTGAGTCGACACCAGCAGATATTGATGAGGAATTGAGAAAGGAATTGGAACGCTTTGAAAAGGCAATATATCTCTGATTGATTTTTGTCATCCCGGAGGCCGGAATAAATTATGTTTTATTAAATAAAATATATATCTTTTTATCTTGTAGGTGGTTGAGCAGAAATTGTCGGTTGTAGTTCTATCAAGCCCTTTAGGATCTTGAAGCATCCAAATACCTGTGTATATTTAGTCAGGGAAGTGGACAATGAAACCCTCAATGACCAAATCATGATAAGTGAGTTTTCTTTTTATGTTTTAATTCCTAAAATGGTTTTAGAAATGTAATATACCACATTGGTTGAGAGGAGAACAAAACTTTCTGTATAAGGAGGTGAATACATTCCCTATCAAGAAGCGTTTTGCTTGGGCGAGCAACTCGTTGGGTGAAAACAAAATCATGAGTTTCCCTGATACAGTTGGCTTGGGTTGTTACAAGAAACATAGTGAATATTGTTGACCACAATTTTAGTGTCGTTATATTAATGATTGTAGATGAACAAACAATATATATACATATTAAATATATATATATATATACACTTTTACTTTACGCTTCTCATTTAGTTTGGTCCATTTTTGTTAAAGAGGCTATTAAACAATTTATTTACCGAATTAAAAAGATAACTCTAAGATAACCCAATTTAATATGTGCTCATTATTTCTATGGAATAACAAAACCTACACAAATGTCCTTAAACCAAAAATGGAGCTTGAACTACCTCACAACTATTTCTCTTTTAGCTTTTTAAGTTTTAATATAAAAGGGAAATGTCAGCGTGTGTTGCAGCGCTTTACAACACGCATTAAATGCTGCAACAGTGACATTGACATAGTTAAGTACATTGAAACAAGGGTATGAGATTGTTAAACCATGGAAATAATAATATTTTGTCAAGTTTATATACATGAAAGTCTAAAAGCCAAACATCATGAAGGAAACTGTTTGCTAATCCAGTTGAAATATCTCTAACTCACATGTTAATTGCTCTTCCAATATATAAAAATTATGTCAAACTCACTTGCTAAAAGATTCCCAACAAAACAAAAACCCCAATTGGAATATTTGAAGTTTAAAATAGGGAAAACATCATACAAATGTAACCAACTTTCAGCTTTGTTCCACTTAGGTCACTCATACTTTTTTTTGTTCCGATTAAGTCACTCATACTTTTTTTTTGTTCCGATTAAGTCACTCATACTTTTTTTTTGTTCCGATTAAGTCACTCACACTTTTTTTTGTTCCAATTACGTCGCTCATACTTTTTTTTTGTTCCGATTATGTCACTCATACTTTTTTTTGTTCCGATTAAATCACTCATATGAGTGACCTAATTGAAACAAAATTAAAAGTACAGTGACCTAATCAGAACAAAAAAAAGTATGAGTGACTTAATCGGAACAAAAAAAAAGTATGAGTGACTTAATCGGAACAAAAAAAAGTATGAGTGACCTAATTGAAACAAAACTGAAAGTTGGTTACATTTATATAAAGTTACCCCTTTAAAATATGATATCTTGCAATTCAAAAGCATTAAAACACATACAAAATCAGCAATCTTTTATCATCTATTCTTGTAAATTACACAACACACAATTTGTATCACCTGCATACAATTTAAATGTTAGTTTAGTACCCACACATCATGATGATAAATTCAATTATTTTCAATCTAACGGAATGATGTAGTGTTCATGTATACTTATATAATGGCATCAAATTGATTCAAAGTCTTGATCATTAAGGAAGCTTTATGTTGTTTTGTTTCTTGATAAAGGTCATCGCCTATCCTCCTTTGTTTTAAAAGCTAATATCACAATGCACTTTTCATATGTTATGACTAACATATAAATATATTTCACTTCCAATCCAAATGTGTTGATCAAATCAAGTGAATCTTACCATATTAGCCCCTCTAATTAGCAAATTAAGACATAAATTGCCAAGGTGCTTGATCGCCATTACAAACCTTCATATTTTCCTAGTACTAAATCAGAATTTGACGATCCAAAACATCATGAGCATACTTAACTAAAATGAACCCATATGCAAGTGAAGTAATGAATCCATATGCAAGTGGAGTAGTTACACCAAGGACATTTTTGAACCTCACAAATCATCAAGCATCATTGAAATAATCAAAACCGTTTATGCAACTTTCTCATTGAAATAGCAAGCATTTTGAAGCATTGAATGATGAATTTTGAGATGTGGAACCTAAAATTATTGCATAGTTCAAACCATAGTCATATGTATCAAGGTACGCTCCCATACACAGTACGAAAACGGGTGCATGGCTTGTGCATTTTTAAAATTTGGTACAATTGGGGTAGGTTTATTCTGAAAGCCAATTCGGTACACGTACGGTGAACCTTATATTTTGTTACACCGTATCATTTCATAACATATAATTCATTTCATAATCATATAATCATAAATCCATTAAAAAAATAGTAATTGTTAGAATAAGCTAGTGTGTTATACAAGATGAAAGTAAACACTTAAATCTCCTGGAGGCTGGGGATTCGAATTTGACCTGGGAAATCGCCTTCAATTAAATTGTTCATTGAAATCATGCTTGGAAAATCGAATTCGTCGACTGCTTGTTTATATTAGCCTGTTGGAAATCGGCTCTTCGCTTATAACTGTTAAAGCCGACATAAACTCTTACATGGAACACAAATTTCTTAAATTGGGTCCGCGATTTTCTTCACTTACGTACGTGATTCATATTAACGAAGATGAAATTGACCTAATTCTAGAACGCCCAAATTTCACGATTTGGTGTTGATTAGTGTGATAATGTGCCGTGATCCAGTACGTGTGATTTGAATCACGGTTCATGGGCTATTGAGCGACTCCCGTGACTATAGTTCAAAACTAACACATTTGACATCAAAAATTAAAATCAGATAAATGAAGATTATGTTACATTAATTAAGGTGGGTAAGTTCATCCAAGTTGACAAGTTCTAAATTGGGTTATTCCGACAAATCATAATAAGTATCTAAAAAAAAAAGATAATTGATTAAGTGAACATTTAGATGCGCAATGCGTACACGGTACTCTAAGCTCAATGGAATATAAAAATAGAGAAAAAGGTTAAGTAAATTATCACACACAAAGAATGCATTATTGGAAAAAAAATCGGGAATAATTACGACAGATGTTAAAGAGTGTATTATGTTTGTTTTTTTGAAGACATATCATTTAAAAACGCATTTTCGTCCTCTTTTTGGTGTAGACATGAACCAATCACTTCTAACATTTTCCTAACCTCTTTTCTCTTCTTTAGGTTAAAAACCATTGCCCTCCTTCCTGATCGGCACCTTGTCTCTTCTCTTTTTGGCGATCCACCTCTACCCACCTCCTTCCGGTTGTTGCTCTCCACCCGTCGAGCATCCACCTCGGCCCTCCATGGGTTCTGATCAGCAGCCGACCCTCCACTACCATCCACCTCGGCCCTCTCGCTCACGGGTATGTACTCGTTTATCTTTCGAATTGAAATCGATCTCATTCTTAATTTGAGTAGTATCTTAGGTTTTTTGCCACAGATCTGATTATATTTACTCTTGAAATCGTTAAGTATGTATTTGTTTATATAGGAACATTGTCATTGCATGTTTCGCGCTATATAATTTCATAAGTAAAGATGGTTTGAGCGATGAATTCTTTATATGATACGATCAACCCAATATGTGGTTACGAAATACTCATTATCACGTTGAGGCTAATAAATACGAGGTTGAAGCAAATGGTATTGCATCGGATCGAGAATATATGACTAGGTTACGAGATGAAATTGTTAAGCGGTTAATGCAAAATATGAAATGAATGATTTTAAAAAAATGTTATTGTTGTTCAACTCTTCTGGTACAGAGGTCTACAGATATGGTTTATATATGTAGGAACATCGTTCACAAAATAAATAAATACTTTTATTATTCAATTACTCGAATTACAATTCAGAAAATACACAATGAAAATTCATTATTACAATAAACATAAAAGTGCTAAAATTCAAATTACAATAAAGAAATGTAGTACAAGATGAAATAAATTCTAAAAGTTAAATTAAAATAAGAAGTATAACAATAGAAGAAACAAATTAAAACAAGTTCGGTGGCTGAGGATTTCTGTTCAACAGAGGTCCCTTAAAACAGATTTCGGGCCACCCAGGTGAACCCGACTGTTTCCTAGGGTACAACAGCCAAAGCAGTGTGTACCGCCGGAGTTAACCGAAAACCCGAAACTTCACCTGAAACAAGAGTGTTTCACACGAGAACCGATCGTTGTAGGTTATTGAGAATTCAACAAAGCAAATGATTGTCTTTGGAACCTTTGGAACTTGTGTGTATATATCTCAAGTGGTGTAGTGATCTCAAAATTAGCAACTTCAACAAGAGGCCAAATGCCTTTATTTATACTTGTAGTCTTGGCATTTCAAAGGTTGCCATTATGCCCACTAACTAGCATATTCATGGCCAATTGCCCACTAACAAGCACCATATTCATGACAAATGAATTGGTAGGTGAAAGGTTAAAAGTTTATATTTTCTTTTTCCTTTTTCTTTTCACACAAAATTCCAACAATCCCCCACATGAAAAGAAATCGATCCTTACACTCAAGCGTCACGATAAAATTTCAGCGGTTAAGTATTGCAGGAGAAGTAGGTGTTCCCTTTGAACCCTCCTTTGTGATATGCACTTTGTCTCCTAGCGATTAGTAGACGCGATGTCCTTGAATCAATCCCTGTTTACGTAGACGTTATTACATGTCACACAATACTCTTCCTGGTACGGTTAACCCCTCATTGTCGTGTCCGTTATGGTCATGGAACACTAGCCTGGTTCTGCAAGAGCTCTAGGAATTGCGCACCCCACAAATCCATTCAAAGCGACCCCACTTCTCTCTCACATAGGTGATTTCACACAAATCATTAAAATCCGTATGCTTATCCTCCATTACTATCACTGATTTGATAAAGGAATGAACTAGGAAGTATTCAACTCCCTTTTATATTTATATTTGAGGTACTCCCCCACAGTGACCTTAATTCATACAATTAGGTTGTCCTATTGAGCCTAGGTCATGGGATCTCCAATCTTCTATGATAGGTTTTCCTTTGTACAAACTTGTTCAAAGGGCTTTAGTCCCATTCCTCTTGACGACTTGTGCACTAACTCTCTGCTTAAGCCTTTTGTAAACGGATCCGCTATGTTATCTTTTGACCTCACATAGTCAATTGAGATAACTCCCATTGAGAGTAGTTGTCGTATCGTATTGTGTCTATGTCTAATATGCCGTGATTTGCCATTATACATTGCACTTTGAGTTCTACCAATAGCCGATTGGCAATCACAATGTATGCAAATAGCCGACATAGGCTTTGGCCATCCTGGAACGTCTTCCACAAACTGACGTAGCCATTCTGCTTCTTCTCCAGCTTTATCTAACGCGATAAACTCAGATTCCATCGTAGATCTAACTATAAGAGTTTGCTTGGACGACTTCCAGGCTATAGCTGCTCCACCAAGGGTGAACACATAACCACTTGTGGATTTGGAATCTTTCATATCTGATATCCAGTTTGCATCACTGTATCCTTCTATAACAGCTGGATCTCGACCATAATGCAGCCCATAGTTTTTTGTGTATCTTAAGTACCTTAGTAATCTTTTCATGCTCTTCCAATGTTCAGAGCTCGGATTACTAGTATATCTACTTAGCCTACTCACAGCATATGCTAAGTCTGGCCGTGTACATGTCATCAGATACATCAGACTGCCAATAATCCTTGAATACTCTAACTGAGCAACACCCTTACCTCTATTTTTTGATAAATGTTGGGTGGTATCTACTGGAGTTTGAGGCACACTCGTATCCCCCTCATTGAACTTTCAAGGATTTTGTCCACATAGTGAGATTGACTCAACACAAGACCATGTTGGGTTCTATTGATCTTTATACCAAGAATCACATCAGCTAGACCCATGTCTTTCATGTCAAATCTCGCTTTTAACATGTCTTTTGTAGATTTAGTCATCTTATCATCACTCCCCACGATAAACATATCGTCTACATAAAAGACATAATATCACATAACCTCTCATTGTGTTTTTCACATAAATACACTTTTCGCATTCATTAATTTTGAAACCATTGTTAAGCATAACTTGGTCAAACTTTTGATGCCATTGTTTTGGAGCTTGCTTCAAGCCGTATAATGACTTGACTAATTTACACACTTTTCCTTCTTGGCCTGGAGCTGAGAAACCCTCAGGTTGCTCTATGTAAATTTCCTCTTCTAAATCCCCATTTAGAAAAGCGGTTTTAACATCCATTTGGTGGAGTTCCAAATTTCTTAAAGCCGCTATTGCAAGCACCAACCTTATCGAGGTTATTCTAGTCACAGGCGAGTAAGTATCAAAGTAATCTACTCATTCTTTTTGTCTAAATACTTTGATCACTAACCTTGCCTTGTACTTATCAATGGAACCATCAGCTTTCATCTTCCTTTTGAATATCCATCGATATCCAAGTGGTTTACACCCTGGTGGAAAATCTACTAGCTCCCAAGTATGGTTTTGTAAGATCGAATCAATTTCATTCTTAATTGCCTCTTTCCATTGAGGTCCTTCCGAAGAGGTGACTGCATCACGATATGTTTGGGGCTCTCCCTCAACCATATAAGTAAGAAAATCAGGTCCAAAAGATTTTTCAATCCTTTGCCTCTTACTTCTTCTTGGCTCAACCTCTTCAACCTCTAATTGTTATTGATCTTTATCATAAACAATCTCATCAACTGGTGTTGATGAACTTGGAAGTTCCTTTTTTAAACAAGGAAACACTTCTTCAAAGAATGATGCATTCCTTGACTCCATTATAGTATTCTTGTGTATTTCAGGATTCTTTGAATCATAAACAAGAAACCGATATGCACTACTATGATGGGCATAACCAATGAATACACAATCCACGGTTTTGGGTCCTATTCTTTGAACCTTTGGTGGTGGAACCACCACTTTTGCTAGGCACCCCCACACTTTCAAGTATTTGTAAGATGGCTTTCTTCCCATCCACAACTCATAAGGAGTAACATCCTTTTTCTTGAAAGGTATTTTGTTTAAAAGATAAGTAGCCGACACAATAGCTTCCCCCCACATGTCCTGGCTCATTCAAGAACTAATTAACATAGCATTCATCATCTCTTTCAATGTACGGTTCTTTCATTCCGCAATACCATTTTGTTGTGGGGAATAAGGAGCTGTACACTCATAGATAATTCCATTTTGTGCACAAATATCGGCAAATGGTGAAACATATTCTCCGCCTCTATCACTCCTTAGAACTTTTATCTTTTTGTTGAGTTGATTCTCAACCTCAATTTTATACAAGACAAACTTGTTAATTGCTTCATCCTTACTCTTAAGTAAGTAGACATAGCAATATCGTGTACTATCATCAATAAATGTGATGAAATACTTATTTCCACCTCTTGTGGGAATCGATTTTAAATCACACACATCAGTATGAACTATGTCAAGGGGTTCAGTTATTCTTTCAACCGACTTAAAAAATGATCTTGTTTGTTTTGCTTCAACACATGTTGTACATTTATATTTTGAATCAATAGAAAATTTTGGAATGCAATCTAATTTAATCAGTCGACGCATCGAATTGAAATTAACATGACCTAAACGACCATGCCAAACATTAGATGACTCAATCAAATAAGCAGAAGTAGAAACATTTTCATTCATGTTCTCAACCTTAGCCATTACATTGAGTTTAAACATTCCATTTTGGGCGTAGCCCTTACCAACAAACATTCCACCCTTAGTTAAAACAAATTTATCAGATTCAAAAACTAAACGAAAACCATGTTTGTTAAGCAACCATCCCGACACGAGACTCTTACGTATGTCAGGAACATAGAGCACATTGCTCAAAGTGAGCTCCTTCCCCGAAGTCCACTTTAAGATGACACTACCTTCACCCTTGACATCGGCAGTTGCTGCATTCCCCATGTACAGCTTCGAGTCACCCACCACCTCTTTAAACGTATTAAAGAGGGCCCGATCAGGATACACATGGCGGGTAGCACCAGTGTCAACCCACCACCCCTTAGGGTCATTTGACACCAAGTTAATCTCCTCCATCATAGTAGTGATGTAAGAGACCATAGCAACAAGAGGCATATCGTCCTCCATCATATGTGCTCGGTCATGTTTAGGAGCCTTACACTTATCAGCACGGTGACCATGTTCATCACAATTGTAGCATTTTCCCTTAAAAGGGGAAACCTGCTTCTTCACGCCACCTTTTTTCGGTCCAAGGTCCACAACCTTGCCTTTGCCCTTGCCCTTGACCTTGTAGTTGTCAATTTTCTTTTTGTACCCTCGAGAAGATTGACCATGTTCTACCATATTTGCTTTTGGAGCAAATTGTTGTTGTGTTATTTTCAAAGCCAACCTGTTGTCTTCCTCAATTCGAAGACGCACCACAAGGTCCCCCACCGTCATTTCCTTTCGCTTATAATTTGTAACTCTTGAACTTGGTTCAAAACTGTTTTAGTATCAACCATTTTATAGTCCAAGAAACGGGTTACCACAAACTTCTTTGTGCCAGCATCCTCTGTTTTATACTTTTTGTCTAACGACTTCCATAAATCTTTGGCAGTTGTTATCTTGCAGTGATATACAATGCATCCACTAAACCGTTCAATACATATTTGCGACACAGATATTCCGAGTGTTTCCACGCTTTCAAAGCGGTTACGGATTGGACATCCCCATCAGTAATTGCAGGAGGGGACTCAGTCAGGAACCTCGCAAGGTTCAAAGTGGTCAAGTAAAACATCATTTTATGTTGCCACCTCTTAAAGTCCAAACCAGAAAACTTTTCAGGTCTTTAAGCATGATTTGCCACAGTCTGGGCAGCTTGGGTACCAACTAATGGTCCCATAGGTGTTGAAGTTTGAGCAGGTACAGTTGTCATTACTGAAACAGGAGTGGAAATGCAAAAGATGCAAGTCAGATTTTTAGAAATAAGGTTTACACAAAACCAAATTTAAAATTTAACTTTTTAACTAAAACAAAGTTATTTGAGTTCATGTGACGTTTGCATGACTTGTTTTGGCCTAATAGGTTAAGACACTCTCTCCAAGAATCCCCAGGAAAGCAAGACAGGTCCCTCAGCTGATTGGGATATATACGAATTGTTTTCCTAGACAGGAAACTCAGATAACGATGTCCACCCTTCCAGTTACTACAAGTCCGTCACTTAAAACTCAAACTTTGATGAGCTTAATTTATCAAAATATTTTGTGGTTTACAAAAAACCGTATGGTTTACACAAAACCAAAATCAAATTTTACTAAAATTTGACAAGTATTTGAGAAATTGTGGTTTACGCAAAACCGACACCAAAATCTAATTAATTTTTTTTTAAGAACATCAAACGTTTTATAATTTTAAGTTTTTATATCATAAAAACCCTTTTATAACACGCTCGTTAGAAATAAACGATTATAACTATCGTTTATAAAACTCGTAGAAAAAAAATTGATTCGATTATGTTCAAGAAATAAACGTTAACAAATGGTTTATAAAACTTTTGGTTTACAGAAAACAAATTTAATAAAACCAAACTTTGTTAACAATTATCAAAACAAAATATAACTAGTTATGGTTTACAAAAAACCAAAACAAAATAAATAGTTTATATTTCTGTTTTGTAATCCGAAAATTTTTTAAAAACACAAACTTATGAACGGTGGTTTTTAAAATCTGTTTTAAGCTTGTAGGAACACCATTCACAAAATAAATAAATACTTTTATTATTCAATTACTCGAATTACAATTCGGAAAATACACAATGAAAATTCATTATTACAATAAACATAAAAGTGCTAAAATTCAAATTACAATAAAGAAATGTAGTAAAAGATGAAATAAATTCTAAAAGTTAAATTAAAATAAGAAGTATAACAATAGAAGAAACAAATTGTTCAACAGAGGTCCCTTAAAACAGATTTCGGGCCAACCAGGTGAACCCGACTGTTTCCCAGGGTACAACAGCCGAAGCAGTGTGTACTGCCGGAGTTAACCGAAAACCCGAAACTTCACCTGAAACAAGAGTGTTTCACACGAGAACCGATCGTTGTAGGTTGTTGATTATTCAACAAAACAAATGATTGTCTTTGAAACCTTTGAAGCTTGTGTGTATATATCTCAAGTGGTGTAGTGATCTCAAAATTAGCAACTTCAACAAGAGGCTAAATGCCTTTATTTATACTTGTAGTCTTGGCATTTCAAAGGTTGCCATTATGCCCACTAACTAACATATTCATGGCCAATTGCCCACTAACAAGCACCATATTCATGACAAATGAATTGGTAGGTGAAAGGTTAAAAGTTTATATTTTCTTTTTCCTTTTTCTTTTCACACAAAATTCCAACAATATATTACAGATATTTTACCTCTAAAAATTCAAACGAGAACTTACAAACAAATGTAGGCTTTTTTTTCTCACCACCATCAATAAAAATCAAGTTAATTATAATTTCATTTGATTTAACAATATCTCTCTTTTCCTCCGTAAGTTCCATAAAAAATGCGTACGAGGATGAGTTGATCACGTTTTCAAGACGAGCCTTTTTTTTTCCCTCTCAGGTTTTTCCATGAGGTTTTTTTAGAAAGTTGAAATCAAATGTAATTGATATCGGTAACTATAGGTGTTCAACAATTTTTACGGTTTATTCAATTATGTTTCATCGGTTTTAATTTTTTTCTAAGTGAACCGAACCTAAATTCGGCAAGCAGTTATCTGAACCGAATTCAATCAAATAAATCGATTAAAAATCAAACAAATCAGCTTAAACCGGATTCAACCGAGTAAATTAAATTCAATTTATATGTTATTAATAAAAATAATAAATTTAAATTTGGTTTAATTAGTTAACTGAATAAACCGAATTAACAAAATGTAAGCGATAACTGAATTTGTAATTCGGATATGGTTAGGATTGAACCGAAAACTGAATTCAGAATTCGGTTCGATTTTTTCGGTTACGGATACGATTCTTTTTTAGTTTCAAATGGTTTTTGTTTTTTTTAACACCCTATTGGTAATATGAGGTACATCTAGGTCTGGCTCCCGTAATTGTGAACTGTTAGGGACCAAAAATGTTACAAATGTTTAAAGATTTAAAATTATATGTGTAATTTATGAAATTAAAGACAAATAGTGAGATAAATATTTTTTTAAATAACACCAAGTTAGTATATATTTTTTGAGCATCATCTTCCGGAAAAAAAAATTATCAATAAACTTTGATTTAATTAGTATATTTATACTTAAAAAAGCGACTATGGTTAAGTTAATTTCTCAACTAAAAAACTAATCTTTTGCATGCTTATTTTTATGTATGCTTGAATTTTTCACCGACGATTACTTCCCTCAACTTTTCAAGTAAACATTTGTAGTCCCTTACATTTTTAATTTTTTTTTATAAAATGTCATATTCATCACTTTGAGTTTCTAATGTTTTTGATTTAACTTTTTTGTTTGTTAATTGTTTTATCTGTGCTTTTGAGGTTGATACTTTTATCCATTAATTCTCAAAAAAATAAACTTTTATCTTTTGACTCTTTTAAGTTTCTAATTTGTTTATTTTGTTTCTTAACTTAAAAAATAATACTTTCTAATTTGTTTCGTTTTATGTCCGAATCAATATATATTTGAGTTGATTCTTCTCTTGATATAATTTTTTTTAAAAAGCTAAATAAAATATGTTTTCATCTTTATTTTATGTATTTTTTTTCAATTAATTAAAGTTTGATCGCAAATTTTGCTCAAAAGAAGGTTAAGTTTTTTAATTAAAAATTAAAATGGCTACATTTATTCCTTTTTTTCAAAACATCAAAGATTATCTTCTCATATGCTACTCCAAACTAATTACACTATTGCATGGGTTAGAACTCATGACCTTCCATTATAAGGCTATAAGGTATGCCCCTTGACCCACTCACTCCACATATGCGCCACGTAGGCGCTCACCACAACCACTCATCCCACCATTTTGATGGAAATGCTCATTACCCACTCACTCCACGTCATCATCTCTTTTTTTAAACTTATATATATACATGTGAGTGTGTGTGTAAGAGAGAGAGAGAAACTGAGAGAAAGAGCCCCTCTCACCCGTTGCCCCAATCACGCCCCTCCCACTCACTCCCTCTCACGCCCCAGGGGGCGGTGTGCCACGCCCTCTCACGCCCTATCCACGCCCACTCAAGGGGCATACCTACCAGTCTAAGAGGCAAGCTTCTGTCAAGTAGGCTAGTACCATGATGGCGATGTATTCCTTTTCGATTTGATGTATTATGGAACTGCGATAGCACGTGTAGCTTTATTTCTGTTTCCAGAGCTGAAAATTGAACACCGACATGACGTGCATTAGCCACTTGTACGATATGCAGTATGTTTGTACCATTTGGAGACACGCAACCTCTTTTCCCATGAGCCGGATTGAATACATGCAAAATGGCATTGTCGTAATATGTTTGATGATTAAGGTGATTTTTAACCGCTACAATGAAAATATCTTCTCTTCGAGATTCAAAGCTCTCGAAGCTTCTGTGCGTTAGGGGAGTAATTTTTTACTAGTTTTACTATAACCCTTTTAGTTTCATTTTCTTATGTTTTCAACCCTTCTATTTCTTTTTTCATACAATATGACCCTTGAATTTAGCCAACTAGTGTATGAGTATAATTTACATAAAATTAAAATAAAACTTTAGTTACCATTGGACTAAAAAACTAAGAAAAATATGAGATTTTATAAATACTTTAATAGCATTGCAAATGTGACAGTTTGTTACGTACATCGGGATCGGTGATCGCTCCCCTCTTTTTATGTCAGTGGTTTTAATTTTTTGGTTTATTAGTTAAAATTTTGCTTTATATTTCTACTTACACACTATAATCATTCAATAACTAGAACACACTCGAAGCTTTTTTTATATTTATGTTAGATGAATTACGTGTGTAGTTAAATATAATATCATTCTTGTATGTTATATGAATAAATTGATGAAAGAAAGCAAACAAAATACAATATAAAGCTAACAACATTAATACTTATCGTTAAACTAAAATTAGTTAGAGTCAAGGGAGCAAAATTAGTAAAAATGATCTTTCGATACTAACATAATCATTCTGTTAAAAGCAACTAAAACCATGATAAAGTTAGATAAGAACATCGACTAAACTTTAATAGGTCACAAACACATTTAATTCGTACCCGATTTTGAAAGAGTGAACTTAAATACATCCCACTTAAATTATACAATCTATGATAACACCACCTATTCTTTTTTTTTTTTTTTTTTTGTCTCTACATACATTCTCTTATATTCTTATAGTTTTCTTTTTCACCCTCACATTCACCCCTATATTTTATTTTTCGCAAGTTCAAACACCCCCTCTCTTTGATAGGGGATATTATCGGTTCGGTTAACGATTTTTTATGGTTATTCGGCTTGGTTTAATCGGTTTTCAAACTTTTTTCCTATCGAAAAACCAAACCGAACCGAATTCAAGAATTTACTATCCAAACCAAATAAACCGACTAAAAACCAAATAAACCGATTAGAAACTGAATAAACTAATATAAATTCAACTTTATATATTATTGATAAAAATAATAACTTTAAATTTGAATTCGATTAACCGAATAAACTGAACAAACCAAATTCAAAATTAGAACCGAAAACCGAATTCGGTTCTTTTTTTCGGTTACGAATAAGGTTCGACATTCAGCTTTAAACGATTTTCGGTTTTTTTACAACCATACTCTTGAGAAGACTATAAGATATTTAATATTTTTGACTTCAATATGAAAATACTAGTCAATTTTACTAATGGGTGGACCTAATTGTAGAAAAGCAAGTTTTGTAAGGGCTAAAAATGCACAATTTAACAAGTGTAGGGCTTATAATCACACCAACCCTTACAAAGTAGAATATCTCACGCCTTTGCATCTCTTGGTTTCAAAGGCTCAAGAGCTACGAATTTGTTTGATCGTCAGTTCGAAAACATAAATGGTGATTGAATCATGCAGAATACAGTTGCGATTACGGTATAATTAGAAATCTGGTTCTCCCTCCAAATCCTCCGATTTTGTTCAAATTCTCAGTGAATCATGGACAGATCTTGCTATTACTCTGTGCTCGGAATCCGTAAAGATGCGTCATCCTCCCAAATTCGATCTGCGTACCGGAAGCTCGCTCTGGTTAGTCAATAACCGATTTCCCCCTTTTTTTGTCAAATCGTAATTTCGTGTACGTATTGTTTGTTGTGAATGCGTCATTTGATTGACGTAATGCTAATCGTTTAATGTGCATGTTGATGTTGAAGTTGGTTTTGGAATGGCATCCGGATAAGTGGGCGAACAAGCCGTCGCTCGCCGGAGAAGCTAACCGGAAGTTTCAGAAGATCCAGGAGGCGTATTCAGGTAGTGTGGTTAAACCAATTGATGTTGATTTGGATTTGGAATTGGATTTGGAGTATTTGTGTGATGAATTTGATTTGTGACAGTTTTATCGGATCAAACGAACAAATCTCTGTACGATGCCGGAGCTCTTGATTTGGTCGACGACATTGATGACAAACAAGTACGAATCTCTTTCCAAAATATCTTCATATTTTTTTTATTTAAATTATATAATTATAAATATTTTTCTCTATTATTTTTAATTATTTTATTTTTATTTTTGTAAAACTGAAAAGCGTTTTCTGCAAATTACTAATTGATGTTAAAAAGTGTGTTAAATGATTATGAAAAATAGATTGATATACATTTTTTTATATTTTAATTTTTAATTTTTTTTATACAATGAATAAATCATAATGACATGGATTGAGCCATGCAACTTTTGACAAGAATAAACACCAAGTTTTGACCGGTGAATTCGGTGCTAAAAAAAGGAATAATTAAGTGATTATATATTTTTCAAATGGCACATAACATATCAAATCACATGCTTTAAGTTTATGCATAATATATAATATTTTTTTAATCATAAAAAAATATTTTTTTTCTAAAATATGTTTCTCAATAAAACAACGTATAGCCAGTTCATCTATATATTTTTATGCGTATATTTTTCCGCACGTCTTTTTTTTTTGGCCCATGCTTCTATTGCTTGAACTTCACATGTGAATAGTTTTCAAGTTTTATTTATTATTCAACTTTTTTACAATTTTAACTATTTTATCTATGCATAATTTTCAAGTTTGCACCATTAGATGGCTAGATGCAAGTAGGTGTAAAAAAATTCAAAATCCGAAACATCCGAAAATCTGTATTTCCCGAAAATTCGGCTGTATGAAAAATTAAGATTAACATCTAAATAGTGATTTTAGAAAATTTCATATATCTAAATTATTTGAAATATGATATTGATATATATTTTTATGCATATACATTTTTAAGTAAAATTACATTCATGATGTAAATATATAGTTACTTTAATATTACTTTAATGTTATAATTAGTATTTTATAAATACGTATTTAGATAAGATATTGATATATATTTTTATGCATATACATTTTTAAGTAAAATTACATTCATGATGTAAATATATAGTTACTTTAATATTACTTTAATGTTATAATTAGTATTTTATAATATGTATTTAGATATTTTTCATAATAATTATGCAAATATATAGTTATTTTAAATATTACTTTCTATCTTATGATTATAATTATATGAATACATATTTAGATATTTTACATAATAGTAATGTAAATATATAGCTATTTTTATTATTACTTTATATCTTATAATTATAAGAATTATATAAATACATATTTAGATATTTTGCATAATAAGTTAACTACTTTATATATTATAATTATAATAATTATATAGCTACATATTTAGATATTTACATAATAATTTAATAAATAAATTGCATGTTTAGGGGTTGAGCTTGATAAGTTAAGCCCAAGCTTGGTGTCGAATTGAGCTCTTAGCAATCCAATGTTAAGCCCTTCGACTAAAGTAACGAAAGTAAGGGTGTAAAAAAAATCTAAATTCGAAACCGAATCCGAATTATTTATAATTCCGAACTCAAAATGCAAGGAAATTCTAATGTATTGATTTTGGAAATTTTCATATGTTCGAACTTTCCAAGATATTATATTCTTATATATTTTTTAAAATAAAAAATCCAAACTAAACCCAAAATTTTTAACTTATATGTTTATAAGTATTTATTAATTAAATTTTAATTTATTTAATGACTTTTAAAAATTTAAAATATTATATTTATATATTTATTTATTTATTTATTTATCATTGGATATCTTATTAATTCATTTCGAAGTTTGAGGTATCAAAAAAAATTCGGATAGTGAAATCAAATACATGAAATTCGAATATTTAAAGTTTTTAACATCCTTACATCCATAGATGCAACAATGTTAGTTTAATAAATAAACATGTATATCATATTTAATTTGACTCGTGATAAAATCTATGTTTAAATGTCGATAAAAGTAAATATAGGCGGTGCATCTGAATATATAAATATTTATAAGTAAAATATTAAAAGTAAATTTAATCTTTTACAGTTAAAAATCAAAATAAATAAAACGGTTATACAAGCAACTAGTAATTTTAAGGCGGGTTATCCGAATCCGATAATTATGAAAAAAATAGTATGATTTTAGGGATCGGTGGACCACTCATTTAATCAAGTTCTATTATAAAATATGTTTCATAATTGTCATGCGTGATATAAAAAAAATGAATGGTCACATTGGTACCTACTAATTCTACGCTACGATCTCCAGTTTTATTTTATATATAAAAGAAGAAAAATATATACTTATACTTTATATTCTTGAGTTCGAAAGAATGAACGAAAAAAAAAAGAATGTAAAAGTTTAAACTTACACCTTTATTAGTTAGAAGTTAAATAAAAGGGTAAAATAGTAAATGATCAAATTTTATTTTTATCTTTCCTATAAAATAGCTTAAAAACACAAATATTTTTAATTTAATTTTATTTCCCTGCTTAAAAACACAAAGGTGGGTCATCCAAATTTAGTAAGTTTCGAGCGGAGCTCGATCAAAAAAAATTTGAGCTCGAGCTTGTAAAAAATATCAGGCCTCGAACTGCACCATGAGCCTACTTGTTTTTTTAATCTTTCTTTACTTTACACATATATATTTAATATAACTATATAATTTAATATGTGTGTGAATATATATATATAACTCTCTCTTAAAAACAACAAGCGGAGACATGAGCCAAGCTAACTTTGGATCGGGCTTTACTCATTTTAAACAAGCTTCTTTGAGCTTTTTAAACATCCTTAAATCCGTTTAATTAACAGTAATACAAAATATATTTTCATAATATCCAAGCATGGGGAACGTCGTCCTTTCCTTGATCACAGCCTTTGTATTGATTCCCATTTTGATAGGCGAGAATATGCGTAACGAGTAGCGCCTAAATGTAATGAATTTACGTTTTAGGGCATGGGAGATTTCTTGCATGATTTGATGAAAATGATGGACGAAAACGCTGGTGCTAAGGTAAATTTTTATAAATCTTTTTTTTATGGTAAAATAAAAAATATGCATAATTATACAGTTGACATGAACATGTTAAAAACATGATGCAAAACATGTTTTGGTAAAATGATGCGTGTCATAAACATGTCAACAAAGTTATTATTATTACACAATTAAAAGAGTGTCTAAAGTTTAAACAAGATGTTATACGGTGTGCTTTTTGATAACTTTTATTTTATTTTGTTGTTTATTAACCAAGTGTCGTGTAAAATCATGTTATTGAATATGCAATATTTTATTGTGATAAAAATGTCATATTTGTATGGCATGCTTATTATGTGTCTGTGTTTCAAGTAGGGGTGTCGTTCGGGTTGGTTCCTCGGGTTTCGGGTTGCTCGGGTCGGGTTATTCGGGTTTTTGTAAGATGAAATTGGAACCAAGAACCGAACCATTTAACTTCGATTTAATTGGTTCTCGGGTTTCGTTCTCGGGTTTAATCGGGTTGGGTTAAACGGTTCTCGGGTAATACTTGAAAAACTAATATTCTGTTTTTCAAACAAATGAAATTAAAAGATGTTTAACCAAAACATAAATTTCCTTAAAAATTTCAAATGTTTTACCATAACATAACTAAAACGTGTTTAACCAAAACATACATTTCTTCAACAATCACTAAACATATAGTGGCTTTAAAAATCAAAAAATGTTACCGCCCCTTAGAACCCTAGTTCGGGTTTTTCGGGTTTATCCGAACAAACCCCGTGGGTACCCAAGGACCGAACTATTCAAAGTTTTCGGGTTCGGGTAAGCGTTTTTCGAATTGGTTTTTCTGGTTCGGGTAAAAACACACCCTTAGTTTCAAGTAATAAACACATAAAGTTATATAGATAATACAGTACATGTGTCGTGTGATATTCATTTGATGCGTATGGATATATGATCAGGTGGAAAGCATGGAGGATCTGCAGAAAACGTTTGTTGATATGTTCGGTGACGATTTGAGGGAGTTAATGGAGAAGCAAGATCAAACGGGCAGAAAGAGGCCACGTGTATCGGTGGACAAAGCCAACATGCCAAGAAGCAGGGCTTGCCGCTAGTGTCGAGCTTCATGACAACTTTTTTCAATGTGAGATGGGTTGTTGGTAATTAAAATGGGAGAAATTGAAATGGATTATTTTGATTTTCAATTTTTATTTAATTTCTTTTGCAATTTATGTTCTCCATTTAGTAATTAAATTAAAACTAGTAATATATCATTTTTTAAGGAACAAAATATGGTTTGCTTGAAACGAGTGATCTTAAGCATATATTTTATTTATTTAGCACAAGGTTGAATTCTTATGCAAAAAAAAAAATATTTTATATGATAGTTATCACACACATATGAAACCATCACGTATGATTCATTTTCGTGATAATTTCTACTCTGTGTGTGAAATTATTTCACAAGTGTTAATTGTTCTTATGTGATAATCTATTCAGACCTCATCTGTTTCACACTTAAAACGACTTTGTATATTAAAATTAGTTTAATTGGCTATATTGGTTTATGTGTGTGACTGGTTGTGTAAATGTTTATTTCATAAAGGTTAATTGTTAAGAAGTGAGATCTGAAATGGAAGAAGCACATAATGTGTCTATACGCAACATTCCCCACACATTGTTGAGAACAACATAAATTGGTTTTGTATAAATTTTGTATTAAAATGTAGAAGGAAAAAAAAAAGACACATAATTAAAAAAATGAAAAACAAAATACGTGTGAAAGAGTCTTGTCTCAAATTAACAAAGACAGACTAAATAACCAAAACTACACACTTAAATTAAATAAAAACTTTGAAAAATGCACGGGTTAAAGAAAGGGTTGATGACACGGTTCGTCACCTATTATATGTCGATTTTACAGTAAACTTCAAAAAATTATAATAATGGTTTAAGTTGTTTGTAAAAATATAATATTAGTGGTTTCTGGAGCAGATTAGCATAAGTTTTTGCTGCAAAAGTTTTAAAAACAACCGTTATACCCTTGTCTCTCTTCCCCTATAGAGGTTGGCAAACTGGGTTTTATTTTAAACCGGTTCCGGTTTCAAAAGGTTCCGATTCCAGTCAATAACCAGTTCCGGTTTGGGTTTGGCCGGATGAAGGTGGAGCCGGCTCCGCTTTTTTCGGTTCTGATCCCGATTTCTCTGAAAATCCGAAACCACGTGTCCCCACCATTTCGGGTACAACAGACTCCGGGTCCGGGTTTGGGTTTGGGTTTTTTTTTGTTGCCCACCTCTATTCCCCTGTTTTTGGTTGAATTGATGGTGAAAGGTGGGTTTGAATTGTGGGTTAGCCCAATTTCGTAAGTCTACTTCAATATAATCTGGATTTTTCTGACGGCGGGTAAAGATTTTTGGGCTGGTCTAGTGGCATGTTCTAGACGTTTGGGTCAACCATTTTGGGTAAAGGTTGTTGCTTTTCTCGAGCTTTTATTCCATCTTCAATAGCATCCAGCCATCCGATGTCATTACTCATCGATTCATATCCAACCACGTAAATTATTTAGTTAATTGATAAGCTACTTATATATTCTTATAAGATATATGTAATTATTTGATGGACATAATTACGCTTACTATCCTAACTAAAGTTTCCTCTTAGATGTATATAAAAGAGATTAAAGCTCTTAACTAGGTTGATGAACATGAACATCATATCACTCACGAATTCCTAACATATATCATTTGTAACATCTCAAGCCTCTCCACCTAAATTCATCCTAACTTTAGACCCTAAACAGGATCTTGAACAGATCTACAGCAAGGAATCATCTCAGGAATCAATGTTGCATTTACTAGATTTACATATTTCAACTAATATATATTTTAATTATTATTGTAATTAGTATACATGTTTATATTCTAATCATAGGAATCAATCAAGATATTGTATTAGAGTAATGTTGATTAATCGATTCCAAATCTAGAATTGAAATAGGATGGAAAACCACATTTATTTTATGAACATTCAATAACTTTTATGAATGTTCTTCAAAACTTTTTTTAAAAAATCCCTTATTTTGGAATGAAATCAAAATTAAAATATTTATAACTTGAAATAATATTTTTATCCTAAAATTAAAATTATTGGACAAAACTGAGAGCTGATGTTCTTTACCCAGAACTCGGACTCTACCAAAAACTCGGCTAAGACCGAGAAACTCAGGTTCTCTATAGAGAACTCAGCTAAGACCGGGAACTCAGGTTTTCTACCGAGAACTTAAACCTTTAGGGTTTATGGTAAGAAAAAAAAAATCAAAGTAGTAATAGTACCAAATTTCGAACAAATAAAAGACGTGGAAATTCTTGAACAATTTGTTTGTAAATATACCTATATTTAATTAATAATGAAAAAATAAATAAATAAGATTAAAGGAAAAAAACATTTTTTAAATAAAATTTATTATATATATATACACACACACACTAAAACGTATATATGTGATTATACAATATAAATATAAATTTTTGAGATAAAAGTATATAATGAGTAAAGATACTATTTCAACACAAAATTTGCAAAACGGATGAAGTTTACAAAATTATGAAGTTATATGTATTTTATAAAAGGTTTTATAAACCTTGATAAACTTTTAAGACATAAAATAAAATAGTGAACAAATTAAAGGGCGCCAAGAGTGTAAAATACAAAACCCTTTTTTAGTTCAAATAAGGTTTGAAACCAATGTTTTCAAAACCGGACCGGACGTCGGACCGGACGTCGAACCGGATGCCTTACTGGTCACCGGTCGGACCGGATTCAAGAACCGGAAAACATAATATATATATATATATAATATTCTAAAATGTTTATAAAATTATAAATACATTTAAATAAACATAATTATGTTAAAAAATATAAGGTTTGGTTTATATATTTTATTTATTGGATTTCATAACAAGAGGGCTAGATGGCTAGTCCATCGACCATTGGTGTTTCCACAAAAAAGACTACTTGTAAGTTGATCATCATCCTCCAATTCATCATTTTATTAAGGGTTGTGTCAATCTCACACCTAATTCTTTATTTTCACACACTAAAGACGTGTCGTACAGTACCCTACGCCACGTACAGGTTTCTGTACGTAGCGTAGAGCACCCTACGCTACGTACAACAACATTCTACTCTGACATTCAGTCAATGATTAAGTGTTGTACGCCACGTATAGGACTATACGCTACGTAGATAATAAGTACTGACAATTCTGCGAAATGATGGGATGTTGTACGCCACGTAGAGTACTGTACGTGGCGTATAAAGGACAATAATATGAGAAGAGCAGTCTGGTACCTGACATGTTGTGAATGCTATACGCTACGTACAGTACTGTACGTGGCGTATAGAGGACAAGTAATTGATTTTGAACTCTCGTGATTGTACTGAAAGTACCTTATATGCCACGTACAGTACTATACGACACGTATAAAAATTTGCAATTCAAATATCGTACAAATAACGAAATGATGTAAGATTCCATTTCTTATATATATAACGAACGAACGTTTATAATTCGTCATTCGCGTTTTTCTTTCTACGAATTCCTATTTGAATTTTATCAGTTGTTTATTGTATTCATATAATGTCATTTTGGGACGTGAATTTCTTCTTTGGAGACGACAAGATAGAACAAGATTATGTCGGTAGATCTTATTATGGTGACAGTAGACCTCAGGAGCTGCCTGATTTAAACGAGGAACCCAACTTTCAAGCATACAACGCGAATAGGATTCCTGATTTAAATGAGGATCCTTGCGTTGAGTCTTTTTACAGTTACGAAAACCAGCAAGAATTTGAATGGGAAAGTCAGCCTTCTTACAAACATGAAGCTAATGATGTATATTCAGAAACACAAAATAGTGGGCATGATTATTATGATGGGGGCCATCATTGTAAAGTGTTTTGGGATACCGATCAGGAATTTATGTCTCATTATGAGCTGGTTGCCTGAGTGAAAAGCAGAGCGGTTGACAACGGTTATATTGTAGTCACCGCTCGATCTAAAAAGAAAGGAGACGTTGTAAAGAAGGTATGGCTTGTTTGTGATCGTGGTGGCGAACACAAGACCGTTGCGACGCGTAGACGCTCCAGCAGCAAGAAAATTGGATGTCCATTTAAACTGGTTGGCGTTTACAACGAAAAGTGTCTTGTTTGGCAGTTAGAGGTCCGAAATGACGAGCATAACCATGAGGCCGCTCAACATCTAGAAGGGCATCCATTTGTAAGAAGGTTGTCTCAAGACAAACAAAAGATGGTGGGACAGCTGACAAATCAATATATGGACGCGCGCAATATTCTGTCAACTATCAAGAAGCAAAATCCTGGGTGCACGATCCTGCAGGATCTTTCTGCACGATCCAGGGTGCACGATCAGATACTGCAGGATCTTTCTACACGATCTAGGGAGCACGATCGGATCCTGTCTCGGCAGAGCGATATGCTGCGTTGGATGATCGATCGCGAGATCGAGAGGTCCAGGCAGGCAGGTATCGAGCCTCCTCCCCTTCCGCCATCACCTCCCCGACAGGATCCGTAGTTTATTTGTTTTCCTTGTACTGCACATACACTGTTTATGTATATATTGTGATTTGTTTTGATTATTTGTTTGTTTATCTTTTTAATTTGTATATAAACTGTATTTGTGTTGATTGATGTTAATTTTTGGCAAAACGACAATATTAATGACACAAATTTATTAAAAATTAAAAACATTAATAATAATGTTATAAATGGTGCTTAAATCATTAGACGTTAAAAATGTTCAAATTTATAACATTACAAATTTTAAATCATTAGACGTTAAAAATGTTCAAATTTATAAAATTACAAATTTTCTTTCAATTTTAAGTTTAAAAAAAAATTTTGTTTTAGACTTAGACGTGTCGTATAGTACAATACTACACGTATAAGAATTCAATTGTTGTTATGTGAAATTAACAAGGCATTTTATTCAAGAAACCTATACGCCACGTAGAGTACTGTACGTGGCGTACGAAATGGAATTTAACCAATCACACCTCAGAATTTAAGGTTGCAGGTGTCGGATGTCGTACGCCACGTACAGTACTATACGTGGCGTCCGACACTCAGATTAAAGGTTGCAGGTGGTGTTGTACGCCACGTAGAGGTATATACGTGGCGTCTTAAAAAAGGTGGGGGTGTTGAATTATAAAAGTGGGGTGTGTGAATAACCATTCCCTTTATTAAACCAACTGCAGCATAAATAAAACGCCATTCAAAAAACAAAAACAAAAAAAAAGAAAAAAAAACTGTAGCATAAAATAAGGAGCGTGAGAGGTGATATAAGGCTTATAAGCAAATTTGCTCTATATACAATGGTGCATTTGGCTGTCCCACATCGGATACCCCTTAGTAAATGGAACCTTCCCTCCTCTATATAAGTAAATCCACCCCTTTTAGGTTTTATATCCGGTTCATTCTTGCTTCCGGTTTCTGGTTAGACCCGGGCAAATGCAAAACCGGCCGGTTCAATGAGTTCGGGTTATTTACTTTAAATTGAACCGCTACATTCACTGGTTACCAGTTCGACCGGTCCGCTCTAGTCTTCCGAACATTGTTTGAAACTAATTATTGACTACAACCGTACAAATGGAATATCTTTTCCCATCTCCTCCTGTTCACGTGATGGACGCTCCTCAAGCCGATTCCAGCTCAGATTTCATATTTGAACTTTCTAAAATATGAATCAATAATTGTTACGCGTTTTTAACTAGAAATCGATGCAAATGTTTATAGAAATCAAATTAAAATCACTCGTATATTGGCGACACCTTTCTGGTTCTAATCGTTTCAAAAGCCTCATCAATACTGCTCTCCATTCTCAGATCACACTCACGTCGCTAGTTCGAACCGTGCATCAACCGAACTCAATCAAATTGACAGCAAATAGGCAATCAATCGTACCATTTAACTCTTTGAGATGCTAAGAACAAAAGCCCTAACCGTTTTAAGGCTCACAAACACACGTTCAGACGAATTGGGTTTGGGTTGAATCTAGGGTTCATATAAGATTGGGGTTTTTGTGAGTTGGTGTATAACGACGGGGGGAAACGGCCTTACAGTCAATATAAATAATTTCCGAAACCTTCTAAATCATTTTAATTTAACATTTCTATATACTTAACAAAAGAATTTTGTAAGTATCAATATGACTACATATTGAATTATTGAGACTTTTAATTCTATATTCTTTTATAAAACACAACA
This sequence comes from Mikania micrantha, assembly GCA_009363875.1. Taxonomy (NCBI): domain Eukaryota; kingdom Viridiplantae; phylum Streptophyta; class Magnoliopsida; order Asterales; family Asteraceae; genus Mikania; species Mikania micrantha. The sequence goes on from CM018696.1 coordinate 59,422,504, forward strand.
CATAGAAACTAGCTTATTTTATAAACACATATAAACTTATAAAATATTTTTGTTATGTATGAGCTATTTAAATAAACTAATCATTTGACTAAACAATAAGTATTAATACACCTACAAATTTGATTCTAATCCCAACGATGTTAAAAAACAATAATAATCATATAATTACATAATTATTCAATATGTTTAGTTAGTAAAAGTATTGTGGTATATTTTAAAAAAACAAATATATATATATATATATATGTATGTATGTATATTCAATAAAATAAGCATTGTTATCTACACAAATTATTTCTAGGCTTATAATAGAAATAACAAATACAACAAATAAATAGAATATGCATTAATAGTGAGAATCTTTAGTTAAATAATAATTAAATATTCCCAAACTACCTTTTAAAACTAAAACAATGATGATAATTAAATTTAGACATATTCTCAAAATAAATCCCTAAAAGCCATAGTTCTTAGATGCTATACTTAAACCTATAAGAAACTAAGTTTATTCATGTACTCAAACATAGTGCGGGCGCATGATCCCTCTTGCTTTATAACTCGTAGTCAAGAACTTTTGGAGAAGCTAAGGTGAGTATTCACGCTCCCTGTTTTACTTTTTGTATTTTTGAGATGTTACATATGTTACTCAAAACAGTATTTATAATCAAAATCATTTGATGCAAAACTCGTAGTCTATTTAGTTATAATTCATACTATGTGTATACTTGTTTCTTTGAAATCTATCATTCATTATTCATTTGTTATCTATTGCAAACAAGTTTGGCATACTAGATGTTATGCTAGTATAGAAAACTTGGTTGAGAGACTATTATCTATTGCAGACTTAGTTGAAGTAGTAGTTTACACTATTACTGAAACTAGTTTGAGAGACTGTTATCTATTGCAAACTTGTGTTATTGCATGTCTTAGTTTATGACTTGATCAGTCTTGACTAAGTTCCATGTATCACACTTGTTTAAGAGAATGTATTGCTATTGTATTCATATTATATGCAAACATGACTTATACGTGCCTTGATTCTAATTTTAGATGGTCTGATTGTTATGCATCAATTTTTTAAACTTTTATTTAAACTGTATGTTATACTCACTAACTATTCATATAGTTGACCCAAAAACCATTTTTACATATGTAACAGGTTAAAGTGAAGATATGATGAAGACATATGATAAGTTAGTGGACCTAGTTAATTGTCACACCCCCAATTTCAACTAACGGAATCATACCGTTTAGGGCGTGACAAACCAGGATCTCAGTCATTAGACACATTGAAAGACCTCTATATGATTTTCAAACATAATTTTGGTCTAAACTGTAATATCAAAGTTTCAAAGTTTGCGGAAGCGTTTTAAAACAAATGACAAAACGTAACGGTTTGTAAAACGTAAATTACGAAGTCAAAGTCTTAAATATTCCAATTCAAAACACATGAATTAAAATGTATGCATGAGACTCCACATCCTAGTCCATGCTTGTCCTTACTTGTGCTTTAGTGTCCTGAGAAAACATGTAAATCAAGTCAACACAAAGGTTGGTGCATACACAGGTTTGAATAATCACAAATGTTTGAAACAACTGTTTGAAATGAAATGTTTGCAGATAACATAATCACACATGCATAGTCATGATAGCTAGTCATTTGTACTATTTACATAAGCGGTCGAAACCGAAACTGACTGTTAGCTAGAATGTAATTTGTCTTTCCACTATTGTCTAGCACAAACAATAGTAATGTTTGAATTGGCTAGTTAAAGACTTGCGTAGACCTACAATCTACGAAGTGAGGTTTGTCAAACCCTATAGATCTATTTCCAACTACCATGCTTTGCACTGCGGCAAACTAAACGGTTCGATATGTGAGGACTTGTAATGCTATGTTCGCATTTATCGTAAATAGCTAACTCATGCAAGTGATATGTATCTAAAATGTTTGTTTGCACATGTTTTCTCCCCCAAAACAGTTAAAATAAGAAAAGGGGCCGTGTACGCACCTTTGATAGCAAACAGAATGATCGCGTGCTTGTAAATTCGCGTAGACAACCTTCTACAAAAAATCTGTGTATTTACGATAACGTATCGTTATTTGAAATGTCACATCACGTTTGTAACCACATACGTGTCAACACACGTATGTTAGAATGTTCGAAACGTACATACAAAAGTATGCACGGTTTTAAGTTCGCTTGTTTAGATCGTATAAGTATATACGATTCCGTTTAAACACGCATAATTAAGTGCGATCGTGTTTTTGATCAAAAATATAAATTTTATTGTTTTATTTTGTCTGGGATTCCATTACGGTTTCAACGAAATTTGAACGAGTCAAATCAGAGTTAAAATGAGAGAGTTATGATTAAAATATCAAAAATTGATTTTTATTTGCAAAAACCAGTGGAGCCCCAGGTTAGAACCCGTGACCCTCCACTCCAAGCTCATGGATGCTACCACTTCAGCCGGTTAGACATTTGCATAAGGATTCAGAAATAACTTGTTTTTAGAACATGTTCCCTGTTTTCCCTTTGTTAACCTTAACCGAATCAATTGAGTTCCAATTGGACCTTGAATCAAACCCAATTGATCCACAACCCATAGGGCTATGTTTCTATATATTCAGACGAGTCTATAGATGGTTATAATTCAACAATTGATTAACTCAAGACCATGTATTCTGATATACATAGTCTCGAAATTAAATTCTAAAACCCACAACTCAAATTCATCAGATTCGTTACTGTTAATCTGGAAAAATCATAGGATTTTCATTGATTAGAGATTTTGAAGCTATCTGCATAAATCCATTTGATTTTCGTGTTTGTTTTCATCAAAAACCCCAATTTGTTTTTCTTTAAGAACCCTAAAACTATTTCTCATTCAATTCATTATAATCATATGAAATCATCATAGGGTTTTTATTAATCGAGCTATTGCTAAGCTTTCTGTGTGGTTTAATTTGATTACAACACCCGTTTAATTCGAAAACCCCAAATTCGTTCCAATGAGGAACCCTAGAACATGAACTCATGAGTTTCGATATTGTTTGATGAAATCAGCATAGGGTTTTCAGTAAGAAGATAGTTCCGAAGCTCTCTATAAGATTGGATCTGAGTTTTAACCTCGTTTTAATTAAAACCCCCCAAATGTTTTAACTCAAGAACCCTAGATCTTGAAATCCATCAATTCATTATTGTTTCTTAAAACTAACATAGGGTTATTCTTAATCGGGGTTTTCTGAAACTAACAGTACCATGTTATTTAATTTTTAAACCCATCTCGACCGAAACCCCCAAAATCATTCGTTTCAAGAACCCTGGAATTTGAGCTTGGTCAATTCGTTATTGATATATGAAATTGATATGGGGATTTCGTTTAGTACCATATTTCGAAACTTTATGTGTGTATTAATTTGGTTTTTAAATTCGTTCGATCAAAAACCCCCAAATCGTTCTATATTAAGAACCCTAGTAATCGAATTCTAATAATTCGTTATTAGAACCACAATTTAGCATAGGGTTATGCTTAATCGAAGTGTTTAGGTTGTGTAGAAATGAATTTGCACCTGATTTGATGTAGGATTGATGAAGATCGACTTTAGGCTTGAGTTCGACTAACCCCACGACCCAATTCGTCTTCCCATACTTCTGTGATCGAATTGTTGGATGTAGAAGAACCTAAAAGTGCCGACTTGTGCTTCTGTAAGTTCAATTGTGAGAAATGTAATCGAATTGTGTGGTTTCTATAGTTAATTACTACGGTTTCAAGTTTTTGTGACCGTTTATGATTAATTTCGATGATTAATTGTTCAAGTAACGTATAGAGTTGTTAATAATCATCAATGTGATGATTAGTGACAATTAAATCCCGGTTACAACTCTAATTATTGTGAATTTCGAATTTTAGTTTGATACACCACTCGAATTTTGACTATAAAAGTCAAAATTGGACATTTTGTATAATTTCAACATTAATCCTTATGATTTAAATGTTAATAAACTACTTTTGTTCAATTCAAGTCTTTCTAGTTTGTTATTTTATGATTTCGTATAATTTTTGTTAACTTTTGGTTAACGGAGTTAATCCGGAATGCCAGATTGTCACATTAATTGTAACCAATGTTTAGTATTTCAAATTGTAACACTTTGTACATTCAATTCATGTAATGTTGTACTCATTTTGTAATAATGATGCATTAATTATTTAAACATATTAATAACACCATGAGCTAATAAACAGTCGAGCTCACGCCCCGACGTATTCCGCCGTCGGTCGGGGTGTGACAGAACTCAGCTAAAACCGACTTGTTAACTAAACGAGTTATACTTCAAGACTTGAATGTGTTTAGGTTTGGCTTGTTTGAAATTTTTATCGGTACAGTCACAAATGTTTAACGAGCTGACTTGATTCATTACACACTTAAAAAAACACACAAATGAGGAATTTTTAAATTTCTGTGAAGCTTGAGGGGTGACTATTGTAAATTTATAAACATGAAATGAAGATGTCAATATCCACATAGATAAGAAGAACATCTCTCAATCACCCTCCCATGGCAGCGCCAAAGTTGCAACACTCCGACTCCATTTCTCCTTCCAAATAATCTCCAAATCATTGAAATATTAATCTTTGTGTGTAAAATTGATTCATAACATTCATTTCCCAAATGGGATTTGCTTCTTTCAACAGGTATACATCTCTTTCGCTTGCACCCAATTCATGTTTCAATTCCTTTATCTGCGTAAATTGCTTCTGATTGTTGCTATTTCGTTGAATGTGGGTGGTGTTTGTTAATCAAATTGCAGTGGGTGCGGTTGTTGCAGCCTTGGATCGAAATCATCAAGTTTTCTTGCACCCTTAGGGTTTAATACGAGCACCTCTAATGGAGTTCTGGTCGCACCCACCAACAGGTTTAAGCGAGTCAGAGTAATTCGTCCTTCTGCGTCAGCTTCCTCTTCTGGTATTGTTCGTCATTGCAATTGATAGTGAATCATGAATTTATGATGTTATTAGAACATAAATTGATTTCTTAATAGTCAATTGTGAAATAAGCTTTAGAAATTTGCACCCAAAAAAAATATAAACAAAAGAATTCTGTTGTAGATGATAACTTGTCACATAAATTGAATTGATCTTTATCATTAATTTTCCCCTCTTAAAGCCTGCAAATTGTTTACAGTACAGATTCCTTTTTTGTTTTAAACATGAGTTAGCTCTCTTTAGTTACATCCCTGTTGTGTTCTTGATTAGAATTTGAATTCGGTAATCGATATTAGGTTTATTATTATGTTTAATATTTGAGCCGGGATCTCTCTGGAATTAGCCTCTCTTTTCTCATGGATAGAGGCAAGATCTGCCTTCATCTCATCCTTTCCGGACCCTAGAAATAACTATGATACTGATACGAACCCAGCTGTTAGATTGGGACCCATCTCCAATCCAAACGCAAAACCAAACCCGTGAATAATAATTTCCAGCCCAAATTCCAATTTAGTGGGGGAGTGGGGGAATGAAAGGAGGAAACTGCCAACATCATGGTGTTCTTGTTATGCTTTAAATGTTCAGCTTTTATGTAGTTTTAGGTTGTCTTTGATTAAATTACTTATCTTGTATTCAAGTTAGGAGATTTGCCATCTCGAATCGGGCCGACTATCATAATTGTTTTTGGTTTTAGTTACGAATTTCGGGTTCTATCATTTGGTTCCATTGCCGGGAAACGAAGATGGTCCCGAACCGGAATAACGAGCGTGACAGTAGCGATGAATCAATTTCACCGGAAAATCCAATCAATTTCGCCAGTGCCGAATCAATTCCATCTAGAAATCGAATGGCGTCTACAACCCGTAATTCGATTATCACCGCTCAATTATCAACCATTTCAGTACGATTAGATGCCATCTTAGCACCTCTGAAGGAAGATATTGCTGCAATCAAGGCTTGGATGGATGAAAAAGAACCCGAGGATGATCCTCAAGGCGATCTGGTCAAGAACACGACCGCTATGAAGGATGATGTTGCAGCGATAAAAGCCCAGACGAATGAAAAGGAACCTGAGGATGCACCTCAAGAACCATTGACAGATCTGGTCATGGAGGTCAATAACGGTGGCAGTCCCGCGTCTGGTGTTGTAAAAGTTCTTGAGAGCGATGCTCTTGAAGTACCTGAGGAGAAATATGCAGGAGAAATTCAAACAAACAAAGCCAAACAAGTATTGATGAGCTGCTACCCGAAAAATACTCTCAAGGTCTTCGCTAATCCCAGTGATACGAGTCAGCTTTTGTCACTACCAGAAGTCGCAGGAGCATCATCGGCAAAATCGAAGGTTCATATTCTTGTCCCGGTTGTGGGCAACTCTCTACTTTCTGAACAGTTATACAACGCTGGATTTCGTTGTATTCCTAAAATTGATTTCTTGAAAGTAGTGATTGGAGATATGTTGAAGCGAGATGTGTGTTCTCGTCCTTGTATGCGGTGGAGGGTCATGGATAAGTCATTTGCATTGACTAGTCAAATAATTGTTGATAATGTGGTATATGATAAAGTTGATGGTCAACTTGGTCAACCATCTTTCTCCAATGACCATGTATTTCGATGGTTAACTTTTGAAAGATTAGAAGGCTTGATACAATCTGAAGACATACTCACAAGTGAAGGATCTCAAAAGAAATAGGTGAAAATTGGAAGGAAATGTTTATAAAATTCACTCATCGTTGGATCTATGAAAAGGGTCAGCCTACACTTGAATGGCTTATTGCTTGGCACAACCTGCAAATTATCTAGGGCTGGTTTCGGCCAGTCCCCAACAGTCTTCAACAATATCATTCCCAAAGCAATAGCACCCCTTCCGGCTGTCCACAGTAACCGACCACGAACCTTAGCGGTGTCACCATACAAGGTTTTTGATACCGGTCCACGGGGTTTCCTTCGAGCTGATTCAAATCGACTTGAGGACAAGTCGTTTCTCCCGGGCAGGAAGTATTGATACGAACCCAGCTGTTAGAATGGGACCCATCTCCAATCCAAACGCAAAACCAAACCCGTGAAATAATAATTCCAGCCCAAATTCCAATTTAGTGGGGGAGTGGGGAATGAAAGGAGGAAACTGCCAACATCATGGTGTTCTTGTTATGCTTAAATGTTCAGCTTTTATGTAGTTTTAGGTTGTCTTTGATTAAATTACTTATCTTGTATTCAAGTTAGGAGATTTGCCATCTCGAATCGGGCCCGACTATCATAATTGTTTTTGGTTTTAGTTACGAATTTCGGGTTCTTCAGATACGAGTAATTTTTTGGTATCATTGATTGATTGATTAATTGATTATGATCCCGTTAGCACATTAGGTATCTAGGGTTTGCATTCTGTTTTCTGTATGTCGTAATGCATTTTCCAGTAATAATCAATTCAGCATTTCTATCATTTTACATTCAGAGCCACTTTTGGTGAGGGCTGCAAGAGGACTTCCAGTAAGCCGACCACCAGCATGGATGATGCGCCAGGCTGGAAGATATATGGCGGTTTAACAGAAACTTGCAGAGAAACATCCATCTTTCAGAGAGAGATCAGAGACAACAGATCTCATTGTGAAAATTTCATTGCAGCATGGGAAGCTTTTCATCCTGATGGAGTTATTATATTTTCTGACATTCTTACCCTTTACCCGCGTTTGGTGTTCCTTTTGACATAGAAGAAGTGCGGGGCCCAGTTATTCAAACCCCGATTCGTTCTGAAGAAGGTTTGAAAACTTACATCCAATTATTTGGAGAAACTAAACTTTGTTGGTGATTCTCTCAAGATTCTTCGACAAGAGGTATCATGTAGTTTTCATATTTGAATCATCATGTATTTTCTTAAACATTTTGCTAATATTTCCGATAGTGTCCTATTCCATAACCTAAAGTGCTAATGGGAGATATCTGTAACAAGATTTGCATTGATCTTGAAATGATGCGTAGGAGGGACAAGATCAAATAAAAACAAGATTTTGTGTCAAAAATTAGAACGGTTATTTTTGTACTAGATTTGTTTTCTTTGTACTAAATTTAATGTTTTTTTTTGTATTGTATTTTATTTTTCAGTTTTGTATTTAAAAATACTATACAAAAAATAGTGTTTTTATATTTTTAGGCAAAAACTTGTGTTTTTTTGTAGATTCAACTCCTGCACACAAGTGACAATTTTGGCTTGTTTACTTTTATTTGGATCGATTTTGGTTGTGTTTTTTTCTCAAATGGATGATATGGTTCAAATAAAAAAAGTTAGCTGAAAGGAGGTGTGAAACGGGTTAAAAGTTGCATAAATTCCTAAATTGTTTAATTTGAAGTTTTTGATTATTATTTTAATTATATTAACATGTGTAATCATAGTGCACATTCATTTTCTGAATAATAAAGTTGGAATGAGGTCTCGGACTACTAACAGATGACCGTTTCATTGAGAACCTATTTTGACCCGTTACACAACATGCCCATCTTACTTCCTCCAGCTACGGGTAGTCTTGGTTTTAAAATAGCGCCTTAGGCATAAGGCGTGAGGCGCAAGCAGGTTAACGCTTCAGGGCCTTGAGGCAGCGCTTTATGAACTTATGGTCAAATTTGATTGGCAGTTGGGTATGTAAGAGGGGATATGTATAAACAACCAATGGGATTAGAGATTCATCATGGTTTGCATGATAAAAAAAGCCCAATATGTTAAAAGACAAAACAAATGCATCTTTTAGTTGTAGATAAAGCTTATTTTGTTATATACAGAGCAACACGCCTCACGTACGTGAGGCTCTCGCCTCATGGCTCATGCCTTATGCTTTTGGCATTTGAGGTCTAAACGCCTCAGAGCGCCTCGAGCTTTTTAAAACCAAGCGTGTAGTAGGCTTAAATTTTCAGTCAAAACATCTCTTTGAACACATTTGAAAATCTATTAATGTTTGTGAATTAGGTTGACGGGAAAGCTGCGGTTTTGGTTTTGTGGGTGCTCCCTGGACAATCGCCACATATATCGTTGAAGGTGGCACTACCGTACATATACAAACATAAAAAGCATGTGTCATACGGCCCCACACGTATTACGGGCTCTTCTCTCACATTTAACCGAGGCTATAGCTGAATACGTTGTTTTCCAAGTGAAAGCGGGTGCCCATTGTGTACAAATATTTGATTCTTGGGGCGGACAACTGCCTCCAAACATGTGGGAGCTTTGGTCAAAGCCTTATATCAACGAGGCAAAGTCAACTTTACTCAACTCTTCGGTTTTCTTGAGGTTCAGATCATCAATATTTGTTCTTTTTGTGTTTTCCAGATTGTGAGCATTGTAAAGAAGAATGCCCTGAAATCCCGCTGTCCTTTACATCAATGGGAATGGTGGGGCTGCTTGAAAAGATGAAAGGAACTGGAGTTGATGTGATTGGACTGGATTGGACGGTCGATATGGCTGATGGAAGACGGAGGCTCGGTGATGACATCAGCATACAAGGAAATGTGGATCCTGCTTATTTGTTTTCGCCTCTTTCCGCCTTGACAGATGAAATACACAGGCGAGTGTTGAAACAAACAAACTTACCCAGTATATTTTCATTATTCAGTAGGGTCTGAGGGAAAGGATGAAGACAAACCTTACCCCTATCCTAGTTGGGATAGAGAGGTTGCTCCGAAGGAGTCCCCAGCTCAAAGTTATCGTTTGAAGTTAATCATCCCAACGCTTTTAACAACCATTTTTTCACAAAAGAAGTAAAATAACATTAAAATTAGTGCAATTTTACTTTTGCCTTTGAGGGCCCGCACATATATACATTATATCCAGACGAGTGTTGTTTTAGCCTAAATAACACTTTTTTTGTTTGTTTATGCATGATGTTTTGCGTTCTTGAAAGATTTATGACTGCTTTAGTGTCACAGGGTTGTGAAGTGTGCTGGACCAAGGGTCACATTTTGAATCTGGGCCATTGTGTTCTTGTTGGAACTCCTGAGGAAGCTGTGGCTCGATCTTGACGTTGCTAGAAGCTTCAATTTTGATTCTGTTGAGAAAACCAGCAAAAGTTGCTGTTTGAGTGCAATCTGTTTAGGAAAATGTCGCTTTCATTCATGCGGTTTTTGCTCGAGTTAATGGTAGAATCGATATTAATTCTCAATCTTGTATGTAATTCAGGCGTAGTATCTGATCTGTAATGTCTATTTGTTTGGGAAGAAACTGAGTGTTGTAGTCCTTATTTGATTATCTTAATCCTGTAATGTTGATAGGAGTCTTAGCATTTGTTAGTTATTTATATATTTTTGTATTGGGTGAATATATCACAAATGCTAAACTATTATTTTCTTGTTTGATGAGGCATAAGGTGTCACATAAATATTGATTATAATCCAAAAAATGCAATGTTTGACTTTATTGGGTCAACGCCATCAATGATGCTTACACATTTGGTTAGTTTAACATTCATGTGAGTTTATTTTTTTTATCATGTGGAGATACATACATGGGGAGACATATCCTGTAATAAATTAATGATGGTGAATGTGATATAAAAAGTTAATTGCAATTTGCAACCTCGTGGTTTAACCTTACAACATGTTGCAACCCTTCTTTTTCATTATCACAACTTGCAACCATGTGGTTCTAAAACACCTGCAACCTGCACCCTTACAGTTAAATTTAACATAACTCTGTTTGTTTTTTAAGGGTAAAATTGTAATCTTAAAGATATTAATTTTTTTATATTCTTAAATCCAGTTGAAACCCTAATGGTTGTTTGAGTTTTGAAGTTTGCTAAAGAACCACTACGTCCGAATCCTATTGCTCTCATTCCTGCCGCACGGGTATCCTATTTGCTCTCATTTTGATAGGAGCTATTAAATATCAATTTGATTATCTATATCCATTTGAATTATTCATTTGAATCAATCCATTTGTTCGGCTATACAATTTGTGGCCATCATATCAATTTAATTATCCATTTGTGTTTGTATGACAAGTTGGTTTTTTATGATAATTCTTGGTTGTGCACATAAACCACAAAGATGCGTCATATGTATGACAACAAATAGCACTAGTATA